>VXBI01014250.1:420867-543798 GCA_013397375.1 Toxostoma redivivum
CCTTCCCCTTCCCCTTCCCCTCCCTCTCTCCCTCCCCGTTCCACTTCCCCTTCCCTTATTTGTTATTTCCATTCTTTAAAAATGTCAGCAAGCCTGTCATGGATGTGTCCCGTTACTATGTAAATTTGAAAACCACCTCAACTGAGTATATTTAATTGTTTTCATATCTGGTATACTTTAGAAGGCTTAATTTTATAGGATGAAGAACATAAAGCAAGATTTCTTGCTTTGTAAACCTCAGGTTAAATTTCTAAAATAATACTTTGTGTGGAGCTAGACATTTTTAATTTTCAAATAAAAAAGTTGAGTCAGAGATTGTTCTACTAAAGAGTAGATTATAAGTAAGAAGTTTTGGGTAGGCTCCATATTTAGGATTCACTTCCCAAAGTTGAATTGCAGTTGAAAATGTCTGAACAGGAAAAATAATATAAACAGTATCCTCAAATCTTGTTGGAAGGGTCTGGGAGGGGGGCCATAAAGATGGCCAGAGGGATGGAGCACCTCTTCTATGAAGGTGGGTTGAGAGGGCCAGGGTTGTTCAGCCTGGAGAAAAGAAAGCTCCAGGGAGATCTCATTGCAGCATTTTAGTACCTAAAGCCTATTAAAAAAGGCATGAATCACCTTCTTCACAGGCAGATAATGAAAGGACAGGTAGAATGGTTTAAATTAAAAAAAGAGAGATTAAACATTAGGAAGAAATTCTTTACTATGAGATATTGAGGCACAGGAACAGGTTTCCCAGAAAGATTGTGGATTCCCCATCCCTAAAAGCATTCAAAGCCAGGTTGAACAGAGTTTAGTGCCTGGACTAGTGGAAAATGTCCCTGACCATGGCAGAGGGTTTGGACTTGGATGGTCTTTAAGGTCTTTTCCGAGCCAAACCACTCTATGACTTTATGATTATATGAAATACCAAATTTTTTTGCTCTTGGCTGTGTTATGAAGGGAAGGGAGAAAATGGAAACGCAGTAATGGATCTTCATATAAAATTAGCTAACTCATGATCAAATTCTAATTGAGAGAAAGTTCTTGTTAGTGTAAGTGTTAAGAAATAGGACCATAAGCCCACTTAGGCTTAAACATGCACTGCTAAAGCCAGGGCAAAGTGGCTACAGTGCAATGGTTCATCACAGCATATTCTGTACGTATATAATTCTCCTTATTTGCCATGCACAATAACTCTTTAGCATTTCCTACATCTCTTGCCTATGGAGAGTTGCAAATAGGAAGAACATAAAGGTAATTTACCATAGTAGTATTTGTGATTATCATTGAAGATTGGGAGCTAATTGGTCACACTAAGACAAATAAAATTTAGTGTTATTGCTTCCATTTTGTATAAGATGGAACTGAGATATAGAGCTGAGCTGCCCAAGGAAATAGCTGTACTTGGCAGCACAGCTGCTGCCACATTAATGTCACTTCAGTATACACCTGAGATAAATACAATGGTGTGGTAAGAAAAAGAAACATCTTTTCCTCAATTCATCCTACTGGTTGTATACAATACGCTCTGGATGGGCTCAGATCAACTTCAGCGCATGCAGCCATCCAGAGGAACCTCTGCAGGCTGGAGAAATAGGCTGACAGGATCTTCATAAAGTCCAATGAGGGGGGAAGAGCCAAGTCCTGCACCTGGGAAGAAGAAATCCCATGCACCAATATGTCCTGGGAGCCACCAACTGGGAAGCAGCTTTGCAGAAAAGGACCTTGAGGTTCTGTTGGACAACAGGTTGACTTTGAGCTAGCAATGTGCCCTTGCCACAAAAAAGATTGCATTAGACAAAGTATTACCTGCAGGTTAAGGGAGATTATCTTTCCCCTCTACTCAGATCATGGAGGCCACACTTGGAATTCTGTGTCCAGTTTTGGACTCCCTAATACAAACAGACATACTGGAGACAGTCCTGCAAAGAAACATGACAATGATTAAGGGACAGGAGCATCCCTTGTATGAAGAGAGACAGAGATAGCTGGAACTCTGCAGGCTGGAGAAGAGAAGGCTCTGGAGGGGTTCCATTAATCTGCACAAATATCCAAGGAAAGGATGCAATTCTGACATAGCCAAGGTCTTTTCAGTGGTGCCCAACAATAGGACAAGAGGCAGTAGACACAGTCTGGAACTCAAGAGGCTCTGATTGAACTTCAGGAAAAGGACATTTCTGAATAAAGATAATGGGCCAACTCTTCAAAGCACCTAAAGGATTGTTAGGGAGTGAGAGAGTTTGTTCTGACTGGGCAGGACAGGATTTTACCACTTCTAGGACTTGTCCTGGTCAAAAGTCAGACTCTTGATATTTAATCGCTTTTCAAGGGGTTATTCTTCAACTAAGAGGACTAAACCAAATTGTGTTTGTCTGATATTTCTCTTAAGTGGTCCTAAGAACACAAGCATCTTTGCTTCCCTAAAGGAAAGACTGGTCACAACCATCGGTAGAACGGTGAAACATAAATTAGGTTTGCTTGTGTGAACACACATTCCCACCTAACCTGAACCTGAACTTAAGACCCTCACGTGAGGGTCATGACAGGCAGGTAAACAATACTGAGATACAGGAGTCCCCCCTGCCCCTTCATTCATCTCTTTGGACAAAGACAGACCCTCATCCTGACTGCCCCAGATGCAAGGAGGCAACAAAGGTTCATGTTCCCAGTCACTAAGGTTCTCACACTTGTTCATCTACAGCTCCCTCCCAGCAGGCAATTCCTCTGAGAGCAAAGAATCAGTCCTATGTCCACAGGGGCAGTGAGACTCTGAGTTCATAGAGTTTATTCTCATGCACTTCAGCAGACAGACTGTACCCAGAGACCCTGCTCAAGCCAGCCTGCCAAACCTGCAGCAGATTACAATCATTCCAACTCATGCTTTACAAATCTAAATGAGTTTTCTTTGATTTCTGGTCATGATTAGAGAATGAAGCTGCTGTCCTTGGTTTATGGTGACAGCTAGATGATGCTGTGGCTTTGTTATGTCTTTTTAGCCAGAGACTGTAACCTAACTGAATTTCACACATCAATTTTGGGTTGGTGTGCTTTGCATGCTCCTTCAGTTGAGTAGCATGAGAGATATGAAACAACAGCCTGATTCATGGGCTCTCACATGTTTTTTATTGCTGATACAGAATGATCAAATTTTCATTCAGGGACAGCAATTACCTGCAGGGATTATTAAGTAGGCGTAACAGAAATAAGCATTAAAGAGATCTTATGAAGATGGCTCCTTGTCGGTCTCTCTGCTGATATATTTTTGTTTTGATGGCTCAAACAGGGGAAAGAACATCTTAAGACATCTGAAGGTCATGGGCAGCTGTTTCCCAGGGCTGGATTTTAGCATGTTAAGATGGGGTTGCTATTGTCAGAAAGAGACACAAGAGAAAAGTTTGCCTGGAACTTAAAGCAGGAAAAGCTTCAAGCAAACCTCCACATTCTTCTGTCACTAATACTATTCCTGCTTCTGCAGACAGGGACAAAATATACCTGAAAGAGAAAGAAAGTGAAAAGAAGTGGAGGTAAATTGGAGCCCCTGACAATATTTGGTACTCTTCTTATAAATCTGCTGTTTATCTTTGAAATCTACTGTTGCAAATATGTTCTGGAAGTCCTGTGTGGAGTATAAATAAGACTATGGGAAGCACAGAAGATTTCTTACAATGTCTGAAGAGAGCTGCTTCTCTTTAAAAGAGGAAGTAGTTTGGGAGAGAAGTGTGTACTTACTGCCTTTCACTCAGCAACTCTCCATTAGGCTGTCTGTCCCTGAAACTCAGCCAAGTTGCATCCTTAGCCAAGTGTTGCAATTCCCTGCAACTCTTCTGCATCAACATTTCCTGCAGAAGCATGATTTCCACTTGGGTAGTCTTACCTCAGGTAGGGTAGTCTTATCCCAGGAACAGGGGAAGGGCCATTTACATATGAGAAGGGAAAAGAGATGGAGCTGATGGTTTGAGTTCAACTGAGGATGGCACAGAACCATGGAGATGACCTTGCCTAAGTATCATAGGCTGCTCTGGAGCTCTTTTTAGACACTTTACAGGGTGACAGGACTCAGATCAGGTGTCTGGATGAAATCAATCTCCTGCAGCAAAAAATGTATGTAGAAGGTTTGCTGTACCTTTCTGCATCTTGCTTCAATTTTTTGTGTGTTTTTGAATACTTTTAGTATGCTGTCCTTACCTGATGTTTACCTGTTTTCTGTCCTAAACTTGTTGTGTTCAGACAGCTTGGAAACAGTTTTTCCTTTCATATATCATTGGGTGCTAAGAAATGGACATTGCAAAAATGCTAAAAGCAAACTAAAGGACACTACAGCTCAATGGCACAGGTAATTTGACAATTGAGAATTCAGCAGCTCCAAATTGTGAGGGAAAACACAACAGAGATCATAGGACTCTCTTGCCATCATTGATAGTTTGTGTTCTTGAGGGAGCCATATTCTGAACTTTGGCCCAATTGCAACCAGAAATTTGGTGTGCCACACCCATGATTATCACATATCATCTCTGTCTCTGCTGAAATGTTTATGAAGAAGGATAAATTTTTAAAACATTTTAAAATTGTGTGACTGTGGAGAAGAGTAAAACAGAGATTACAGGAATGTTTCATCATGCCCATGTAAGGTCCTAGGGGAAGAAAATCAGCCAATAAAAAGCTGTATTGGCCTCTCAGGGAGGCTGAATTTTTGTGGCCACAGTTAGATGAGGTTATGTGCTTTGAATGCCATTGAGAGTAGAACTCTTTTCTCTGTGTCCAAACTCACCTACATTTATTCTGTCACCTTCCTTGTGCCAGCACTAATGCTAATGTTGCTGTGCTGCAAGCTAAAGAAGAGATGTGAGCTTGTTGCAGAGAACAAACCTGAGAAAAATATCTGTTTTCAGCTGGATGGGCTCTTGATGTGATGTTGTGAGCTGAACATGAATTAACCTCAGCACAAGGAGGTACAGATGACTGCATGCCTGACAAGGGTGAGGCTGAGCCCTCCTGGTCTGCCCACCCCCCCAGTGGTGTGCTGTCGCATCCCAAGACACAGCATACCAACTGCTGATCCATCTCTCTCTGCTGCCAGGCTTTTGACATCCTTCTTTTCTGGAAGTGGCATCCTGTGAGGTGAGTGATAACCAAACAGTTTGAAATTGGGCTGGCAAAGGGACTACCACTGCAGTCTGCTTGGGAATGGGCACCAAACTTGTTCTTCTGAGCTTTAGCTATTTGAGAAGTATCTCATTCTTAATTTCAGGGAGCTACACATAACAATCATCTTTGTAACTAATTTTCAGGGTCCATAGTGTATGGGCCATAGCATCTCTGTTTCTGAAACAACATTTACAAGAGAGAAGGAATTATCAAGATGAGCTGCTGGTCTATACCTGGGTGCTCAGACTACAACCAGAGGAAAAAAACTCCAACTATTTCCAGGATAAAAAAATTTCACAATCCTAACATAGTACCTGCTGTGGACCCTGTTCTTGCAAGGTATTTGGGGAAACTGAGTACTGCAATGTGGGTGATTGTTTCCTGTGGGTGGCCAAACAGGTGAATCACAGGACTGGCTTGATCACCTGTTTATTCTATTAAATCTGAGGGTGTGCATACTGTAATTGTATCTGGCTTAATCATGATTAAGCCTTGAGGAGCTCATGAACATGGAGGCAGTAAAACTTGGCCTGAGAACCAAAGTCCAGAGGGCCAGTAATTGTACAGTAACTAGAAGGTTAGCAACTGGAAACCTTTCCTCTAAGCCCTCCTACTCTATTACCAATTAATGCCACTGAATTAATGAACTGTTCAAAACAAATAATGGAATTAATGGAATGTGTCTGAAATGAGGAAAGGGGTGGTATGTTAGTATACTTCCATTGTTAGCAATTTAATTTTTTAAATTTTGGTCTATTTAAGAGTAGGGAGAAAGTAACAATGGGAATATTGTAATGCTTGGGGCTGAAAGCAGCCACAAGCTGAATGAGAGAAGTCAAGAGTTACAGAGCCAACATCCTCCAGAAAATTTTCTCCTGTTCCAGTCTGTAAAGGAGTTCATTCAGCCTTGGTTATCATATCTTAATAAATGAGGTGAATGTAAGAATGGATACAAAAGCTTATTTAAAGCATAAAGAAAATGTGACATGAGAAAGTGTTTAAATTGTGTGGTTTAGGAAGACTAGAAACTGGGAGGGTGTGTACATAGAGGGAAGATTTTCTAAAATAATGAATGAGAAAGAAGAGGCTGATACTGTCCTTCACATAGTAGAAGAAATCAGAGAAGTTATTAACAAAAACAAAATTTGCTCTACAGAAGAAATTAAATTTGCTTCTAGAACAGTAAGTTTTCTACAACGAAAAAATTGAAGTGCAGAAAAATCTAGACCTTGGGCTTTTTCTTTGTTTTGTTCAGGGGTTTTTTTTGGTTTGTTGTGGTGGGGTTTTTTTCTTTGTTGTTTTTTTCTTTGTTGTTGTTGTTGGTGGTGGTGGTGGTGGTGGTTTTTTTTTTGGTTTTTTTGGGTTTTTTTGTGAGGTACCAATGTCCAGCAGGATGAATCCCCTGTATGCAGTGGGAGATGCAAGAAACCTGTTGAACAGCATTCTCCAGGTGAAGCTCTGCCAGGAAAGGGACAGTTAAATGTCTTGCAGATTCTCCCATCATCAGTGCTGTTATGTGCTGCTTCACAGGACACCCTCCCTGACAAGCACACTTCACTGCCTTATATACTTGAGTGTATATGTAAGTTGTATCCATGAGTGAATCTCATCCTGATGTTGGCATTTAAGAAGCCTCTATCATCTTTCTACATTGTACATCTCACTGGTCATTCTCTGATGTGTGAGCTGCCATTGTGTCACAGTATGGCCAAGGCTATGTTACCCTTGTTTCACAAAATAAGAAAGCAAATCATCAAAGCATCATGTAACCTTGAAATTTAATTGTAGTGAATGGCCTAGGATAACTTGTTCTACCTCTCCTTATTTTCAACCTTATAACCTGTAGGGTAGAACTTCCCTTTTGGTTATCTCATGTCCCCCAGTAGTTGATTCAATCTATGTTGATTGAAAACTTTGACTATATCTTAAGGGGTAATATATTGTAATTCTCATATGCATTAAAATTAGGAGTAGGTTGATTTTCCCCAGGATTTTATTCATTTAAATTATCATATAAATTTTGACTTTTCATTTTCAAATTATTAAGTACCATTAGATTACCATATATCATTAGAACATGCATAATATTTTTTTCAATGCTTGCATTCCTGATGTAGGAAAGGCCAAGTGCTATCAGTTCATGTTTCATGTTACACCAAAGTTGTTTATTCAGATATCTAAAAAGCACCCCACTGCCCAGCAGGAACTGGAATTTCATGTAGAACTGTCTGGGACATTCTTCTAGATGATTACATAGATAACATGCCGAGGAATGCAGGACTGCTAATAGAGTATTAGGAAAGTAGTCATTACCATAAATGACTGTATTTTTAAGAGAGACATTTTCTAACAGGTTTATCTAAAGAGTTATTATGTAACACAAACAGCCCACAGCCGTTGCATTTTTATGAGGTAAATCCTATTCTCAATGACACTGTCCAAACTCATTGACCTCAGTTAGCCCGTTCAAGTGGGTCCAAGAACAGATGACCTTTTGGCCAGCATTCACCTCCTCTTCTGTTGTCTCATGAGGCTACACAATCAATTTAAGGTTTCTTTCATGTTTGAAATACAGTTTAAATTTCTTTTAAAATTAGAATAGAATAATTCTTGTTGGAAAGTCCCTTTGGCAATCATCAAGTCCAAACTTAACCAAAAGTTAAAGCAGGTTATTAAGGGCATTGTCCAAATGCTTCTCAAACTGACAGACTTGTGGCATTCACCCCTCTCTAGGAAGCCTGTCCAGAAGGATGCTGTGAGAAAGAGCATTGAAAGCCTTACTTAAATCCAGAAAACCTTCACTGACTGTCTTTCCTTCACCCACTACGCAGCTGATGTTACAGCAGAAAGACATCAGATTAGTTAGACAGGACTTTAACTGTGCCTGATGATTTCATTGTTTCCTTGCTCTCTAAATGCCTTTCACTAGCATCCAATACGATCTTCTCCATAATTTTCCAGGTACTGAGGTTAGAGTAACAGTTCTATAATTTCCTGGATCTTCATTCTTGTAAGTTGGAATAAAGTAGGCTAGCTTTCAGCTTCCAGTCAGGAATGAATTCCCCAGACTCCCAAGCCCTGTGATAACTGAACTGTTAAGTTTTTCGGAAGAGAACTCTGATCTAGTAAGAGAAGATCATGAATATTATTTGGAATTCTGCAAGAATTAAACTTTTATAACCATAGCAGAATAATATTTGGAATTGTTCCTTAAAATTGGTTTGATCAGAGATCTAATATTATGTACAATAATTTTAGTGATTTTAAACTACAGACTGACTGCAGGCTTTTCTAACTCAGTGTACCATCTTTGCTGATACTCTGTGCTACATAGTTCTGAAAAGGGTAAAAGAGCACTTACAGTTAACACCTTGGAAAATAAATTATTCACTATTAGCTTTTATTTTGAAACAAGGGCTGTGTTTTGAAGATTTACTTGATTGTCCCTAAAGTATTGCCCCAGATTTATTATTTTCAATAATATACTGAATATAACATGTTGGCAATTCTGATTCTGTTAAAAAGCAAGCAGATATGATCTGCTTTGTTACCCGTTCCTTAGGAGAGGAAAGGATGAAGTAACAGGGTGTCCATGAAGTAAATTTGGCTAAAATAGCCACTATAGGATGCTCTGTTTGGCATTTACTCCTGAAAGACTCCTGGTGATGTAATGCTACCTTTTCCTGCAAAACTGTGTACACCTCAAAAATAAAAAAGTATTTATTTATATCTGTGAAAAAGATCCATGCTTTCTTGGGGTAGAATAGCTGCTACATAAGAGTTTACTAAGACAGTAATTCTAATCAATGTACTTCTTAAATTACATGTAGGTATGGAGAAACAAGGCAAGGAAAGCAGCAAGAGAAGAAAGGATGTAGACAGGTTTGCTTAATTTCATGCCAGCTGAGTCCCCACAGCATATTCAGAGTGATGAACAGAAAAGCTAAAAGGAGACATTAATACATAAAGAGAATATGTGTTTTGATCAGAAACAGATGTGCTGAAATGAGACTTGAAAGGGCTGCTAGCATCAACATCTTGTGTAAGATACACCAACATCAATCAGTATATGTTGGAAATGTTCCTGATTAGAAACTGCATGGACTTTGCAGGATCACTTTCCAGAGAACATCTACTACTGCAAACAATGGCAGTGTTAGAGAGCCACTTCTAGTCTTTTTTGTTATGAAAATGGTAAATTGCATTGTAAATGCAAAAGCTAAAAGGAAGTTTCTTTATTCAAGTAGACCAGCAGAACAATTTTTGATGGGGGTCTTTATTTCACTTACAGGAAACTTCAAGTATGTATTTAAACTATTTAAAAACAGATATATTTTGCCTGTATATTATTGTTGCTCCTATTGTGAATTCTGCAAGTTTTATAAAGTTCTGTTCTCCGAAAGGAGGTATAAATATAAAATTTTCTGTAATACAGACTTCTGTCTTCCTGCTTTGTTTTTGTTTTGTTGTGATTACCCATAAGGAAGCCTTTAACCTCCAGGAAAGTTTCAGCTAGCTTGACATCTATGAGCAGCCTATTCTGTGAATTCTTAAAAGTATTCACAGAAATTCCATTTGAGTAGCAGCTGGGATGCATCCAAGGATTCTCTGCTAAAACCCCTGGTGTTTTGGGAATCGGTTTATCAAGAAGTCATGGCGTCACCAGTGATCTCAGTGGAGCACAGAACATTCCCCAGCAGCAGAAATATCTGATAGTGTGGCACTGCTGGTATGTTTAAGTATCCAGTAAGCTCTCTGAGGTAAGAGCCACATGATGCAGTGAAATTGCTCTTGAACCCTGTGACTGGCCTGGTGACCATGAGGAGCACAGCAGGCATGCCTGCAGCACAGCAGAAATTCAGTTCCTTTCTGTGTGCAAGGCTTGACCCAAGCTAGAGGCTGTGGCTGTTTGTGTCATCATTCTGTTCGTGACACAAGGTTACTGTCAGAAAGACATTTGAAAAGAGAACACATTATTTTCACACTGTTTTTCATGTATGTTCTCTTCTCTATGTGATTCCCCATCTGAAGATAATGTGATGTTGTGTAGAAGGGATATATGTTCTACCTTGTCACTATTATATAACAAACATACCACCAAGCAGTGCCTATTCTAATGATCACTTTCCTGTCTTTTATCCCTCTTTCTCCCTTTCTTTTTCTAAATAAGTTTTGCCACAGGCCTATGGAAATATTTCTTTATAGGCTACCTGAAAGGGCATCAATAAACAAAACTTCAGACACATCAGTTCTATTGGTTGCCATTTGCCTTGGGTGCAATTAAATAACTGAAATTACTCATGCTCAATAAATGCCACTGGGTTTGTGTGTGTTTAAACTTTTCCTGACTCTGTTTCAAAATCTCTATAAAGGGGAAAGAAAAAATACTTAAAATACAGCTTAGTCTATAGAGATCTACCTAAAGTGGAAGGAATTAATCCAATAATAATTGGCCACATATGCACACAGATTACAGGGCTACAAATTGAAAGCAAACACTAACGCTGGTTTTTAGAATTAATTATTTTATCCCAGAGGGACACAGAATCCTTTCTATGCTGGTTTCAGACAGTGCAGAGTGGTGAACAGGTGATAGAAAATTCTAGGCCTGTGCTTGTTTGTAGCAGGATGTAAGGTAAGAAAGCAGCAGAGAGTATCTGTGGATAAACCTTTTAGGACCAGGGCATTGCTCCTGTTACTGTTTAGTCATTTGGTTAGGAAGATGGGAGAATGGTAAATGTGACCAGATTCTTTTGCTCCTGGGCTCTCTTTCAGGTTTCACCATGAACTTAGTGTAAAACTGGATAACATAAAGATTAATGAAAAGAGAAAAGGAGCATATCACTCCTGTTCACACTGCCATCAGCACTGCAAGAATTAACAGAATAAAAATTAAAACAGAGAAGTTTTATTATATACTGGGGTTTTTTTTGGCAATCTGGATCCATTCTTAGAGATGTAAGTCTTGTGTGGGTTGTTTTTCTGTTTTTAATAATACGGCTAAATGAACAAAGATTATCAAAGAAGAAACCTATCTATAACAATGGACAGGATGTGAGGGGGAGCACAGAACTGAAAACCATTTTGGAATACTAGAGGACAAAGAAATCAACAGTCAGTGGGAAACTCTTGGTGTATTGAAAGTATTATGCAAGAGAAAGAATGTAAAACGTTAATTAATATGTAAATTGTCAAAACATCTAAAAAGTTGATGGGAACACTAACAATGAATCAATGATTGGGAAAACATGCCTGACACTGAAATGTTTTAAAAATACAGTCCATACAAGTATTAAAATAAATAAAAATGAGAAGTGGCATGTTACAAGTCTTAAGTATCTCTGCAAGGAGAAAATACCAGCCTGGCAACAGCTCTGTAAAGTACCTGAGAATGATGTCACAAGAAACAGTGGCTAGGAGCTTAAGCCAATGTTAATTTTAAACAAAAGGAGTGATATTATCTGTAACAGCAGCATTGATTAACTGGGGAACAAAATTCCAGAACAAATGGTAAATTTTTAATCCTCAACACTTTCTTGAAAACAAGCTCCATCTAGACAACTTTACCCAGAGCTCTGGTATGTGGAGAGGTATAAGCATCTAAGATGTAAGGAAGGTCTGCCTATGTCATTTTAGAGCTGCTTCTGGCCTTAAATTCCAATAATCCCCTTTATTTCAAAGAGCTAGTGAGCACAAACTCTGTAAACATGAGAACAGGGGTGGAGAGGAAGGGGAATGAGAAAAAAGCTAGGAACAGCTACACATAACCAAGTTCAGGACTTATTATATACAAGTATCACCTTCTGCCAAAATGGTGATAAATCACATTTTGTCTTTGACCTTGTACTTGTCCTTCTACACTGGCGAAAGCCAGAAGTGGAGAACACCCTGTATTCTGAGAAGGCTGCCAATGCTGTGCTAGTCAGCCACAGAACTATTTAGTCAGTAGGAAGAATGCCTGTGCCTCATTAAACTGTTCCTTGTATGTTGCAGTGTTAATAGTTTTGCTCTTTGTGCTACCATTGCATTCTGTGTCCTCCCCTTTTTTATAAAATGGAGCAGAATTCATAGAGTCATGGAAAGTTACAGGGTTGGAAGGGACCTTAAAGTTCATCTAGTCCCAACCTCCTCTGCCATTGGCAGGGCCATCTCCCACCAGACCAGGTTACTCAAAGCCCCATCCAGCCTGGCTTTGAACACAGCCAGGGTTGAGATATCAAGAACTTCTCTGGGCAACCTGTTTCAGTGCCTCATCACCCTCACAATAAAAAGTTTCTTCCTAATACCTAACCTCTGCTATGACCAGAGATTGTCAGTCACATGAGGGGTTTTGCTTATACTTTGACTCCTTGAAATACTTGTGTGCACCCTGCTGGGTTAATCATTGCATGTGAAGTTCTTCTTATAAGATTGTATCAAATAGTGATAACCTGCATATTTAAGAGATAATAAATCTAGTGAAGAATTTCCAGTCTCTGTTTAGACAGTATATTGTACAAGAAGTGGTTGCACAGTGCACAACCAGATGAAATACACATCATCACAGGCTTCTCTCCTGTTTCTGGATATTGGCTAGTATTATAATCCAATCTTGAGTTTTAGTGATTGGGGCCAAGGCAATTAGTGGCTGCTGTGTCATAACTCTTACATGCTCCTTTACCTGACACATTAAAGGCACTTGCCTTGAAAGCTACAATTTAGGATTCTAGGTACAACTCTGTGTGACAGAGCCCATCCTATATTTTATTGGAGAGTGGACTGAGTACAGCAATACCCACGCATGAAATAACTCAGGATAAAGTGAGAGCTGATTTTAGATAAGGTTTCTAATTTCTGATATATAATATTTGATGATCTTCCCTTTTCTAGCAATGCTATTTTGATCTGTGCTGTGGCTGGGGTTGGGGTTCTGTAAGTGTAGAGCACAAACCAAAAGAAGGCTCCAATGCCAGAGCCCTTTGGTGTCTTTTGTGCAGGAGCCCATAGACCCTGCACTGAGCTGGTCAGTAGTCAGTCACTCTTTTTTGATAGAAATTCTGTGCAAATATAGGAGTAACAGCACTGGTGTAAGTGAAAAACAGACTAAAGGCAGACCAATTTTTTTTTTGTGTTGCTGTAAAATTTCTAAATCAGCTATTTTTTTTTCAGTATTTTAAAACCGTTCAAACTGTTTTCACATTTGCAAAGGTAAAATCTCATCTTTCCTTTCCTGTGTTTCAAGGTATATGTGCTGGCTTTCTGAGTGGTTATCTGATTTGGGTTTTTTTTTAAGCAAAGGACTAAATGCTACAGCCTTGAGCGAAGTAGATCAAAACTTAAGAAGACAATGGAACAAGGAAGGGTGAAGAAACACCCAGTGGGAAATATTTTATGTAGGAATGTTCGTGGTAGGTTAGGTGCCTGGGATTTACTCAGCTTTTTGAGCAGGTTTTCTCACCTGTAATGATGCCTATGTTGCCTTGGTTACATTTAAAGCTTGTTCAGGTAAATAAGTTGGAAGACACAGTTGTGACATCAGTTTAAAATCCCCAACTAGGACAACATTTTCAGCTACTCAGAGAGAAGAACAGCTGTATTTGGTCTCAGCTTAATTGTTCACCTGTTTGGAAATGCAGCACACACAGAGCAGAAATGTGGAAGTTTTAGGACTATGCAGCCTGTATTCTGAGCCATGATGCATTTTGAAAATTTTTCCGTTTGTGTCCCCACTGGGAGGCAGAATGCAGTGGGTGTCAAGTTTGTGGCATTGGTTTAAATACTTCTGTGATGTATAAGAAAGGGGTCTCATGCATCAGCTCCCATAAAAGAATTGCTAAACCTATTCATTTCTGGCCTTTGGCATGTTGGACAAGTCCACACTCTCTTTCACAAGGGAATACAAAAGCCTTCAATCACCTGAATCACAGCTGATTGCAAATAAGTATATAGTCAGCATCTATAATAAGGGAAGAAGAATTCTGGCACAAATTAGTGTAACTAATCTCTAAGGGATTGGACTAGATGAGTTTCCTTTGTGTAGAATCCAACTTAACTCTGTATCAGAAACACAACTCTGATTAAGTAAATGTAAACTCTCTTAAGGGGGTCTCAGACATCTGATTTGAGCAGAGTAGTTTTAATTTCAGAATTGCTGGAGTTTTTCTAATTGTCATTATTCAGAATAAATTGTCACACAATAATTAATAAAACAGCAAAGTTTTATATTTGCTAACATGGAGCCAACTTGGGTTAAGAAAATAAAAAACAGTTTATGTTTTGCTCTTAAGGCTTTTGAAGCAGAACTGCTTCAAGGGAAAATGTAATTTCAGCAGGTATGTAGGACACAGATACCACAACTTTTCTATGTCCAAGTAGAGATAAAATAAATTTCTGTTTGAGCATTTTCAGCAATAATTATCTTCACATTCAGCTGATCTGGTTTTCAGAAAAGCTAAACTCCTATGAATTTCGATGGAGTGCTTAGCCATAGAGCAATAGATATCACCCATATAGAAAACATTTTGCTATTTACAAGGGGTGCATGTCTGCTAACCTCACTCACAGTATTGTGAGTCAGTAGAGAGAAATTATGCAGCAGCTGATGCTTATCATGATCAGATTGAATCACCTCTTCATTCCCTTCTGCTGCTGCCTGGAAAGTTCTATTGTGCCTTTGGAATCTTGAGAACAAGCCCAAATCATCTGCTCATTTAAGTAGGTGAATTTTTTCTAGTTACAAAAGAATGTGATGTGTTTTATTCAAAGATGGTAGAATTTTTGTGGCGAGAGAGGAGCTTTACTGAAAACTCTTTTCAAGGGGTCTTCAGTGTCTCAGAATGCAAATCATTATGTACAGCAAGATATTATTTTCTTCTAAAAGATCTTTTGGGCAAATCTTGTTCTATAAACTACCAGCCCTCCTTCCGTGTAAACGGCTTCGTCCTGAGCAGCACGCAGGAGTTTGTACTGAGGGGCTCTGGAGCCAGAAATGTGGCACAGCTCAAGAAAATGTAATTAAATCAGGCAGACAAAGAATACTACCTTTTTTAAAAAAAAAAAAAAATCCCCGCAATTATTTGTATTACAAGGGCTCTGTTAGATGATTGTTAGAACCAAGTGAGACTCATTGTCTGAGCCAGGGTGCAGTCAAGCCGGGGAATGAGAACCAGGTGTATAGTTTTATGGACAAACTCCCTGACATTTAGAGGTAGCAGCTGCATTCCAAGGTTGTAAATCTGGCCTCATAAAGCCTGTGCACTTTTTTATAAATGGGGTCTGATATACCCCCAGGTGTCAATGGTTTAGCCAAAGAATCGAGTTTAGGGGGGTTAGGTTGATGTTTGTAGCCACTTGAACTAAAACCTAGTTCAAATGGCTTGTATTTAAATGGAGTTGGCATATGCATGCCTTCTTTAAACAGAGATAAGCTGAGCAAGTCTTTATATGTCAAGTTCAGGCAGAGATGAATTCCCTCAAGCCCTCCCTGTCCTCCACTCAAGTCTCTGCTGCTGCCTTGTGTTCATTTATTCTCACTGCAGCAGAATGGCTACATGCTCACCATGGCCTGCCTGTGGTCCTGGAGAGACCAGCAAGAATGAGAGTTTTATGTTTAAATAAACATTTGAGATAGTCTTTTAAGGTAGGCATTTTGTGCTGAGTTGGGCAAGGCATCTCTCAGTTCAGTATTTTTTTTTTAGTGTTAGAGAAACGAAATAAACTGTTATTCCTGTCTCAGACCAAATTCATTACATTTACTTTCAAAAACATAAATCATCACCATGTTCCATCAGATCTGATGCCATTTCAATGATGGGCTTTTTTTCTCAAGGACAGTATCACTAAGTGGAGGAGAGGAGAGGAGAGGCCTCTCCAAACTAAAGCACTGCAGAAATAAACTGGTCAATATATGTATCCTGCTGCTCTCCTTGAAAAATCCATGTTGCTCAGCTCTGTTTTTTTCTTGAACAAAATTATATGTTTATCTTTTGCAGGCCACTAACACACCTGTCAGAACTGTTGTTACCTAAACTATCAGCCAAGCCAGTCCTAGCTGGGTATCACAAGGCAGCTACCAAAGGGAGCAGATGCTCTGTTTGTTCAAATAAAAGCAAGTGAATTTCTGTCCTTGGTTAAATACTGTAGCACTCTCACAGTATTTAAACGAGTATAAATGAAATGACAGCCTCAAAATCTGGAAAGGCTATCTGACAGTCAAACTGAAATCATAATTAGTGACCCACCATCAGGCTTTAAGGATTGCTTTAAGGATTAATAATTAAACAATAAAAATATTTCACAAGTGTATGAACTTCCAAGAAAACTGACAGAATCTAACTACTTGAGTCATCTTAATATGAATAATCAGTGAGTAACACAATCAAACATGTCTGGGAAGTATAAGTGTAGTGAGGCATGAGTGGAGATTAATTCCCCTATTGAAAAGTAAGAAGAACAAAAAGGCAAGGAGCTTCTCCCTTTTCTCTTCCTTTGTTGAGTGGCACTTCATTACAAACTAGCAATAACATTTCAGATCATGGAACTACCAGTCAAGTGGTATTTTGATACTATTCAATGTAATTTTAATCAAAATATATTAAAAATTCCTTACTAAAATCATCGTGCCTTAACCATTCTCCAAATTCAACTTTAGCTACCTGGGAGAAAAAAAAATCTACTACAAAAGAATGTAGTTTCTTGATTCCTGAACACTTTACAAGTAGTACACACATGCTCTTCCACAGCCCCATATAAAAGTTCATGAGATCTGTACAACTATCCAGTCCTATGTGGATACGTATATCCCATCAGGTAATGAGCACCTACATAAAAAATCATTCCAAATAATATATAATATATTTTACAGAAGTTTGATTAAAATTTTAATTAAGGGGGTATTGCATTTACTGTGTCTTCACAAATTTTTAATAGTAGAATTTATAAATTCACTTTAGGCATTTTAGCATAATGAACATCCTGCTGAGAATAAAGACAGAGAACATGTTAGGCACAGATGCAAACAATTTTAAGGCAAAGGTGGAATTATACAGACATTGATCTTATCCTTAAAGATAAAACAATAAAATTGGTTAGAGTGGCTCTAAAGAGCAGAAGGAATTAAAGAAAATAATTAAACAAACACAGAAGATTCAGGTAGAATTATAAGAGATTCTTCAGCACAAATACAGCTCTGTAAACCTGCAAAACAGTCCCCTCAAGCACAGAAGCCCAAACAATCTAAAAGATTGAGACTTCAGTAGTGGCAAAAAAATGTTGTTTTTTTTGAGTACCCACAGTAGATCACAATGAAATGATATTCCAGACTTTCAAGTATATTTTCTTCTGAGCAAAAATATTACATTAATCTTGACTTTTCCGTATTTTAAATTTCCTGCAACTTAATGTTCAAAAATTTTATTATTCTGTAATCAGCTGCCAGGGTTTTTTTTAAACTTATCTTATAAATAATTCAGACTTAATCCCATTAATTCTTGACTCTCTCTAGGAGTAAAAATTGTCAGGAAGATCTGATCCATTTTCCTGAGGAACCCGCAGAACTGAGGGACATCTACGTTGCTGCCATCTACATTTTGGCCTGTTCCTAATACTGAGGAGATCAAAGTCTGCATGGATAAAGAGAAGCTGTAAAGACTTCAGAACAGCCCTCTTTTCTGTGAAGTGCTCAGAAACCCTGCAGAAACACACGAAGGGAATTTACAATACTTGGTAGAAGGGTTTCTCCCATCCTTTTGTGGGAAACTAATGGAGAATCAGGACCAACTTTCCATAATGAGTTTAGGGTAAATGGTGAGCCCTATATCTTCTTTCAATGTTTCATTGAGACTAACGTCCAAATACTCGTGCATGAAACCTTTGAGCAGAGAGGCAGCAAAACAGAGGTCCTGGGCTGTGATTTCAGATGTTTATATTACCCACTGAACCATGAGGAACTATGACAACCATTTATCTATCTTTTTAGTAATCAATATTGCAGTGCTGGTAAAGAAGAGTAGCTGACAGCACTACCTAGGGTTGTGCGGAGCCAGTGAATGCTGAACAAATGCTGACTCTATATTCAAGTATACTCCTGTCCCTTCATCCTTTTCAGCTCTTTATTCTTTGGTTTCCGCATCACATTTTGGAGATGCAGGTCAGGGAGACACAGGTCTTTTCCTAATTTTGTTCTCTAGCCTTGTATATCCATGGTGTGACACCTTGCCTGCTGGCAAGATCTGCTGTTACCCCAATCTTGCCCTTTCAGCATGTGTGTCAGTAACTGCAGGCTTGACTTCTCAATTTCTTAAGCACAGCCCAGCTCATTAATAGTAGGCAGAAGGGTTTTCATTCCCTCCTTATGAGAAGCATGATGCTGCATGTTGTTAGTACATTTTCTTAGGGTATCACCTTATTTTACTTAAGTTAATAAAGAGATGAAGAAGAAGCTTCTCTTTTTATTTTGATTTTTTTTTTCCTTTTTGGCAGATTAAGCTGGCTGGGTCCTTACAAGCAGAACCCCTGTGGCTCTCAGTATCAGAGATAATTACAATGGGCATGCAGCCAACCTTTATGTTACTTAAAATTATTTATTTCTCTTAACAATTACATCTTTATTTTCAAACTTTCCAGAGGGGTCATTATGTATTTTATTGAACTGAAGCTCCCATGCTGGGATGGAGCAAGATGAAAGGTTTGAATCTTTAATTAGGATTCTTTTTTATCCAAATTTCCTGGTTAGAGCAGACAATGAGAATCAAAGAGACAGCTGTGTGTTCTGACTGTGTATTTCCATCTGTCAGAAAGAAAGGATTTGGTTACTGAATTTTGTACTATGGCAAGAATCAATGATCCAGTCTACTTAAGACTGGTTGATGAACTTGAAATGGAAACAGAAATCCAGAAATAATGCCAAGAATATGTGCAATTTCTGCATGGATCTCAGATGTCACATGCTGGGAAATGCTGAAGCCTGGCCGTGCAAGATTGGAGGGTAATTTGACACCTTGTGCAAAGTCTAGTCAAGTGCAGTAAATGTGCAATAACCCTGGAATGCTGAATTACTGCCTAAGTCAGAATTATATTTCCTTTGTGACATCTTCATCAGCTCCCGAGTCATGTAAAAGCTGAATTATAGATCTTCTGGTTATGCAAAATGTCTGATCTATAAAAGGTGGATCATTTATATGCTTGTCTTGAGACTTCTCAAAGTGTCCACTACCTTGAGAACAAAAACCTCTTACCAAGTCTGGTTTGCTGATGCAACAAAACTCATTTCCTGTAACAAATGAATGTATTTATTTTAAGACTGTGAATGGGCAATTTTTATTGCTCCAGGCTTTGGGAATCTTTCATGCTTCAGGACTTGGAGGATAACGAGCTATTCAGAAACTTCTTACTTGTAAAATCTGTTGCACTCGTGAGATAGGTAATGCCCCTTCTTGTTCCTGTCTAGGCTGCAATACTGGGGCCTGCATGTTTGGACAATGGGTACCAGACTGTAGCTGTAGCAGAAAATAAACTTGCCAGCACGAAGGGGAGAAGGCTGAACAGTGGGGACTCAGCACTGGGATGGTTAATTTATTGAAATTCTCTAGGTGCAGTGGAGGAGGCATGTGACTGCCTTGTAGGACAGTGTGGATGTTGCTTAGCTGTGAGGGACACAGAGGTTGTCAATGGAACAATGACATCTGAGCCGTAAGCAGGTATAAATACATGAAAGGACAGTATCAGCACATCCAAATGATCAAAAATGGTCCAGCAATGGTCCAGAACCACATTAAAGATTCACTCAGGATCCAAAAGAGCTAGTGAAAATTACCTGTTCAAGGATGTTCTATTTTATTTACTCATGACTCAGTTTCTTGATAGCTCTGGATACCTTGCCTTCACTCCAAGACATGAACTGTGTACCTACGCCATCTAAAACACCCATGTCCCTAAACTGTGTATTTATGATGACCTAAAAAGCCCATAAATAATTTTTTTTTTCCATGGGATGCATCCCATTCTCAGCTTTTTTGCTCTGTTTCTTTTTTCCTGTTTGATTTGTCTGGACTGATAATTGAGAAAGATCACATTGTGATCACCTCTGCGGACATGTTTCAGTGCTGACAGAAGCAGTGTGGATCCAGATTATGCTTTTCCTATCTGAAGCTCATTCTCACAGATGTTGCTACACAGACCTGCCAGAGAAAGCAATGTAAACAGATATGGGGAGGAGCCTTCTCCCTGAACAAACACAATTCATGAGAGGAGAATGCATCTGAAGTTCTTGTAAGATCATGTAGCTCCCAGGAGCAGTAGCATTTATTAGTAGTTTTGCCTAAATTTCAGGGTGAACACTACATTTTACTCTGTGAATTTTTGGAAGGGTATGTTACTTTTTAAAATTATTTCATAGCAACTCTGCATTGTGCAAGAATTGCATCCACCTATTTCAGAAAAAGTTTAAAAAAATGTAGAGAGTAGTGATTTATGTGTGAAACCTAGTTATGGTCAATTTCCTATCTATGAACAAGAATCTTCATTTCTCTGTGCCTCAGCTTCTCCATCTATAAAAGATCATTAATTATTTCAGAGCCATAAACAAAGACTACTTCAGCGAAATCTTGTGGAGCAACATTTCCAAGTGCTTGAGATACGCACACAGAAGAGATTAGAGAGTATAAAAATATGATTGCAACAGAAGTGGAATAAACAAAGTGCTAAAACACTTTAATAAGAAATGCTGACAGTGAATTTGTTCACTCTGAGTGGCAATTCATTCCACAGATCTAATATCTGCCTTTGGGTCCAAACAAATTGAATCCTGCATGGATGAGAAACTAGATAAGATCTTATGGTTCTTCTCATAGGACAAAACCCAGACTGTCTTCTACAAAGTCACTCCTAATATGAAAATGAGAGGAGTCTTGAACTGACAATTTCCTGAGATTTGAAAGAAATCTTATGCTTCATCTCCCTTGTTTCATGGATATTCATCACTCATTGTCATGGAAATCTTTGAAAATCCTGTGGTTTCCTATTATCTCTCAGTTTTCCACTAATAAAATACCTCTAACTGTGGATTTCTGATTGTTGAAGTTTTTCTGGAACATTTGATACAGTGTGAGAGACAATAAGAAAATTATGTGTTGCAGGAGAGACTGCTCTTCACAGCGCTGTGCTGAAATAAACCATCAGTTTGGTGAAGGTGATAATGGAAAAGGGAGATGATGTCAAGAATCCTTGGGCCACTAAATAAATTTTCAGTCACAACTGTTACAATCTCGTCTACTTTGGTATTCACCTGTGGATTAAACTGCTGAGTTTTCTTTATTTCTGACATGGGTGTCTCTGCAAATGTCCACCTTTTCTTCCTCTATCAACCTGTCTAATCAGTAGCATGTTTGTGCCTCTTCCATAAAACCTAACTTCAGAATTGCCAAGGAAGATAAATCTTGTAAGAGAACTTTTCTGCATAAGTTTTGTCTTAAAAAAGAAGCTGTTTTTTGTGTCTGTATCCTTATGGAACTGTGACCTGTGGGGAAATGCCTGTCTGAGCCTGCAGGCAGCCTGACACACTGAAAAGAAGCAGCAACCTTTGACCCTGTAAGATAATAGTACTGACAAGAGCTGTTAATTACTTCACTGTAACCAATTACAACACTAATACAACTAATCTGAAACTTCATACCGTGCTTTCTCTCTCATACTGTGCCCAAAACCAACAGCTCTTCATATGCAACTTTGGAAATATTCTGCAACCTCAACTGTGAATAGAAATATGCAATATGAAGTTCTGATGCCTGTGGAAAGTGATTCTAAACCAATGTCAGCATAAAAAATTATCTGAAGAACCCAAGAGGGCAGATTGTGCAAATGCATTCACATTGTTAATAATGTTTTCTTTCCAAATGGAACTGTTGTTTTGTGGGTCCAGATGTATTGTAAGGTAACATTTGACATCAGACATAGCTTCATGGTTTGTCCCTTCAATTAATACAGATGGCTTTGTGACAGTGATACTATTAATTTAAAATTTAGATGTCTGAACATATGTATATATGAAATATTCATATAATCTCTTCTTATCTACCCTTCTGAAATTAAAAAGCATTGATTCAGAGTGCACAGACTTGTGATTTTCTTTCCAAGGCTGTCTTTCCAATTTCTTTCTCATGTGGATGCATTTCCTTCTCCTATTCTCTCCTATAGTGTCATGTCATATCACAGCATGCCACATCATCTCTTCTCACCTAATCAGATGCTTCAAAAAGTAGGTATTCAAAAAGGCCCCAAAAATACAACAACAAAAAAGGGGTTGAAATTTGGTAAGCAAAAGTGTGGGCTGAGTATCAGAAAATATTTGTGATAGTATGGAACTGGGGATATAAAGCATTAGGCACTTAGCAGACAAATCCCTGCTCACTTTAAATTAGAGTAGATAAAGAAGTATTATTAATATGCTAAAGCTCAGTAAGTCTCTCTCTTGATACAAAACATCTGTCTATGATAAAAAAAACTTTCTTTTTGAAATGCTGGAACACCTCTGCTGCCAGGATTTGGCAAGGCAGAGATGGAAGATCAGCATAGTGCCTTGTTGTAGGAAAGAATAATTTTCATTATACTGTTAGTCTGAATTACCCCTGAAGAGCAGAAAATCTCTTCAGGACAGGTGGAAAAGAATGCAAATCCAAAATATTTTTTTTTATTTTCATATTTCATTTCTGTTTTCATTTCTCCAAATTCTATAGCTTGCTTTTTGTATTGCTTCTTCCTATAATGCTGGGTTTTTCCTTTAAGACACTAGTGGGCCGAATTGTCATTTAATAAAAACTGGAATAATTCAGTGAATGCCAGTATTCTATTTATGTTAGTCAATCAGCTGGCCACTGTATTTAGGAATTTTAAATGCCACAAACTTTAAGTGTAAGGAAATAAGAAGAGAAATTTACTATTACTTTTATACTGACACTTCATTTTTAAGCCAAATATCTGTGGGATGTATATATGTATATACCTGTGGTGTGTATAGAAACATGTACTTTGTGCTTATATATGACTTTACTATGTGTATATTACATTTTTGCTTCCATTTCTTTCCTGGGAACATCAAAATCTTCTGCTACTGAAACTAACATTGTAGATCTTCCCATTACACTGAGTTTTCAATATTCTCCTTTAAAACTGTTACTGGTCCACTGTCTAAATTCCCATTGAGAAAGCATGAAAATTTCCAAGAGGGTCACTTATCCCTTCATGTAGATACTTAATAAAAACAACTTTTCAGAGAGTTAGACATTTTTCAAATCAAATCTGCTACAGATGGTGGTCTAATCTTACTCTTGATTACTTCACTGTAAATATAGTGACATTTCATTGAAGTAAAGGCATTTTAAGTGAACTACTTTTATGAGGAAAAAAATATCTGTGCAAATAGAGCCATTATGAGGCTGATGAACTCCTTTACATCCTACTCACACTATAAAATAAGATTGAAGTGGGACGTAAGCCTTGCACTGTGCATGATGAACTTCTCTTACATGATGAATGCTAAGTAGGTGCATCCACTCAGGTTCTGTATTGCCCTGCTAATAGAGACCATGAGTAAGAGCTAAGATTATAAACAGGTGTTATGATTAATATAAACAATTCCTTTCTCCTTTTGTCTGCCCTTTCTAATGTTTGTAAATAACTATTTTCTTATGATTCCACCTGTATTTCATTATATGAATGGTTCTTTCTCTCCATCCCCCAAAATCAAGGAGATATTTCTCTTTTAACTCCTGCACTAAAATGAAATGCTGAAAAAAAAAAAACCCTCTTATAAATTATGCCTCTGGCTCTATGGCTTTGCAGAAAAGAGTCTGGGGATACTGATGGATCACAAGTTGAACATGAGCTAGCAATGGGTCCTTGACACCAAGAAAGCTAATCCTGGGCGGCATTAGTCAGAATGCTGCCAGCAGATTGAGAGAGGTGATCCTTCCCCTCTGCTCAGTTCTGGTGAGACACCACCTGGAGTTCTGCATCCAGATCTGGGCTTCCAAGTTAAGAGAGACATGTAGCTGCCACACAGAGTCCAACATAAGGCCACTAAGACAATTTAGGCAGTGGAGTTTCTTTCCTATGAGGTGAGGCTGGGAGACCTGGGACTGTCCAACATGTACAGAAGTCTGAAGGGAGTTTTTAAAGAAGGCAGATCTGGACAGCCTATTTCAGTGGTGTCCAGTGACAGAAAAAAAGCAACCAGCATGAACTAAAGAACAGGATGTTCCATCTGAACATCAGGAAATGTATTTTACTGGGAGGGTGATAAAGCATGGGAGCAGGTTGCCTAGAGACGTTGTAAAATCTAGATTTGCTGCGTTTGCAGTCATTCTGAGGCTCTAAGTCCACAGCAGTTTCTTACTTTAAAATTCTTCATGGGTTTGCTTGTTTGTGGCTTATGTATTTGCTCAGTCTGTAAGTCTTTACTTCCTTCTCCTTCTCCTCTGAATAACATAAATCTTTCATTTGCTCTGTCTTTACTCTCTGCTAGGACTTGATTCTTGTCAAAATAATTTTCTCTCTCTTTTTTAAGCAACCCCCCCAGATTCCTTTACTGTTTCTGCCTTCAGCAAATAATTCTGGAATGTTGTTGTGAGAATTTCAAATGAAGTGGTGGTGTGTAAATAGAGACATTTGTTGACACAGAGTTCTACCTCTGGATCATTTCAATGGTACTTTTCAACCTCATGGTAGAAAATACTCAGTCCTAGGTAGACTGGTAGACTATAAACTTGAAAAAATTAAATTAGTTCTCCAGTTTACATTAATAGATTAGGGATAAATATACACTTTTTTTTTTACCTATGCCACCATGTAAGTAGATGATTAAACAAGACAAAGGAGATCCAAGAATGGATCCCTGACCTGACTTGGTATGCCAAAATATGAAAAAGCAGAGGAGATTGATGATTAGGATATCATGGATACAACTGCTTAAGAACTTAAGAGTAGTTCAGTATTGAAGGATCTTGACTACAATGGATCAATTTGAAGAGAGGACTGGAAGGGGTGCATGTTATTTTTTATATCTATCATCAGCTTAGAAGACTCGGTAACTCACATGGTGCATTCCCATGGGAATGGGATCACAGATCCCAAGTGATTATGGACAACCATCGAGTTGCTATGATGAAACACAGACATCACAGTCCTGTGCAATCCAAAAGCACAGTTTTATAACAAATGACAGGATAATTTTCAAGCGTGGCCATCCAGATCCACTAAAAGACTTGAACACCTAAATGCCTGAGCCTGTGATCCATAGTTGCTCCAGCTGATCTATTTTAGTTTCAGAGAGGATGCTGTTTAAGAATTTCTTGAATGAGTGATTTTAGACCCTAGGACACTGCTGCTATGCTTACCCATCAGATCACACATATGTGACTTAGAGTTTATCTCATCTAGCTTTGCTCTGGCTGTACCTTGTAAGGGACCTATCTGATAAGATTTCTCTCAAAGCAGGCATGGAAAAAAATGATAGGATGCAAACCAGCAGTCATCAACCAGCATTTGGCAGGTGGTAAAGCCTACCTTTGATAGGGCCATTAGGGATTCAGAAGTTCTGGATCACTTTCATTTTTAGACATTTTATATTTGTAAATTCCTGATTGTAATTAAAAAATGCTATAGCAATATGGACCAGGATTTATAACTCCTCAGCCCTTGGAGTTTCACCAAATTGAAGTCACAGCTTCACTCCTTATTGTATTTAAGAAGGGCTTACAACCCAAGAATAGCTAGATGCCGGATTCTTCTGACGAGGTGCTGAACAAGCAAGGGAAAACTGTGTCTAGGGAGGAAGTAGCAGACACTGATATATTCTCCTTAACTCAGGCAGTTCTTGCAAATACTTATTTTGAGATTTGGATAGCAAAGTTATTGTAAAATTGATCTTGTGTAGTCCAGACTTGATTTATGGATCACTTTATGATCTGTTAGATTGAAAATGCAGATTAAAAACTACTTAGCATTGTAAAATGCCAATACAAAGTTGCATTTTTTTGAAAACTCTCCTCTAAGGGTAGTACTTGACAGCTGGGGAAAAAAAATAAAAGAGTGCCCTTTCTATCTACATAAAATGGGTTTCCTAAAAAAACATTTACGTCAGAAGGATCAGAGTGTCCTGATTGAGTCAAAGAACTTGATTGTGAAAGGCTTACTGTGATCTGTGGGTGAATAAGCAGCGAACAGTCAGTGTGAGAGGCTGGTTTCCTGTCCATGTAGAGTACTAGTGAGACTGCTCTGTCTGTTCTTCATATTCTCTTCTTAGAAAGTAAGGCAGAAAATGTGATGGAGAAGAGAACCATCACAAGGATGGGAGGACCAAACAAGATGTGAGAGAGGGAGACATGTAAATATTTCGGTTTTCTAGAATATAAAGAAGTATGTGACCCAATGATGGTGGAAAATGCAGAAGTATCAGATTACAAACAGCTCTTTATGCAAATTAAGTAGTATACAAAAAGTGCTAGGCAAGCTGCAATTAAAAATAATCACAATCATGGGAAAAAACAGTCCAAGATATCTCATAGATTCATTATTCCTGAATTAACTAAAATTAGATACCTTTCTAGCAAAAATTCTTCAGTCAAATGTAAGTTAAACTCAACTGTAGGTCAAGAGGTGAAGTGTACTGTCCTGGAGGGTAAAGATCAATGTTCCCTGTTCTATCTTAATAGTAGAGACAGTAAGGCACATTATAATTACTCTCTTTTCTAACAGAGCAACAAGAATAGAACTATTTTTAAATAGCTTATTTCAGATAGTGCCTTCTCATTCACATCTGTCCAACTAGCTGACTTCCCTGAATAAATCTGATCTTCTTATTTTTAACCTCCTGTTAACTTGCAGAGTTAGTATGGTTCAAAGAGGGCAAGAATCTGATCTCAGCAACAGAACTGTTTATAAATGATCAATCTGTTCCAGCTGTCCAAATGCACGGGCAGTAGTAGGTTTGGCTAAGTTTCCAAAATGCAATGAGAGTCGCATAGATGTAACTCAAATTTCAGTTGTAGCCAGCAGCCTGTATAGTTTCTAGTGTCACTGTAAACTGGAAAAATTCCAACCTTACTTAGCACAGCCTGAATTTAAGGAATTAGTTTTCAGAAGCAAACAGCTTTGTCACTGTCAGCTAAGCACACTTGGTCTTGTATAAGAGACATAAATAACGGGCCAAATTATTAACTATTTGGGGCATAGATTGCACCCATTGCACTCATACTTGTGACTTGCAGCACTTGAGTAAAAGACCACATTACTCTGCCTGTTCAAGGAACAGAGGTCACAGAAGAAACCAGAAGGAAATTTCAGTATGTTTTCATGAATCTGCATGTTTCAACTGAGAATATTTCAGGAAGAGAATTTTCTCATCACCCGGGAAAGGAAATGAAATAGCTAAGCTCCAAGGCTTTTTGAGGGCAGTTCTGTACTTCAGCACACCAGGGAGAGTGATTCCTCTTTGAACAGGTCCCAGTTACAGCTCCGCAAAGTCTAGAAGACACAGTGGCTTTTCATTAGCTCAGCAACAAAGTGGAACAGCTTTACACAAAGAGTATGATGACCTTGAATGCCACAACAAAATGTAAATTCTGAGAGAGGTGCCATTTTTTCCATACAGATTTGAAGAGTGAAGGATTAGATTAGCTTTTAGGTAGAGCAATTAGGTTTGCTCTTACATGCTGTCTTTTTATAATATCCAAAGATTCAAATTTATGTGTGATCTGCAACCCTCAGGAAGCCTGGTACTCATGAATAGTTGCTAGCACTCAACACACGTGATCAGCTGATTGCATTGCTCCTCTAGCACTACCTGGTTTCAGGAAGAGAATTTATCACTTTTGTCTTGAACCCAAATCTACTGCCTAGCTGCATCTCTAGGTGTAGAAGACATGAACTTAATGTAGAAGATACTAATTCTTCATATAGAATTGTGTAGCCAACTGGTGAGAAAATGTGCCAAAAGCAGGATTCAAGCTGGTTACCTACACTTGGAATACCCCTCAGGTAGACCTGCTGTCTAGAATCATGACCAAGGAAGATCCAGTGGTAGGGACAGCTCTACCCTTGTTTAGAAAAGCCAAGCTCCTTGGTGTTCATAATTTCCCACCACACCCACAGGTTACATTCAGCTTCATAACATATGAATTGTCTGGGACTAGCTACAGCAGCTTATTTCTTTCTAGACAGCCCTAGGTGCTGAATATATTTGTGTTGAACAGACTCTTTCAGCTTCTCTCCACTGAGCAGCTTGTGCTCCCTCAACTAGCCCTAATACAGTGTTGTTGAAGCATGCACTCAAATTACACCCTTCAATTTTAAAACAAACAAACAAACAAACAAACAAGAAACCGGGACTTCAGCCATTTTACCCATACATTCATTGAAGCTACTGGGGTGCAAAGCACAAAAAGCACTGTGTAAGTCATACTGCCATTAAGCCTTTCCTTAAAATCATTTCAGGCAAGGAAGAAAAAATCTTAGCTTACGTGCTTGTCTTTGAACACTCTGGTGAGCAGGGCCTGCTTCTGGCAGAAACATGCCATGGCTTAGTGAGGCAGGAGTGCACAGGCATGGAGCTCCTGGCTGGGAATTTCTCTTGGCTGCCAAAGCAGCATAGGTGGGAACTTGTTTGCCTGACGTGCTCTCTGGCGGCTCAGAACATTAACTGACATCCTGGTGCAGATCCAATTATCTGTCTGGGAGGCTGTCCAGCAACAGACATCAAAAAGACAGGTTCAAGGAACCTCATCAGGAGTAATTACAAAACAACTTGCCTTAAGGTGACGTTTCTTCCTGTTTCCAGACATTGAAATTTGGTGTTCAAGCACAAAATACATTAATCTTTGAAATATACTCTTTCTAGCTATAGGTATGATTCTTCTGACCTTTCATACAAATGCCTAACACCGTTAAGGTCTGTCCACTGATGCCTGTACATTAAGTTTATTCATTACTCTTGTATGCTGCCTGTTATAGAAATCATATGGAGTAAAGGTGGGCAATAACTTGTTAGTCTCTCATTTCTTCTCTGGCAAAGAACATAGCTCTGTAAGACTTTTTTGGCATTGTTTCTCACTCTTCTGATGAGGGGCAGATACCAGGTACCTAGGTGAGCCCATTCCTTTCCCTCCTCATTCTCATGCTTACCTGTTGGGGGTGCTCATATACTGCAGGACATCCCAGATGACTGTGGAAACAGAATGTACAATTTCTGGTTTCAGATGATTGAGAAAAGTAAGATCAGGGTATTTCTAATGCTTTTGCCATGACTGCCCTTCCTCCATGCTTGAACAGTTAAGGAGTGACATGATGGCAAATGACACAAGCTGCATTGCAAATTGAGAACCTTTGCATCCCCCACTATGTAAGAGAATAACCACCTGAAATTTGGGAGCACACTGGGAATAAAGAGAATGGAGACATTTCTTAGAGAAAAGAGTTATCCATTTGCACTCAAATGTGATGCCAAGCTTGTTCCTTGTGCAGTTTTAAGTCTCATTGTCAACACAACAGAATTCAGGTTCCATTTAATCTATTGTATGAAGAGAGAAAGAAGTTTTTTTCCTGCATATAAGTTTCTACTAGGCCGAAAAGAGGCCATAGAATTCGATTTAGATTGCTAATCTCTCCAATAATCCCGACCATTTAAGGTATGGAAAAGAAAGTCTGCCTTGTTTCCCAAATGGTACACAGAACTTAGATTACACTCATATGAAGATGCATACATGCACTGTTGTCCTCTGGTGAATATATATGGAAGGTGCTAGAGACCACAGATTCCCCTCAACATCTTGTGCTCAATATGCTCTCTGAAGAGGACAACACTTGTTCTGTCTCAGATGCCGTGGGTGGAGCTGACAGTCAGTCAGCATACATGTGACTGGAAGTGTGAGTAGTACAAGCTTCCAGAAACCCCTTAAAAAGCACAGACTGAGATTTTCTAGGCTGGACTCTAGTCAGATGTGATTTGGGCTTTTTTTTAATCTTCATACTCTCTTTGTACTGTCATGAATGCTTTATTCATGTTTCCTTCTTTATTTTTATATTGACTTTTTAATATTTTGAAAAATGCACTGCTGTTCCCTCTTCAGCTAAAAATAATGAAAAATAACATTACTCTAATGCTGTAACAAAGAGTCTGAACTGCACTGGCTATTCCAGTGCAACTATTCTGAAGCACCTCCCATCATATTATTGGACTCTTCAATCACTCTTAAACGTGGCTTCTTGGTCTTTGTTAGGTTGACTGGGGGAATCTTTAAATCCATACAGGAGCAGTATGTGAAGAAATTGTGATATTCCAACCTTCACAGCTGGAGAAATACACAAGGTTCATGTCTAGTTCATAGTGACCAAACAGATGAGCACAGATCAGAACAGTTGGGGTTATTTCCTCTCTAGACAGACAGGGGGTATCATAACTGGGGTCTTGTTTACCAAGGCCATTTCCATTTCCCTTCCTACGTGTTGATGAGGTAGACAAGTGTAGAGTTTATGAGTTCTTCTCTCAAGCTCAACTTCCCAGCAACAGATACAGAGAGACAGACCCAAAGCTCTGCTCCTAATTGAAGCAGATTTTCCTATAGGCAGGTACTAGTCTGTCTAAAGGGATACATAAGCTCTGCCATTCTGGTCACTCTCATGTGCCTGTACCAAACAACACTGTTGATCTCAAGAACATCTTTAGCCCTTTCTTAAGGACTGAAGTGACTTATGGGACTGGTATCATTCCTTGATCACTCTTGACAAAAACTTGTCAAGGAGTTTTACCTCACTCATTCCAACTGTCTGTTTGAAGTTGGTTACTGCATGTCTGTATTTTCTTCAAAAACAATATTCAAACAACTGTGCCTAATGGCTAGGGTGAGAAAAAGAGGAAGTATTTTTCAGCAGCAAAATGTTCCAGATTCTTTTCATTCTACTTTTCATTGTAAGGGGTTCATAAGAAATCAAAACGCAAGATCTAGGTACTCAGGATTTAGAAGTATCACAGCTTACGCCTTTCCTCACAAGAATGGGCTTGTGAGAACCAGAACCTATTTGTTTCCCCCTTCACTTGCAGATCTTGCAGGATGGATTCTAGGAATTATTTATTTATTCTGTTGCAGTCCCATAAATAGAGATGGACTGTTTCTCACATCAGCACAAAAGATTAGCAATTCCCACCACAGAGCAGACCCAAGAACTGCACACAAAATAGCATTGAATTTTGAACCCTTTACTTTGAACCTGTTTATCAGGTGACATCTGTTTTTGCTTACCACATACTGTGCACTAGCTGGAACTTCAGTTCCGAACTGAGCTGGCACACCAAGTGATAGCTTGATGCTCATCTCCATCTGAGGAATAATTTCTCACACCACGATGGCATTCTTCTGAAAAAAAAAGCTAATTTTTTGTTGCCTTTATTATGTCTTTGCAGCTTTGCTGGGCTCTTAGCCATAAATAAAGCCTGCTGATGACCTTGTAAAGTTGTCAGATACCTTTTGTTGGCAGACAATAGGCAACAGGTGGTTGTGATCTGTCCAAGCCATTATTCCATCTCCACCACGTGTTATTATAACCTTCCCTCCCCAAACCCATTCCCAATGTATGACATCAGCCACATGTAATTGTCACCAGTCATTTAGTTCTGCTTTCAAATCACGGCAAGGCTTTGTTTTTGTTCATGGAACAGGACACGTAATGTGCACTCTCTGGGTGCATTAAGTCTTCAAGTAGCATACTGACATCTTTTCCTTACATTGAAAATCCCTCTGAATTCCTCCAGAACCTTTCCAGAGTTTGAGACTAGTGGAATGAGGATGATGTAAACATCACACTTCAACTGGTTCAAGTTGATTCAAATGGACTCGCATGAGCTGGATGCTGTTTAGAATCTTCTTCTGGTGACCAACCAGGGTGATTCCAATACGCTGGATATCTCTGCAAAAGAACAGAGAACACAGAAGTTGTTAAAATGAACTGCCTGCTCTGAACAATCTCAGTCTATTTTGCTGTAGATGCAAATCAGTGTGTATGGATATGTGTGTGTGCTGATCTGTGTCTGAGAAACAGCTGACAAGGCTTCTGCTTTTGTTTGACAAATGTGTGTAGGTGGAGGGGGTGTTGGCAGAACTTGGAATGTACAAAAAGAAGCAGTGGAATTGGGCCACAAAAAGGATCAGAGGGCTGATCTCCTACAGAAAAAGAGAGTTGGAATTGTTCAGCTAGGAGAGAAGGCTGCAGAAAGATCTTTCTCAATATATAAAGGGAGCTTACAAGAAAGATGGAGAATAACTTTTAACCAGGCCCTGTAGTGAGAGGACAAGGGGCAGTGGTTTTAAACAGAAATAAGGTAGGATTAGACTGGAGATAAGGAAAGGTGGTGGGACACAGAAACAGGGTGCCAGGAGAAGTTGTGGATGTCCCATTCCTGTAAGCATTCAAGGTCATGTTGGACAGCGCTGTGAGCTACATCATCATAGTGAAAGTTGTCTCTGCTTATGGCAGGGGTGTTGGACTAGAAGATCTTTAAAGGTCCCTTCCAACCCAAACTATTCTACGATACTGAGAATGTTTGTTTTTCTGGATCCTGTCATTTACATAACACTTCCACCCAGTATATGGTGTGGCTGGTTCTAAACATCTGCTTGAAAGTGGTTGGTATTATTTGTGCTAGCTGTCATGAACATTCTGATGTAATAGGCTTTCTGCAGCACTGACAATACATTTCTAGATGCACGCTGGATCAGAATTAATGCTTATAGATACAGATTACAAGTGTATTACAGCATGTAAGGTGTCCAGAGGTCCTAATAGGATGCAAAGAAGAGTAGCTACTTTGCTTTGGCTTCCCTCTCCTTTTTCATGTGTATGTATTTTCCACATAGCCAACTTCTCAGGCTGCTTTCACTTTTTGCATGGAAAACTCAGTGTCTGATATCTGTTGCTGTCTGCCTTGCTACTTACTCGAGAGTCATGCGTGATATGACATCGAATGTAGCCAGACCGGCCTGGTCAAAATTCTCCTTGTAGCGGCCCATCTTGATAGCATCCAACCATTCATGGGCATTGCTGAGGGAAGGGAAATCTGGAGGACAGTTGCTCAGGAGAGGCTGAGATGGTCTGCAAAAGAGGCAGGTTTTAAAACCCAAGTTATCAGCATCAGCTCAGCACACTAGTAAGGTAAGAATTATGAGAGGGAGAGAATGCAGTCTCTGAAGAGGACAGAATGAAGAATAATGGCATTTGTTCTTCATGCCCTCCCTCCTAAAGTCCCACCTTGATCTGCTGTTTCTAGGCTTCCTGTGTCCCTTCTTCTGCCTGAAAACAATCAACCGACCCAAGAAATTGATTCTCCCTTCCCACTGCCCATACTTTCTCAGGCACATTCTCTTCTTGTTGCCCAAGATTCTTCCACACTTCCTTGGACTAGAACTACTAGCTGGGCAAAGACCTGCAGTGAGGAGGTTTCTGAAAGAGACATGAGACCTTATATACCTTTTTATCTTTGTGACTAGGTCACCCTCTCCAAAATGTTCTCTTTTGGTCAGATAGTGACCTATGAGACAATGAGATTTCAGCACCAACACCCACAAGATAAAAGAATTGCAGTAAAAGGCATATGAGATGACTGTTTAGATATGCCATTTGCTGTTTTCCTCATCATCTGAGTCTGTCCCAAAGCTGTAACACTCTTCATGTGCTGCTTTTAGTAAACTGGGCATCACTAGATACTTCTCCCCTCCCCCAGCCGTGGAGTACATTCCACTGAGACAAGATTTATAACCACAGGGAAAAACCTTCCAGGCCAGCAGGATGTAATTTCGTCATCAGCCCAGCAGCCAACTAACCTTGGCACTGTTTATCCCTCCAGAGACTTCTTCTTTGCGGACCTTCTGCCTCTTGTTCCATCAGACTGCAAAGTGCAGTTGGGAAAATATGCGATGTAAGCGGCAGTTCTAATTATTTGTACGCAGACTTCCTTCCCTCCATAAGATAAGGTCTTCTTTTTCTTCATCATCTCTTGTGGCCACACAATCTGGTGTGATCACAGAATACCTTGTGCTGCTGCACCCAGACATGTATGACCCCTCAGTCATTCATCCTCAGTGCAACTCATCAAGATTTATCTCCTATCACATTTGGCACTCAGAGCTCCCCATTAACTCAATCAGGATATACAGTTCTCCCAACTTGCTTCCTCTCCTTTTTTCTGCTTCCTGTTTGTTCCCAGTCTCAAAGGAGAGGATTAGAAAAAAAACTATATAGCCTGATTTATGGCTTTCTTATCCTCATGATGCCTTCTGACAGACAAGTCCTATTACTTTGCATTAAATTCCCATCTCACCTGCTGGTCCCAGTGCCAGTGGCTTTGAGGGCTGATGGCTTGCGAATCATTTTATCCAGGGCACTGACTATTTGCTCAAATTTGGGTCTCTGGACCCTCTCCTTCTGCCAGCAGTCAAGCATGAGCAGGTGCAAAACAGTAGGGCAATCTGGGGGTGGTGGCAGGCGATAGTCCTGGTCAATGGCATTAATTACCTGCAGGAAAAGAAGAACAAAGCTTTATAACAATTGGGAAAATAAAAGACGAAAGAGCTTCACTCACTCAGTGTGTGTGGCTTTCTTCTGCTTGAATTGATACAGGCCAGAGAGGCAGATGTACATCCTCACCACTTCTAAAACTTACATCCTGATTGGACATGTCCCAGTAAGGCCTCTCACCATAGGACATCACCTCCCACATGACAATGCCATAGCTCCAGACATCACTGGAGGAGGTGAACTTGCGGTACTGGATGGCTTCAGGGGCAGTCCAGCGGATGGGGATTTTGCAGCCCTGGGAAGCAGACAGAAAGCAACCAGAATGTAGTGAGATATGGACTGCTTGTGGAAACAACATCACTGAAACAACCAGATATTAGCAGCACAACACAACCTGGAGCACAGGGTGACAGTCCCATTGATTCTGTCTTGGAAATATTGCTGGTTAAAATTCATACTATGTTCAAAGTTTCCACCTTGTTTTACTGACAAATATTAATGAAAAGAGAGAATCATGCCTCCTTGCTGCTACAAATCCCATGATTTAATACTTTCACAGCTTTACTTTACAGCATTTGAAAGTGGCATATAGCAAAATCCTCCTGAGTCACAATCATTTGGAAATCTAGAGTCATTTAAATAATGCCAAATTGCAGCACTAGGGACAGATACACTGAGTAGCTAGCATTAATTCCTTTCTCTTTCCATCTTAATCTCTCTAACCGCAGGTATGACCTGTAAGATGAAATGTAAGGTTCTTCAAAATGCAAGGATCTAAAAATTGTTCACTTTTCAGTGACTGAATTCTTATCCACTTCTTTTTCAATCCACCTGTTATACTCCCACCCCTTTTGTAGTAAGTGTGACAGGTGTCACAACTTCATAGGCAAAAAGATCATCTGATGGTTGGTTGCAAGCCCATAAATATACTTAGGACATTTATTTTTTCTTTAGGAAAAAAACCCAACTCTTTCTTCAAAGAGTGGTAGTACAGAATCGTAATCTCTCCTTCAGTCCTTTATCCTTCCTATAAAAATCTAATGAAAGGGGGAAGATAATAGCTACATCAAGCTGTGAGGTTTGACCTATTCACCACACAGGTTTGACCTATTCATGCCACAAAGAACAGCACTGAGACTTCATATGGCAGAAAGACTCAAGACACTCAGTTATTTTTAATTTTTACTGCTTTGGAACATATAGCCCACAAGATAGAAGGCTCTACTCCACTCCACATAGAGAAAGTTTTTCTATGGTCTCAATATGGACTAAAGAGGGTACAACAAACCAAGAAGGAACATAGGAAAAAATTGTATCTGTCAGCACTACAGTAACTCCCACCACAGCAGTGACTCACCAGACCCCCAGTGTAGGTGGGATTGGAAGCATCATCTTCCAGGAAGCGGGACAAGCCAAAGTCTGACACCTTGCACACCAGGTTACTGTTGACCAGGATGTTTCGTGCTGCCAGGTCACGATGCACATAGTTCATGTCTGACAGGTAGCGCATGCCGGCTGCAATCCCCCGCAGCATTCCCACCAGCTGCAGCACACTGAACTGCCCTTCCTTCTGCTGCACAGGGGAAGGCAAACACAGGCTCTCATGGCCACAGAACATAGAGCCAACAGGGGAGACTAACAAAGAGCAAGGTAACAAGATGGACTTATGAAGTTAGAGAACACACATCTTAATTTCAGCTCAAATCTGAAGGTTCGAGGACAACGAATAGCAAAGGAGGGTGGGCTTAAAGCAATGAACCTCAAATAAAATTAGACATCGGCAATCTTTTTCTCCTCTTGTGGCCACGTCCCCTTTTAGCATCCTACACCTAACCTCAATAACTACTAAAATGGCCAAATGAATGTGAGCAGACAAATCTGCTTTTACTAAGATCTTTACAATGGCATCTATGCAGTTCTACTCAATGGGTTCTTGTCCTCTTCAAATTGTACCTGCCAGAGCATTTGTGGTTGAATGAGCACATGAATCAGTAAGAAAGGAGAAGTGAAGCAGCTGTACTACATAGATTGTCCATATTTGTGTTTCATTACTAGAAAACTCAAAATCCAAAAATAACTGCAAGTTTCATTACTTCATTACAATGTTGAAACTTGAAAATATTCTGTGAAATAAAGTCTGAAAAACATTATTAGAAAGGAAAAATTTGGAACATGCACACAAGCAACTGAAAGGGTGTGTACAAAATTTTGGTACTGTTTACATTAATTATTGAAGAAGTCTAAAATACTGAAATTTTATGTGGTTGTTGAGCCCTTGGAGTATTTCCATCATGTTAGCCCAAAACCACTTACTGTGGCTATTTGCTATAATTTCTATTGCACTGGAAGACCTAGGGAGACAGGAGTGAAGAGGAAGAACAGGCAAAATTATCAAGTCTGAGACTGGCACACAGTGAGATGAAGAGGTTAATGGCTGTGGGAGACTCTGTGGTACCCTGAGGAAGGAATCCAGCGATCCATTCTCCATGAACTCTGTGACAATCATGACTGGTCGGCTCTTGGTGACCACGCCCTCCAGGTGGATGACATTGGGATGCTCAAATTGCCCCATGATGCTGGCCTCACTCAGGAACTCCCGACGCTGATCCTCTGTGTAACCTGACTTCAAGGTCTTAATAGCTACCATATATTCACGCTTTCCTGGGTGTTTCAGGCGCCCAAAACACACCTCTCCAAACTCTCCTGTTAGGGAGGAAAGAAACAAATCTCAAGTAAGGAAACACAGCAATGGATTTTAGTCAGATGTACTAAAGTATTAGACTGTGGATGAGTTTGGGCGATGCTTGGAAATAGGGTTATGGGACCGTTCAGATTAAGGCAAAGTTTTTGGTGAAGGTTGGAGATTACAACACCTTCAGGGCTCAAATGAGTTCTGAGTCTTCAAAGAGTGTTTTAAACTAGGTTTAGAGCCAGTATCTAAGGGTTAGTAGGTTAAAATGAATTTTAGTAAAAATGAAGGTTTAGATATCCTGGGAGACTTGATGTACCGTGGATCCATGGGTCCATTTCAGGTCAGTAGTGTGCCACGTCTCAAGGCGAACAAGAAGGCACTCTAAATAATCTGCACATTCTCACATTACCTGATCCAATGACCTCCTCAATCTTGATGAGGGACACATCAATCTCCTTGGCAAATTCTCGAATGGCTTCATTGGGATCTTCATAGGTTGAAGGATCAATGTAATACTTCACTCCGAGTCCTACAGTGGAGGAAACAGCCCAAAACATCAACAGAATCAAACCCTGAGACACACACGTGTTAATGAGTCCTGAAAAGAGACAGGCCCTTGCCATCTGTTGCTCAAACACACTTACCTCGTGCACCGATATACTGCTGCAGGCGGTCTGTGTATGGAGTCTCTCGCCTTTTACTGCAGGACACAAAGGAAAGGAAAGTCAAAACACACACAAGAGTCTCTCATCAGATGCTGGGGTAGGCTTCTCAGTGCAAGGCTCAGAGAATCCTTGAAATTAGGGGTAGAAAATGGATATTAAGATCCTGCCCATCTCCTGGTAACCAGTGCAAGCTTGTTTTCTATGTGGTGGTTTTTATACCACTCTTGGCATTCCCACTTTAGAAATGACAAATGATAGGGCTTCCAAGACTATCCTGAAAAAGAATATTACAGTTTAACATTACTGCCTTGCAAGTTTTCTTGCTATTCAGGCTAAATTTGCATTTTAATTTAATTTAATTACAACAAATTATTCTTTTCAATTATAATGTATGCTTTCTTCTGTGATGCCTTTTAAGTTCTTCAAAAACATTCTAAGAGCCATTTACTCTAATGCTTAATGTGTATAGATCTTCCCCAATTTTTTTTCCTCCTGGCTTTGTTTAACAGCATTTACTTTGACCATTCTATTTGTAAGTATGTTACCCAAACCAAACCACACAGACCCAAACAGATGGAAATCTGTTCCTTGATGTGATTTTTGCAAGTGCAGAACAAAACAGGTATGGTCTTTATTACTGTAAGGTTTATTGCATATATGCATCTAACATCCAGTAAGCATAGGTGCTCCTCAGCATAGGCATTTCTCGGATCTCACTCTCCTTCTGAATGTGTATGATTCAATCATTTATTTCCCGCACAATCTAATTATTTTAGAAGTTTCATTCTATTCTTTGTTTGCACTAAATCTATTTGCCATTTTCAAGCTACTTCCTTTGTTCCAAGCAATGATCATTAAAAGAAAAAAAAAAAAGTACGTTTCATGCTAGTTTCCAATGATCCTATTAATTAGACCAGATTGTACATGAAACCCTACAGTATCCTGCAGTATCCCTGCTGTCTGCATGGATTTGTGTCAATTCATGTTTTGCCATTTCAGCATGAGATCTTTTAGCTGCTGATTCAATTAGCATTTGAAGGCAAAGTATCATGAAACATTATGTTATTTTTCTTTATGAACTTAAGTAATTCTGACATTCTAACAGCTAACTGTATTATTCTTACTTGTCAGTCTTATCTCTTTAAATTCTGTTTTCAAAACCAGTTTTACCTTCAAAATTTTTTCTCTTGTGCAAAGAAATTGGCTTTGATGAGGGCCTATACCTAAGAGTTCTAACTGCTGTTGAACCTGGAAGCCAGGTCTACAATAATGTTTTTTATATGTTATCTAACAAATTAATTGTTTTCCATATAAAAATCCAACAAAACAATTAGCTAAAATAGGTGTTTCACAATGCATATTGCCTGAAAACTGTGTATCAACAATTTATAAAAATAAGTTAAAATCATAGCATTTGACTCTACATATGTTCAACCTTTTAAAGAACTACTCATTTCATCTAGTGTTCCTCGTTTTCTGCATCTTCAAACTTACTTTTCTTATCAAAGACAGATTTAAAATAGAAATTTGATATCTCCCCTTTTTCTGAAAAACAGTCTATTAACTGTACATAATTCTTTAAGTATAAATGAATGTATTTTTTATGGTATTTCCTCCTATGTATATTTACAGATGCCATGTCTTTCCCCAACACAATTTTGGTAATATTAACTTATTCTGGGTTTGGTTTATTTTTTTTAGAAAAATATATGCTTTATTGAGTTGTGCACATAATATCACATTTCCAGCTGTAACAAGAAATCGTATTTTTAACAGTTCAAAGCAACAAAAGGAGGCAACATTTCAAATATAACAATATTTGATAATTCTTTTCTTTCCAGAAAGAAAAATATTAAAAGAGAATATACACAAGAGGAGAAAACAAATGTAGAAAAGGGAAGAGAGCAAAAAAGAAATCATTAAAACTAGATGTCACTTTCTAAAGTTAAGTAGTTTATACATTTTTTTAGGTCAGCAGAAAAAGCTAAAAAGTCCCTCTTGTGCAAAGGCACAGTAGAGCAAAGATACAGAAATCCATTACTGACAATCTAGGGGATTAAGTTCAAACCTCAGTAAATTCAAGGAGCGGGTAATGACTGTTTCCTTTCTTCAAATAACAAAACCCCCATTGTTTACTTTTGTACCTCTACAACAATAGCAACCCTTACTTTTTTCCCTTTAAAATTTCTGTCCTTTTTTTTCCCTTCTGTAACAGATTATCTCTACAATCTTTTATATGCCCATTATTCTTTCCAAAATGGAAAGTGGTATTTGCTTTCTTTAACCTGTATTTTATGAGCTAGTGTTCCATGGAACCATTGGGGTTGTATAGATTTTATTCTTCAGCAAATGAGCTCTTGTCTCTTGGTCCTTGGTGAAAGGTTATTTACCACCTTCTAAATAACTGGATATGCATACTTAATCCACCAGTCCTTCCCCACTACATTGTTTCATTCTCCATTTGCTTACCTAAAATGTAATTTACAGTTCCTAATTCACAGTAATGCATTTAAATACCTTTTGAGTACCAGCTTTGAAATGCTTTCCTTGTGTTCATATTGTTAACTAGCCAAATATCAGCTGAGTAAATGAGTGGTTTACCAAAGGAGAGGCTCCTCAGATAGGAGTAATGGGGCAGGATCTTTCCTTAATTAGGGAACAGTATCTCAAGGACATCTGGATAAATGCAGATCAGGCTGTTTCCCTTGGGACGGGGGTAATGTTGCGGGGATAAGGAAGTTCCACTGTCTGAAGTGCACATGAGCAGGTCAAGGAATTCACCTCTTGAAGATGATGGCAAGGATGGCAATGGCAGCAATTACCAAGAAGGCCAGACCCCCGAGCGCGGAGCCCACGATCAGTGGCAGTCGGTCCTGCACCATCTCAGAGCGCTCCCCTGGCAAGGAAGACACACACACACATGGATACAGAGGACTGGAACTGTGCAGTTTCCCTTCTGCTCACCTAGATCTCACCTGTAATTCTATCCCTATCAGCCCTTCGCTCCCCAGTCACTGTGCTTCTCCAGTGCCTTCTTTCCTGCATTGAAAAGCCAGTGCTCCTTCTGAATCCACTTTCCCTTCCCCTGCTCCACTGACAGCTGACAAGCCACTTAAGCACAGACTAGCTCTACACCTGGGCTGTAATCCCATTGTCCCCTATTAATGTAGCTTGCCAGTGACATACTTGAGTACTTTTGATCCATACCAAAAGGATGGGGATCCTGCTGGAAGACAAGCTTCTGCACATATGCCTGTGTCACACCTTCCTTTGTGTTCTGTGTCCCACCTGTCTTTTGGACATTCACAGAGCTTTCAGCTGTAAGATGTCCCATGACAGCTGGGGCCCAAACTACAGCAGTGTATACTGCTATGTTCTGCCACATCCCCTTAAAGAGATTTTTACTGGCACACTCTGCACCTGCTGGTCAGAGGCACAGAGTCAACAAAGAGCAGGGCTGGGGAGTATGGCAGTAGCACAAACAATACCCTCTGACAGCATGAAGCTTCTCTGAGTGAACAAATCTGCATATGCAAGTTATTATAAACAGAAATGCAAGTTGAGTAGGAGTGTCTGGTAGCAGTCCTCCAGAGGATAAGCCAATGCACTCAGAGACACAGGCAAGTGGAAGGTGATCATGTGCAGACCTCAGCCCACAATGGCAGCACTCACCTCCCGTTAAAGTCTGGAAATACATCTTCCCACTGTAAGGGCCGTAGCCGACTGCTGTCCTCGCGCGCACTTGGAAGGCATAGATCTTGCCTGGGCTCAGACTTGGTATTGTGGCCATGTTGGTCTCACTAGTTAAGGTCAATGAATTATCCTCATCTTCTGCCTATGAATGTCAATGACCAAAAGAGAATGTGAAACTTCCGCCTACACTGCTCACTCTCCTCATCAAGGCATGACAGTTTCCATGTCAACCCAGTATTCTTTGAACCTTTACAGAGCCTCCCAACAACAGCTGCTATTCCAGACCTTACTTCCTCGCACTCTCCTCACTCCTCACTGCTGCTTTTCATTCCCTCGGGCTGGGCTTCCCACAAAGCTCTGCTAAAGACTCAGTTTTAACAAAAATTAAAGACAAAACTTTGTCCTGTGGTTCACTTTCTATAAACTCCAAACTCGTGTATCTCCTAGAAGAATTCAGAGCAAGAAGACATGTAAAGCTGTATCCAGGAAGCTGCTACACAAGTTATCACAAAGAGCAGTCCTTTTTACCACTAAAAAAAAGTAGCCCTGCAAAATCCCACAAAAGTATTTATGTGAAAGACCAATAATATGGAATGGGAGTTCGTCTGAACAGCCCTACATGTCTCTTCCCCTCAAGTCAGATGGATTAGCAGTCACAGGACATGAATGTCACAAGATGTGAATGGAGGACAAATTTGTATTTGCCACCCTATATTTCCAGCACACAAAGAGGTATTTGCCACTTAGCGAATGGAAGAGTGCATTCCTCCTCATAAAATTTCTTAGAGATGTCTGTCCAGGCATAAATGGGGACACGAGACTTTTCCTCATAAACAAATTACAGACCTGTAGTGAATCCAGTTCCAATGAACATATTTAGAAACTTCAGCTCCTTCCACTGTCACCTGTGTCAGGTGATACTAAACTTATTGTTAGCCACAGTTTTTAAGCTTAAACAAGTGCCTTCTCTTTTCTTAAAATCTGCCTTGTCCTTAGATGCTTCCAAGTTGGAAAATGCAGATGGACTGATGTCAGATGACATGTATATCACAAACTTCTGGTATTGCCAAAGTTTGCTCCTTCCTCATAACTGAAGCATTTTTTTCCACCTTGTTCATCCTGATGCAGGGGTGTATCTCCCAGACAGAAAGTGCTCAGTATCACCTTCTGCTCACCTTGTCAAAGTAGCGTAGCTGGTAATCCAGGATGATCCCATTGGGTTGGTCCGGCTGAGGCCACGACAGTGTGATGCTATTGGTAGTGCGACTCACCTGATGCATCATAGGCACAGCAGAGGGGACTGGAATAAAAGACAAAAAGGCGAAATTGCAAAGGGATAAGCATAAAAATGAACTATAATTGAATATTCCTTATGATGAGTTAATAAGTTAGGCCAGCTCTTCCTTAAATTTTCCTCAATTTGCATTATGAAATTCTTCATAAAATAACCAGAAGAAATCCAGGCACAATACTACTCTGCTGGGAGATACAGTCATTGACAACTCAGACTGAAAGAAAATAATTCCACATCCAACTGATTATGCACTGGAGTCAAGATATTATCTATATTATAGCTGGAATATAATCCTGATCTTCAAATGTGCAATTTTTACATGCAAGATGAGAAGGTGCTCCATGCCACTGCTTTGTTTTAAGATCATGCTTGGACAAAGAATACTGGTAGTGGTCAGAACAAAGGCAGAGCACGTTCATTCTCTTCTGCTTCTCCTCCAGACTGTACTTCTTTTTCTGGGGGAAAAATATCAAGTATGGGCTACCAGAGTAATGGAGGCCTTGCATACGAAGCATTCTGGAGAATGGAAATTCACTTCTACCAAAACCATTCATGAATCCATGTGCACACACACACACACTCTCTGGGTTTGTGTAAAAGCTAAGAGTATATAAGTTTCACCTTGGGAAGAGATGTCCAAGCAAAAATTTCAGGACAATTTTAAAAGGATCTTTCAGCCTGCCGGCTGTCTTTCCATAAAGCTCAAGTTTTCCTTTCTCTCTGCAAAGAAAGTGTCATGTGGCCAAGAAACATACAGGTAAGCAGCTAGGGTATCCTCATCTTCCTAATAGATGCAACATTTTCAGCAACATTTAAATTTTCCAGAAAAAGCATGCCAATAAAAAGCTGCCACCAAACCCCACTGGTTTTAGAAAATAGACGTAAACTTCCTTGATGTGAAGAATGAAGCAGAGACATTTGGCAAATGATCAAAACCTGCAGAATAGCATTTTCTTCCCTCATTAATCGTGAAAAAGATAAAAGGATTGTTTTTAATAACAAGATAAAATTATTCTGAAAAACATATTTCAGATGGGCTTCAAACAGCTCAGGTAAGTGGGAACTAATTTAAAAATGTAAATGAAACAAAGTAAGAGTCTAAGCAATAAAATGCTTTCTCTCCTCATTACTCCTTTTATTTTTACCATTGCTTGTCCTTCAAACAAGATTACACAACTACTTCACCTGCCAATGAGAATGTTGTGACAAGAATGAAAGAGAGCAACAATTAACCAAGACTATAGGTAGCATTTAAGATGCAAACGAATAACACTGTATTTAAATGTCAGGAGGTAACTTGTCAGTTAATATTTGACCAAGACAGATTCTGCTATATTTAATGTTCCAAAAAGTTTAACTCTCTTCCACCCATACACCAAGCAAACACACAGGAGAGGTGCAAACCTAAATGCACAGCTACACTACCAGGGAACAGCCCACTTCCTTCTAAGATTTTACAGAATGATCAATTCCTCTCCTTCCCACCTCTAACCGTTATTCTTCTCTTGTTTCTCATTTCTTCCCAATCCCAAATTTTTCCCCTACCTGGAAGAATTAATCAAAGAAAGAAATAGCAAAAACATCACTCAAGTGTATCTCTTGACCACATGCCACAGTATTCTAGAATGTTCCTATTATCCAGATGTGTCCATCACTCAGGGTAATCAGATGGTGGTGGGGGGGAGAAAACCAGAATACTGCAGTCTGTTGTATTAAAAATAGTAATTTCAGTGATTTGCACCTAATAAACAGACACTACTTAGAGCAAAAGCCATTAAAACCTCTCAGAAATAAAATCAGCTATGAATAGCAAGGCAGGTAGTCTTTAATCTGCCTCTCTGAGACGGAGTTTAGATTTTGATACCTATTTGCCTACCTTTCAAGGACCTAAAAAATTATGAAACACTGGCCAGGGAGTTCTTCCATCACTTGAAGTAAAAGATATATCAAGGTTTCTCCTTTGAAAAATTCATACTAACATGGTATGAATACTAATACTAAGGTGATGTGCAATGCAAACGTAATTGTTGGTGGAGTAGGTACATATTTTCTGTCAGAAGTGTATTATAAGGTCATTCTTTCAGTGTTAATACATTAGGAAATATAAAGTTCAAGATTTCATGTCTGTGGACATTCAAAGTACCATACCTCTGCTGCCACAGAAGTGCTAGATGAGTATTTCCCCTTGTTTACATGTCAGCTATTAAAAATGTTTATACAGAACTTTGCTTTCAAAGCTTTCTTTTGTATACACAAATGTGTCCAGATCTATATTGATTTCTCAGTTTTATTCTTTTTTTTTTACACGAGATTTATAGACATAGACATGTTAGTTCCCTGTCTAATGGCAGCTGAAATCACAGTGCCTGATTCAATCCAATCTGGGCAGTTGGACTAGATGATCATTGTAGGTTCATTTCCTATTCTGTTCTGTTCTGTTCTATTCTATTCTATTCTATTCTATTCTATTCTATTCTATTCTATTCTATTCTATTCTATTTACTGAGAGCAAAAAACATGCTGTGAGATCAGATCTTTAATTAAGATTGAAAAGCAGTTCTCTTTGTATGCAATTTAAATGATAGCACATGTATGGAAAATTCTTGCCCACATAAAACCAGTTAAAGCTGTAAAGAAGTCCAAACACCAGTTAAATACAACTCCCAGATTCTATATTTTGTGGATTGTCAGTTGCAATCCTTCTACATTGCAGGACAAATTCTTTCCTAGCAGCAGACACATGCCTGTAAGACTAAAAATCTATCTCAGTCAACAGACCAGGTAAGTAAGTAAGTGAGGACTTGTGTACCAATACATGGCAATCCCCACTTACGCAGAGCACAGCCAAGTGCCCTTCTCAGCAGACCTTGAGCATTTCTGGCATGTGACATTCAGTCCATATTCCATTCCATGAAGATACTTCAGGACAGTCTCTTCAGTGTGACCCCTTTGTGGTTCTGTCTGGAGGACTCTTGTGGGATAATGCCCTGGAGGGAAGAGTGACTCCAAAAAGCTAGATCATGCGCAAGGATTACCTCTTCCAGGTGCAAAAGCCGTCCATCCCAACAAGCACGAATTCAGGCAAAAAATGCCAACAGGCCTTCATGTTCGAACAAGGAGCTCCTACCTAAACTCAGACACAGAAAGGAAGTACATGGAGGCAAAAGCATGGATAGGTAGCAGGAGAGGAACGCAGAGGAATTTTCTAAACATGCAGACTCATGGCTAGGAAAGCCAGAGTCTACCTGGAATCACACGTGGCACTGCATGTCAAAAGCAAGAAGAGTTTCTCTAAGTACAGAGGTGGCTCAAGGAAGAGGGAAAATATGGCCCAACTGCTGGGTGGTGCAGGGGTCCTGCTGACACAGGGCATCTTCTTCACATCAGTCTTTACCAGCAAGTTTTGTCTTTAGGAACACCAGGTCCTGTAGACCTTGGGAATTCTGAAGCTGGGAAGATCTTCCTCATGCCAGATCAAGTGACTGAATATTTAGGCAAACTGCATCATTCCATGGGCCCTAATGGGATGCATCCTTCAGGTTGATGTCATTTTGAGGGCACTCTTGATAACCTTAGAATCATCTTTGTGACTGTGAGAAGTGTCTGAGGACTAGTGGAAAACATATGTCACTGCTTTCCTCAATAAGGGAAAGAAAGAGGATATGCAGGCAGCTAAGCCTCACCTTCATCCAAAGGGGTTGTTTAGTCTCCAGCCTTGGCGATATTCAAAGGTGTGCTGAGTGTGGTCAGGGGCAATTTGCTTGAGCAGATGGGTTGGAGAATATGTTCTTCAGAGGTATCTTCCAAGCTTAGCCCTTTTCTGATTCTGAGGAGACACTCATTCAGCAGTACTGACTAGATATCCACAGAGTACAACAGGAGTTCAGATAACTGACTCGTGGGTCATCATTCATCCAGGATCCAAACTAAACCCTGCCAAGGCCTGTGTGTGATATCTACTTATTTATGTGTTTTCTTCCTCTTCCATCTTGCCCCACAATCTTCTGAAGTTATACAGTTTGATCAACCTCAGCTAGGCCTCTAATGTTCACTAACATGCCTCTACGTTCTCTGATAGTTATTCACTTCTGTTACCTCTTCAGGTATCCTATTCTCCTCATATTCCAAGCAGATAACATGGAGACCCTAGCTTTGTTCCAGCTTCCCAAATATCATCTTCAGGGAAGATCAGTCTGAATGCAGCATGGAAATTTCCTTTTTGATGTGTTTATTATCTTATTGTTATTTTGAAAATGTCCTACATTTTTCCACACATTTCAATTTAGTTCTGGCCCTTTCTCTAAATACCCCAAAATCCTTTAAAAGTATCTTGGATTTGTCTTCTGTCATAACCTTGTACTTTTGCTCCCTGTGGATGAAGAGTGCTTTAAAAGGGCAAATAAGTCAGTTATTTTAACTTCCCTCTCTTATAAGTTTTTGTGTATGCATTCCATTCATGCTTAATAAAAAGGAAAATAGCCTTTATGACACAACGTGCCATATTTTATTTGGTATTTTATACTTATACTTGCTCAAAAGGTTTCTGACTTTATTTAAACAGTTAACAAGACTTGAATTTTGAAAACAAGCATATTTTTTTTCTCTGCTCATGCTGCAGAGATTGGGTGTGGTAAAGAGAGAAACTAGAATAGTTCCTTTTTGTGAAGTGACCATAGAAATTGTTATTAGTTCCCAGTCATAGCTGGGCAAATCCATTAAAGATGGCTATGTTGACAAATGTCATTAATGTCACCGAAGAAAAACTTAAAACTTAAAAGAGTGTTTTTGTTGCTCCTACATGGATAGCAAACCAAAAAGTTTAATTCTTAGGGAACTTCGGTGAGTTCTCAGGGTTGGCAATTAGATCACAAATAAGCAAACAGCTAATGACTTTGAAAAACAATGTATTTCATTCAGAGGACAATGAACACATATACTCCACTTACAGTATCTGCTGGCTTTAGCCTGGCAAAACACAACAGCATGTAGCTTTTGACAGGTCTCTTCTGATTTCTTGCTTGTTTTGAACTAAAAAATGCCTTCGTCCCTGCTTTTGCCAACTAAGTCTATTGTACTCCTTTGGCCCTCTTTGGAAAAGCAAACATCTTCAAGCAATTCATCATTTTCCTTCACAATCTCATAATCATACTTGGCATTTAACTCCTTTCCTCTTCTCACACCATTTCACGTGAAAATCTTCTGTCAGGTCCTCTTAAACTTCCTGGCACTACCCAGAAGTGTCCTTGTCCCCATTCAGCCTCTTACACAAGCCTTCAGACTGTTTAGTACTCATTTCTGCAGCGCTACAGATTTTTGGTATTGCCAGGTCCCACTTCTCTGATTCCCACTGATGCAGAAGGCTGCTACATATATTTTCACAGGTACAAGGCAACCTGGTCAAATAACCTTTATCTTCACATACCTCTATTAGCACTCAGAATGTCTGGACTCAGATAAAAAACCCCAATACATTTGCTTTTAAAAGTCTGCATTGATTTGTTCCAACATTTAAATCTCTGCTGCCATTCTTTTTTCCTCTTTCTAGGAATGTAACAACTGCCTGAACTAATAAGTTCAGTAGCATTTCTCTGGCAACAGACATTAGTACATGCTTCAGTGAAAGTTGCAGGGAAAAAATGGTAGTTACAGGTAGTTACATCTGTGCATAGAAGAGGTTTCTTCACAGTCCTTTAAATGAAAACCTGACTTCTGCCCCGAGACATGAGAAGAGATATTTGTTTACCCTGGTAAGTACACTTGAAGATGTTAAAATAATGTATAAAAATTCAGTCAGTTTTATTTTTTTGAAATAATATGGCTGGAGTTTAAGTTCTTTGCATTTTTGTGTATCAGGTTCACATCTGTGAAGTATAACTTCATTAGAATTACATAATTGCCTTTCATCATGTGGTTCCTGCTATCTGGAACAGCCTTCCAACAGCTCTCTATACATCCTGACATTTATTTAGGTATTTACCCTCAGCACTTCAAACCTGAGCTGAAAGCAATTCCCTTCTCTTGTCTCATCTCTGTACAGTTCTTCCGGTGATTAGCATATCACATTTGCATTTCACACTATTACTATCCAAACAGGTTTTATTACTGCTATCCAAACAGGTCTCATGTTTCAGGTTAGGTCTTACAGTAAAGGAGGTATGTCCATGCCAGCCCTTCTAATTCTGATTTCAGGCACATGGTCACTGAAGAGCAGGACTATCATAATCAGTCTCCACAGAAAAATGTGATTGTGTAACCAAAGGATCCTATCATGGTCTGAAGAAGGGCCAGAAGACTGTGAGGGGTAAACAAACTCTTAGAGGAACAGTGTTTTGGAGACCAAGATGAAGAGTGAATAGGTATCATGGAAAGAAGAAGAAAAAGTAGAACTGTTTCCACACAGAACATTGCTTAAAATACCTCTAACAAAGGGGTATGAGTATTTTTCATACCAGCAATTAGAAGAGAGAGAACTCGACTGATGTATGAGTAAGCAGAATCTTCAGAAACTGCCAGGACTGGAGGGTCTTTTTTTGGGTCATCTTTAATTCAATGAAGAGAAAATTTTTGCTATGGCCCTTTATCCTGATACTAAAACCTTTTTCTGGTTTGCTTGGTTTTTTTTTTTTGTACCCTTCTTCTCTCAGCATGTAAAATCCTGAAAGTTCTATCTCTGCTTGTATAATAATAATAATAACAGAAATAATAATAATTGTTACAATAGCACAACATCAACAAGCAATGCTAAAGTGAAAAGCTGCTGAAGAGATCAAAAGGAGGGGGTATGGATGAGACAAGCCACGTGATGGAGGAAGCAGGGCCTTGTTAGTATGAGCTGTCAGTACAAATCGAGGGCAGCTCATCTCAAGCTCACTCCTAACGATCACAAGAAGGAGCAAGGAAAGAAAAACTGCAACCAAATTAAAAAAAAGCCACTCAGTACACACTGATATTTAAGAAAGTTGTCTTCCCCTGAAACAGCTTTACTGCACAAGAGAGGCACCTTAGAGAGAAATACCCAAGATGTTCAGAGACACTAGGAGACACCTGGAAGAGGAGTGGTCAGGAAATTCAAATAGAAACAGAAGAAGAGGGTAGATCTGGTGATTCCGGGAAGGAGGAGGAAGCAGCTGCTCAATTAAGTTATCTCTGATATAGATAAAGAATGTTGAGATGAGAAGCATGAAGAAAGAGAATTCTGCAGGATGTTAATAGAACACCCACCTTTCTCTAGGAGAAGCCAAAGGAACTGTCTGGAATTACCATACGAATTACCCAGCCACATTTTATTGTAAACAAAAACTGATCACCCACTTGCAGCCAGTCTCTTAAGGGGACCAGGGATCCTAGAGGTGCTTTGCTATTTGATGTCTGTCAGGTAACATTTCAAAGGGAACAGACAGACCAACTCCCTGGCATCTGTTAACAGTAGGATATTAGTTGGAGGGTATATATATGTTCCCTTTCTTTCCATATAATAGAAGTAGAAATGATGGGATTTAACCAAGCCCTTGATGATACATCTGGTTTCACAGCACTTCTCTGGAGCTTTACCAAAACCTTGTTTTCCACACTACATTCTGGAATCTCATATGGAATTTGTTTCAGTTTAACATTTACACAACTCTAAATGTTTGCAGACATTTTCTGTCACTCAGTTCAAAATGTTCCCCTTCTTTCTCCTCTTCATCACATTACTCCTCATTATGTCCTCTTAAACAAGCTGTGTATAATTCCTCTCCGTATTAGCTTATACATGCTTATGAAGAACAACATATGCACAGTCTCTTAATGCTGACATTTAGCAGAACTCTATGCCTGGATGTATGTGTCTCTCTCCAGCTCCAGTCCTTGTAAATGGTATTTACAGGAAATAGAACTCCTCTGACTGCCTACACAATGCATTAGTATCTTAGTTTAGTCATCCCCATGGTTTAGTTTCTAGTTACAAGGATCACGACATCTGTGAATATAACTGCATAACACATTTTAATATTTCTACCACGTAAAGAGTGAAAAAAAAATGTTTCTTAATAACAAGAAAATAAGAAGATGAAATGGAGAACAGTGGGGGATAGAGAAAATGAATAGCTTCTCTGGCAAATCGATGCCACAAAACTCTCACCAAACCCTGATAGTGTCCCCTCTCTTGCACAATGAAACAATGTGCTTTGTCTCACTCACAGTGCTACATCTCCCATTGGAATCTCCAGGGCAGCTTCCTCCCCAGCAATCACATCAGCTGCTAAACATGAGTTTTTCTGCCAAGAGGGAAGAATGGAAAGCCCATTTAGGTAAGGCAGGAATGAGAAAGGCAAAAGTGAAACTGTGGAACTAGCAGGGCAGGATAAAAAAAGGCTCGACACATGAGCAAATAGACAAAACTCCAGGATTCAAAAGATAAAAGCAAATCAAATGAGAGAGAGAAGTAGAAACTTTGGGACTCGGATGCAAGGGTCTCCTCACCTGACTGGCTGGTGCTAACATTGATGGTGGCAAAGTGGGGCGCTTCTGAACTCAGCTCAGTCACCAAGTTGACAGCCTGGATCTCGAAGGTGTAGTGCACACGGGCCAGGAGGTTGGAGACCTGGACGCGGCTCTCGGTCAGCCCCACCTGGCGCGGCTCGAACTGCACGCTGTCCCCGCAGCGCACGCACGGCCCCGCAGACCCCGCCGGGCACACCTTGCAGATCACGTTGAAGAAAACATCCTTGCGGCCACCCAGGTCCTTCGGGAGCCGCCACGTCAGCAGCACGTTGGAGCCAACAATTTCATAGCTGAGGTCACGAGGAGCAGAGGGGATGCCTAGAAAACAGAACAAAGGATCAAAATCCCATGAAAGAATGAGAGAGACATGAGGAAAGGCAGGAGGCAAAGCCAAGGGAAAAGAATGAAAAAACAAGTTGTTTTTTTTTTTACATTCTTACTCTTTAGTTGTTTCTTTGAGCAAGGCTAAGAAAAACATACTCTTTGCTACACCAAGCACACACATTAACAAAGGAATGACTGTATTAGCACATTTTAGACAAACAAAATTACAAAGAAGACTTTTTTTTTCAAGGTGTGACTTTTTCATTTCCCTAAAAGGACTGCCATTGTTTAGGGAAGTGCCAATCCCTTAAAATTACTGAGACTTGTAATTCTCTCCTTTGGCATCTAGTATCTCTGAACTTTCTCAGACTTCAGTTAACTTGTTGCGTCTGTTCCAAGAATTGAACACCAGTTTTGCCTGCAATTATTCCTGGTGCCAGCCAGATTCCTCAATGGCATCAGAGATGAACTCTGACTGCTGAAAAACTGCCCACTCTGTGCATTCAACACTTCCCTTGATGGCACAGAGACAGTGAAGAGGAGGAGGAAAATGCAGAGGGTGAGAAGAAGGGATGGGGATAAGAATGGGACAAGACACTGTAGCTAAGAAGAGAAAAGTTCAGAAAGGTAGAAGTAGGCAGCAGAATTGCACTGCAAAACCTGGGCACAGTCACAAAGCAAGATGGGAAGGGGAGGGACAGAGAGCCTGAGTTCAGTAAGAGGGAGGGGTAAGGGAAATTATTTACAGAACATTATTTACAGAACATTTTCCTCTGAAGGCTGTAATGAAACCCAAGAATCCTCATTGTCACTATTACTCTGCAGTCAGGTGCAGGAGCAAAGGGAAGTTTTGGGTTATTTCAAATGTCTTGAGAAGAGGGGAATTGCAACTCCCCTCAAATAATTTGGGCACATTCTCTCTCATTAACTGTCCATCTCACTTTCAAACACTTCATCCAAATGCTTACCAGTGCAGGGAGCATCAGAATTGTCTGAAGCAGATCGATAGTACCGGTTCTGACACACACATTCCCGGGATCCCGGCAGTGGAGCATGGCTGTGGGCAGGGCATGGATGGCAGGGGTCATCTCCCACAGATACTTTAAAGAAACCAGGGGCACAGGCTAAGAAGAGGAAAATAAGAGAGGCAAAAGGAGGAAAATCATTAATTCAGATTTCAGAAACACTGTAATCTTATTTACATTTAACTTGTGCTGCTACTGCAGGGAGAAGTTATTGCATAGAGCTACTGCTGGTTTTGGTTATTTATAGAGCATATTTTGCTCAAGTTGCCATTTCAAAACAGTTGATTTTATTCTATATGTAAGTGCTTAAATCGATTCACTGGCAGATGAAAGAGAACCAATCCTGAGACAGCTTTGGCCACCTCAAATAATTGTCTTCTCATTATTCACTCAAAGAGCTTTTAAATTGGAGAAACCAAGGAGCCCAGCCAAGTGATTTGTCTTGAAATATCAAACAGTGGCCCACACCTCCTTTCCCCCACCCAACACAGCCACAAAATTGGATTTTTTATGCTGCCTGCAACAGTTTCATTGCTTAAAGTAATATACACTACCATTGCTGATTTTGCATTAAAACTAAGAGCAGACACTACGACTGGCACTCCTGTTTTTTTCCCGTAGGTCTGAAAACTTCCCAGTAATGGATAAAAGCATGCTAATTAGTAAAATTTAATCTGCAAATGCATAGGAACAACTATATGCAACAAGCTGAAACAAGGATGGAAATCCATCCTACAGGGAAAGAAAACAAAAAAATAATTTATTAACCATATGGGAGTATGGCACATTCTAGGTTTGGCAAAGATGCCGAATAGGAGAAGCTTGGACCTTATACTGAAGTGCTAGCATACAGCTTTTACTACTTTTATGTAAGTTTTCTAAATCTGATTTTCTATATAAATAGATGCAGCTTTTTTAGATTTTATGGACTAACAAGCTCAGGTGAACGTTCATTTGCAGCTGACGTTTGGTTCATTAACTTCACAATAAAGAGCAATTTACAACGAATGGGAAAGTTTCAGATAGGTCCCAGATAAACATTTGATGTCAAAAGACACAAGGGACACCCTGGAGAGCAGAACTGTTCTAATCGTTACCATAAGCAGAATATTCCAAAGGACTGAGGATAGCAAAGTTACCTAAAAAAAGCAAAACAAGTAAGAGAAGAATATTGTATAGAGACATTATATGAAATTAGGATCATATGTGTTCAATCCTCTTTGTGGCTAAAGGCAAAGTCCAGAAATAACAGCCAACATCTGTGGAGTCCCATCGGGTTTATGTCTCTTGTATTACTTCATCTTTTCTGTCAAAATTCTTCTTGGGTGCAGAGCAACCTCCACATGTACACAGAAAAGAGTGGTAAGTCCCGGAAAAATTCAGACCATAAAGGGAACTTCAATAACTCTGAATGGTAGCTATTAGATAGGGGAACACTGTTTCTTTCCAGCACTCAAAAAATGACAACATTCAGTGTGTGATACATTGTCATTTGGAAAGTGGAAGAAGAGACTGTAATTTTTCATGTGATGGATGATGGTAAGAAAAGTCCAACTGCCTTTGCCTTCAGGCCTTTATCCAGCAGAAAATCAAACTACTCCCATATGGAGAGATACATCCTTATGTTTGCATGGACAAAAAAGAATATGTAAGATTTTATCCACCTTATAAATTATTCACCTTTCCCTCAATTTTAGGCCCTCTTAACAGCCACGGATGAGAATATAATATTCACACTTGGTAAATGCAGCTGTACTGAAACTATGAGTAGTATAAACAGGAAGTTCTCATCCAACACACTGCATAGTCATTCAACCAAAGTTTCAGGCATCTTTCTTTCTTTATTTGTTTCAAGTTTGAGAATACTGAACTTAATGTGAATGTCTTTATTTTCTTAAAAATAATTTTATCTCATCTTCTTTTTTCTTGCATCAAACTCCTTCTTGAGCTTTTGTTGAGGCTTAGAACTAATGACATTCATTCCACTTGTCAAGGCAGACCCTGCAGAATTGCTCTTTTCTTCCATTCAGTATTACAGTCTGGTATCAAGTAGGACAATGACCCTGCTTCTAGTCATAATAGTGAAAATGAGCAGGTAATGGTAATGTCTGCCATGTATATGATGCTAAAGGGAAATCTGTAGAGGGTACAGACTTTACCCCTGAAGTACAAAACTGTATTTACCCTACAAGGACAGAGCAAAAAGATTTCAGGTAAATTCACCTTTAGCCCAATTGCAAATCAAATGGAAAGCTAGCAAATCTGTGAATGAAGAACTTGTCTGGTATTTAGTAAATAAAATAAATTTTAAAATAAATATGCTGTGTTAAAATAAATAAATATTTATTTTTACACAGTTCTTTGAAGTCTACTGGCAACTTGCTGTTGAGCCGGGGGATGCAGGGATGAGGTCTGCAGAGAAAGCACACTGTTGATGTATTAGCCAAAGGTAATAAGTACAAGTGCAGTGCTGTAGGTTTTATGAAATGGAACAAAATGATGCAGCACCTCCTCAGTAAAGAAAGGCAGTCTACGTAAGTAAGAGCACCTTTGTATTGCTTAAAAGGCCATGCAAGATCTCATCAATGCTATAGGCAGTCACTCCAAGCAACCATAAACCTTCAAAAGCTGCTTGTAAGAACCAACCAACCAACACACAGAGCAGGAGCACAAGACTGGACAGGGACGTGGTGTGAGCTAATGGATAACAATGTTATCTGCTCACAGATATCACTGATGCAGAACGCTACTACGGAGACAACACTTTGGAATAGCTGTGTGTAACAAACACTAGTGATCAAATACTTACACCTGTTCTTAACTGCCTCACAAAATCTAATTTCACTGCCCATGCACTGTGCTTGGCATTACATGTCTGAACCATATGCAAAGGTAGGTTATTGCTGCCTCCCCAAGCACTGCCCAGTGTCCAATGCCTTCTGTCTTGTCACACTGAACTGATTTCTTGCTATCCAAGGATCTCTTACTCACTGAGGCAGCATCTATTTTTTAATGCAATCCCAGAACTGTAAGAGTCACTCAATGAAGAATTGTTTATTTAGGCTCAAGAGTAATGACACCATGAGAACAGGTGACTTTACAGTAAATTACAGGTTTAAACAAGAAGAGTATTTCCACCAACTAAAGTAGCAAGCCTAAGGAGGAAGCTGGCCTATTTGTGAAGTGATTTTGATACAGTTGCCCTTTAAAGTAAAGAAGCAGAATTAATGTAAACATGTATGTTCTTCCAACATCTCCAGGTCTTACACTCCCTCCTCCATTATTTAACTTAAGCAGAATGAAACAGCCATATAGACTCATTAATAAGCACTCCACTAGAGCTGAGTAAACTGAAGAAATAAAACTTCACTGCAGCTGTTCCACCAAGGAAACAAATTTCAGTAATATGCTCACATGTCCTATGTGCTAGACCAGAGTAGACTGATCTCTTGGCTACACCAGCATGTCTCACACGGCTTTTGAGGTTTACCTGTGAAAAACTAGATGGAGCTCAGAGGTGACAGCTGGAATTAGCCTCCCATTCAGAGGCACTGATCTTCAAGGGGGACTACAACCACCCTACTATACTGGAAGAGGAACACAGCAGGACACAAGCATTCCAAGAAGTTCCTGGAAAGGATTGGGAATTACTTCCTGACCCAAGCAACAGAGGAGGCAATGAGGGGAGGTGCCCCCTGGACGTGATGCTCACAAACAAGGAAGGGCTCACTGGTGATGGGAAGGCTGAAGGCAGCCTTGGCTACAGTGATCATGACATGGTGGAGTTTCTCGGAATCTGTTTTGGTTTTTTCCTGAGATGTGTAAAAGTTCTGGTCTGGCAGTTCGTGTGCCTGAGGTGGAACAAATCTGAGCTCTTTATTTTTCTCAGTCTCAAGGTTGTTTATTATTTTCTTATCTGTANGAGTTCAAGATCCAGAGTGCAGTGACCAGAGCAAAAAGCAAGCTCACAACACTGAACTCTGGGAGAGCAGATGTGACCACCTGGGTGACCTGGATGACTGCTGTGGGATAATGCCCTGGAGGGAAGAGTGACTCCAAAAAGCTAGATCATGCGCAAGGATTACCTCTTCCAGGTGCAAAAGCCGTCCATCCCAACAAGCACGAATTCAGGCAAAAAATGCCAACAGGCCTTCATGTTCGAACAAGGAGCTCCTACCTAAACTCAGACACAGAAAGGAAGTACATGGAGGCAGATGCATGGACAGGTAGCCTGAGAGGACCTTCGAGGCATTGCCCAAACACGTAGACACATGGTTAGGAAAGCCAGAGCCTACCTGGAATCACACCTGGTACAGGATGTCAAAAGTGAGAAGGGTTTTTCTAAGAACAGAAGTGTCCCAAGGAAAACTAGGGAAAATGTGAGTCAACTGCTGGGTGACACAGGACAAGTTCTTCACATCAGTCTTTACTAGCAATACCAATCTTTTGGAACTCTAGGTCCTGGAGACCTTGGGGAATTTTGCATTAAGGAAGATGACCTTTGCCTTACTTAGCTTTGGTGAGGGTACACTTGGAGTCCTGTGTTGAGTTCTGGGCTTCCTAGTACACTAGAGCCATTAACATATTGGAGAGAATCCAGCAGAGGGCCATAAAGATGGTGAAGGGTATGGAGCATTTCCCACAGGAGGAGAGGCTGATGGAGATGAGACTGCTCAGCCTGGAGAGGAGAAGGCTTCCAGCAATCTCATGAATGAGCAGAAATAGTGAAGGGAGGAAGCAAAAAGGACAGAGCCAGATTCTTTCCAGTGTTTCTTAGTGACAGGCCCAGAGGTGAACAGCACAAACTGAAACACAGGAAGTTCCCTCTGAACACAAGAAAACAATTTTTTACCATGAGGATGACTGAGCCCTGAAGCAGGTTACCCAGAGGAGCTGCAGAACCTCCTTCTCTAGAAAAATTCAAAAACAGTCTGGATCTAGTGCTGGGCTACTTCCTAGAGACGACCCTGCTTGTGCAGGGTGGGGGTTAAGGTGTACTCCAGAGATCTCTTCCAAGTTCAGCTATTCTGTGCTTTCCCTTAAACATAAGCCAATTAAAATGTGTGGATAGAACCTTGTGGTCTTGGTTGCCTCACTGCCAGATCATTCATCACATAGATGATTGTGGGTGGACAGGAAACAGTGAATGGCAAGTTCTTGACACTAAACTACATCTCATTTCAGATGTTCAGAAGTGAAATGAGAATAAGGACTGTCAGGTTCCCTCTGAGGGAGGGGCCTGAGAAAAGACTTTAAACAAGACAGAAAAGTGTAAAGAAAAGCTATAAGGAAGAGATTCATCTGCCTGGTTCCACTCACATCACAGAAATTGCACCTGAACTATGGAGTGGAATACTGAGCAACTTAGGAGGGAAGATCTTTCCACAGTGATTATTTTTGATTGTCTAGTGAAAAAAATAATTACTACATAAATCTATAATCTCACATTGTTATTTCCAGAAGGGATGGCAGATACAGAGAAACAATCATGCTTTGAAACTCTCATTCTGCCCCTGGGTATTTCTATTTCCAGAAGAAAAACAGCAAAATGAAATCATATAGCATACTGCAAGCAAAGCAGATCTACAGCGATTAAACATGATTCACATCTCTCTCACGTTCCTAATAAAATATAGTTGGAAAAAGAATACTATGGACTAAATTTTGCTGTTGCTTATATTTTACATCTGTAATTTTGGCCAAAACAGCTGGACTGGATAAAATAGACATTAACTGGCCTCCAGCTACAAGAAGCTAAAGAATAGCCTCCAAAGGCAGACACTGCAGCTTTCTGCTTCACAAACTTTCACTTCCACCATCACAAACTTTCTGCTTCTACCTGAACCCTGCCTCTGCATCCAGTCAGAGAGCTGCTTACATTCACAAGCACCTTTATCCCTTTCCAAAATTGCTTAAGATAGACTGTCCACAGCACTCAGGACTTTAGCCCACAGATAGCAATAATAATTGTTCCCAGGACATGGAGCTTTTCCTGGCATTGCCTCAGTCCAGTCACTATAAATAGTATATTGAAGGTCGAGTCAGGAGGAAAGAGAAAAAAATTCCCTGGCAATCTAAATAGGCGAAAGCCACTTCCTTTTATTCAAGCAGTTACAGTGAGCCTAGGGCTGTCTTTGCACACACAGACAGAATCCATCTCTCATTTGTTTCTGAATGATCTTACCTTGCATTCTCTTCTTACTGCAGCTCATGGCATCAGGTCCACGTGCTGTGGTCCTACAGCCTCTGCAGATGACTGTGCTCACTGGAGACAGTCATAACAAATCCTCAGACTGAAGCAGGCCCACTGTCACCAGGACTAGTATGTTTTCCTTCAGTGAATACTACCACTTTCATCCCAGAGAAAGCCTGAACAAGAGCAGCTTCTCGTGAAATACCTCCACTGTGTTCCCGCAGAACTTCACACAAAACATGAACACCAGCCAAGCCACAGGCCTTGTCACTGGTGATAGCACAGCTTACCATCCCCCAGCACCCGGACTTTCCAAGAAAACACAGATCCAGCTCTGATTGATTCACAATATCCAATGCAAGGACAGAGGGTTGCAGAGCTAGCCCCTCAGGGGCAGAGCAAGCTGCCACTTCCCATCAAGTCAAGACTACTCTGAAAGGAGGAGGCAGAGTTTGGAGCGCGCAAGCGCTTTTCCCTCAGCTTGTCTCAGTCATTTTTCATATCTTGGCACAGTGTCAGAATGCCACAACAGTTCAGCTGGGCACAGCTCATCTCAGACACTGACCCAGTTTTCCTCAGCTCCCCCTACAACGCTCAGCCTGTGTTTGCTTGACTGCTCACTGGAGAGAAGTTCCACCCGGGAGGCCAAAGGAGCAGCTTCTGACAGACTTCTAGCAATAACAAACAGCAAAGCCAGCGGAGAAAAGTGCTGGAATCATGGAGTGGCAGTGGGGAGAGGGGCAAAGAAAATGAAAATGAAGAAACAGACCAAGAACCGAAGAGGTAGAGAAAGAGGCATGAAATGCTCACTCAGACAGTAAGGGCAGAGACTTAATATTTGGAGAACTAAACAAAATGCAGCAAGGGAAAAAGGACCAAGAAAGGCAGTTGGGAACTTCAACAGAGCTTTAGGCACACCCAGCAGTGACTTTAGGGAATGTGATACAGGTGGCATTGACTTTTTGTATGTAGATATGACTTGGAACTGAACTGGGACACAAGAAGACATTTGGAAGAGCATAAAATTGCTCTCTTCTTGATTGAGACAAGTGATCTGTTTCTTATATGGGAGTTCTGCTCCCAGGTGAACTGTGGGGCAGCAAGAATAAATACTAGATGTGAGAGTATTGAAAATGAACAGTGTCAAAGCTGGCACTGGAGTCAAACTCGGAAGGATGAATGGACCCAGATGATTTCGAGGCCTAGGGAAAACTGGATGTGCAGAGCTACAGAGGTCCTCAAATAAGAATGACCCTAGGCAAAGGGATGGAGTTTGGCATTTAGAGGGCAGGATGATGGAAAGGAGTTAGCAACTGATGATATCATAGAAATATGTAGACATTACATTTCTCAAACTGCTAGAAAGACAGCATAATTAGCATGCAGAAAACACACTAGAAAATAAAAATTGTAGTGTCTTTTAAATAAAGCACTTCTCCCCCCTGCCTGCCCCCCATGAATATATCTGTGGCTATGTTATGGTGGCAGTAAATTCCTACTGGACCAGGCTATTCCACAATGACTGCTACTGTGCATCTTGCATCTTGTTCTGAATAAGATGGGATCAGCCAGGGATAGAAGCAAGGCACATGATGCAATAGGGCCCTGGGTTGATCTAGAGTTTCACAGTTACTACAACTGTTTGGGTGGGGAAGAGAGAGTGGAAAATGAAAGAAACATAAGGAGAGAAAAGTGTGTCTTTTGAGTCTTACAGAAGAGCATCAAATCAACTGAGATAAAATAAATGAAGTGACTAAGAACTCTTTCCTACTTAACTGTCGATAGGAGATCAGTTGAGTAAGGGATTTTTTTAGGTAAAAGAGGTGGAGCTGAAGCAATTACTGTCTAATTATATGTGGGAGAACTGCCAGGGAATGGGTTGTGTGAGGAAAAAAAAGGCAAAAACACAAGAGGAAAGATTTGGGCAGGGTAGGACAGAATATGAGCAGACAGCAAGCACTTGATACAGGAAAAGAAGCAAACTACTTGAAAAGCATCAAAATGTATGTGTAAGTAGCAGAAGAAAGCTGGAAAGCTAATGAAAGGAGCAATATGGAAAAAAATCTAAAAAGATAATCTACATCAAGGCACCAAACATTATTGTCAACTGTGAGTTTACCTTGAAATTAAATCTCTTAACCAGGAGAGCCTAAGACTCTGGGTTTGTTCATTTTGAAGCAGAGCAGGAGTGGGGCAGGAGTTTATGGCTGTCATCAGCCACCTAATGGGAGGATATGAAGAAGGTGTAGGAGTGAGGCGGCAGAACATGAGATAACAGACACAAGTTGTAATAACCTCTTACTACATCTTACTAAACTCTTCTACATAGGAAAAAGTAATTTCACCATGGGTGTTGTCAAATATTGGAACAGCTGCCCAGGGACATTGTGTAATCTTCATCTTCAGTAATAACTAAAACTAGACTAGAACAGGCCTTGAGTGACCTAACCCAATTTGGTCCTGCTTTGAGCATGGGGTTGGAGCAGATGACTTTCACAAGTCCCTGCAATGTAAATTATCCTGTAGTTTTAAAGGAAGCATCCTTTAAGTGATTAAAATTTAAGAAGAGCTTATTGTGCTCTTTTTTAACTTTGCTACTAGTATGTGCATATTTTTAGCTGACTATTGAATCTTTTACTTTAGCATAAATCTTAACATTCTCTTAGCCTCACACACTGAAAAAGGTTTATCCAGGCTGGTGAGAAAGGGCATTTTTTAATAACACAAAAATAATCATGCAATATTCTTCCCAAATGAGACCTCCAACAGCTCTGTGCACAGTAGCTTGATCCTGTAGTTAACAGTAACACAGATGTGATTCCTTCTGCAATCAGAAGAGACTGCTTATAGCCAAAGGACATGGGAAATTTTGTGGAATCCTTACAGTTACTACAGATGATAGGCAGACCTTCTGCTTGCTAAATGCTTAGAAACAAACATCCAGAGAAAGAAGAGAGGAAAGGCAGCCATGTGGATGGCTAACATTGATAAACACCCAAATGTCTACCCAGCCACCGTCTTACTCTCCCTCCTCAGCAAGACATAGGGAAAAAACTGCATGAGAAAACTCGTGGGCAGAGGTAAAGAAGTTATAAAGACAGGGAGCTTGTTTACCAATTACTATCTCAGGCAAAACAGACTTGGCTTGGGGAAATTTAATTTATTGCTGATTAACATAGATTTGGGTAATGAGAAAACAAAAACAAACATTAAACCAACACCTTTCCTCCTCCCTCTCCCAAGTTCAGCTTAACACTTTTCACTCCAAACTTGTTCCCTCCTCCTCTTTCTGGCTGGTGTTTTCTGCCTCTGGTTAAGTATGTTTGTACAGAGGTGCCACACACATGGCTAATCAGCTCAGCTCTGTTGAGAGCTCTGTCCCTCTTTATTTGGAATTCAGCTTAGCACTTTATCAGGCAGTCATTCCTCTTCTTTTTTTGGTCTACACTGTCATTTTTGAAATAGTTTTTAAAATGTCCCAGTCATAAATTCTAAATATTATTTTCAAAAGCACCTGGTAATTTAAATCCTGTATGATTTTGCAAGGCAAGGTACCCTGCGTGTATACATCTACAGAAAGAAAAAGAACTAAGGTCCCAACCTTCTTTTTTCCTCTGTAAACTGCCATTCTCTTTTCTGACTGTTCAGCATGACAAGTCTACTCAGATAGAGTCAAAAGTGGATCCCACACAGACTGCACCCCACATCAGCCAAAGGGCTTGCTAAAGGTTGCTGTTTCACTCTTCTATTTAGGTGGAGAAATCAGCCATATAGTAACATAAAGCAGGCAGTCTTATAAAAGTAAAGGGAAGAAAGTACCTTAAATCATGATGGGGGCAGGGGAAAAAAAAGGGCTTTCTTATCTATCTGCCCAGAATGGCTCTTGGCAGATTTGTGTTCTAAATAAAGTGATAACAGCTGGTCCAGGAAGGACTCTACAGGCTTGCATATGGTGAGGGGGAAGGCAATGCCCACACACTCCAGAGTGTAAGAAGGAAACTTGCTTCTCCTTCTTATCCTCGGTTGATTCCTCAGTCTTACTAAGAACACCTCTCTGCATTATCATCAGTAGAAATCTGCCCTTGAGCTATTGCTTTTGTTCTGTGTTTCATCTAGAACACGGTGGCAGCTCTGTGCCATGGTGTACATCTGTTCTTAGGAAGGGAGAACACATACAGAGGAGAAGGGCTGGAGAGGACTCCAGGCGGAGAAATACCAAGCAAGGGGACAGGAGCTGAATGTGGCTTCATTCAGCTTCACACGGGACAGCAACATGTTGTTAGCAGGAGAAGAGACACAAATGATGCTCAAACCAGAGTTTACAAGGAACATGAGAAGAAAAGAATACCCTTTAACATTATGATTCATATTTGGTTGTCGTTGGCTGCTCTAAGCTGCTCATGGAATCTCAGGAAGTAAATTATAGGAACGACTTTTGTAGCTTGATAGACTGTCATTATTTCAAGTTATCCCTTGTATTATTAACCATGTTCATCTATCTCTAGCTTCTATAACAATGAGGCTGCAAGGAAGTATCAGCTTTCACTGAATACTATGAAAAAAGGAAGACAAATTTTTTTTAAAAAATCCTTATTTTTGTTTGGCAAGCCAAATTTTTTTTTTTTTTTTTTACTGTTTAAGACTACTATCGGAAACTAAATTATTGATTGGCAGTTTATTTAGACTGTGAACTAGTCATGTTACTGATGCAGACAACAAGTTTAGTGCCATACAGAGCTGCTCTATGTCAGAGTTTACTGTCTCTGGAGCAGCGCTAAATGAATGCAGTTACATTTCTCTCAGAATGAGTGGGATAAAAGGCACATATATTTTAATTACTCTCAAAGTTTAAACAAATGAAAGGCACTTAACAATTTTAATTGCCTTTTAAGTCTCCAGCACAATGACCTGTATTTTATTAAAGCTATTTTGCATGACCCAAATCACTTAATGAAGCAGGAATTTAAGGTAGCATATTGACAACCATTAATTATTTGTTGCATTTGCACTCAGTGTTAACCAGAGTATTTGTACATTACATGTCTGAGTTGAACTCTTGTTTGAATAAATCCAACTTTTAAATTGTGTTTGCGGCCAAAACTGAGTTCCAAATGACATTTATTTTTCAGACTACTAAATGTAGTGCAGCAACATTTTACACTGAGAGAGGCTCTCAGTAGATGTGTATTAAAACAAAGGAAGCACTAGAAGAATATCATACACAAATTATATAACCAACAAAAGCAGCTTGCTCTAATGGACTGAGATAGGAACACAGTCATGACATTAAACTAGGTGCTCAGGCTTGGCCAGATTTTAGTCCAATACCACTTCTGGGCGATAGTAATGTACTCTACTTCCTCCTACAAACATTTCACAGAAATACCATTGGCCCTGGGGCAGAGAGTACATTATTGGTAATGATGATATTATTATGATTGTTTTTTCTAGACAGAGCCACATTTTCTCTGTCCCATGACCAGGCTGCTGCTATTTCCTCCCCTTTTTTTTATTTTATTACTATACACTAGCAAAAGGGCCAGAAATAACTAGGACAGAGAGTGTATTAGCTCTGGGCTCAGCTCTCCTCCATGTGGCATCTTTCTTCCAATGCTGCTGCCTCTTGGTAAAGAAGTGGAATTATGGTAGAGCTGGCTAGTGACAGCTGCTGCTAGTTCTGTATAAGTACACTGAGAGGCTGAGAGTCTGTCTCTGGTGGCAGCTGTAACTAAGGCCTGAGTGGAGTTTCCAGCCATGTTCTTAGCAGCAAGAAGTGGTGTCCTGGTTTCGCCCAAGATAAGGACAATTTTTTGCATTAGCTGGGAGTGGATGTGGCTGTGGGAGTGTAACCAGGAGCAGATGTTCCTCTATATCACCTCTTATCATTGATAGGAGTGGGGGGAAGGCTCTCACACCCCAAGGAAAAGGGCATTGCTTTCTGTTGGGAGAAAATGTGTCAGTAAGAGCCAATCAGATCGGTATTTTTTTATTGTCACTTCCCATGCAAATCATCTGCCTCACACCTTTTGCTGTTAATATTGTTGCTGTTACTGTTCATTTTATTATCTCATTGCTGTTTTCAGTAAATTGTTCTTAACTGATGATCTTTGCCTTTTGTGCTTCCAATTGGAGGGGAGGCGAGTAGCAATGTGGTTTTAGTGGCAATACCAAACTAGAGAACACCATTCCTAAACCATGACAAGTGGTCACTCCCACTCCAGTCTAAGGAGCTAAATGTGTGAGAAGAGGCTGCTATGAGGTGATCTCTGTGAGAAATGATTTACTCTCCCAGCTCTGTGAAATGTTGGCTAGGGCCAAATGTTGCTGACACAGAGAACCAATGAAAGAATGGCTGTCTAAGGGGGAGGGGAAAAAAGTTCTCTCACCTTGGCAGGCTCGTTCATCATCCACAGGCTGGTAGCCAGCCTTGCAGGTACATCGCCCGATGGCCACCATCCACTCCCCTTCTCCATTGCAGTGCAGGCGAACACTCGAGGACCCCGTCGTGCTCGTCTCTTCAGCGTTGGGTACACACGTGCCCGGAGACTCCACCAACGAGGTCCTCTCCCCGCCAGCAAATGTTTCAGGAAAGGAGGCAAATCCTTTCACCACAGCTGGGCACTTGTAGAAAAAGACTTGGACTGCCACCAAGGACATGCAGGCTCCTGAATCCTGGAAGGCCAGGTAGAAGCCATGCTTGGTGAGCGGCCCAAAGCTACGCACTTTAACATTCATCTTGACCACCTTCCCAGTGCTGTCCACCTGGGAAAAGCTTTCATCAGCTGCAATCGTATCCACTTTGGTCCAGGGGCCCTCACGCCACTCTGGCATGTCCTGAGAGGCTATGTCAGCCTCCGACTGGTGGTAGTAGAGTGTGAAAGTCTCCTTGCAGGAAGAGGCCACGGTGCGCATGCTGGCACAGTCCCTCACTGAGAAACGGAGGCGGACGTGCACCCGGTGGGCTCCGCGCCGCTCGATGAAGTGAGTGCGCAGCCAGTTATTCTGACCTGGTTCAGCCACGTTGCACACCTGAAAGGTTCGGATCAGGCGCTTCTTGTCATCCAGGACACTTACCTCATCCCACTACAATGGATATAGAGGAGAAAAAAGAAACAGTAAAAAAAAAAAAAGGATTCAGTATTCAACTGCACCAAAAATACAGGACAGGTCTTTGTCTTCCCCTTCTTCTTGCCATGTCTATGACAAAATTTGAACTTGTTGATGCCATGGGCAGCAGAGCATTCTAGACAGAGTATTACCCAGTAAAGAAGAGCAGTCAAAGCTCTGAAGTAAGAACTGTTGTGACAGAAAACATAAATCATGCAAACTTGGTCACACAACATTGAGAATCTTTAAATGCGAGAGTCATACTTTCTTCCTTCCTATTTTCTCATCTCTTATCTCCAGAAACAAAATAAAGGACACAAACAAATGAGAAGAGCAACAAGACACTTTCTCTGGAAAAGCAGAAGTCCCTTCTACCCAACTTTACCACAGTGGGAGCTGTGCTCTGACAATCTCCTATGCACATAAACCATTCAGCATGGCCACTACAGGGGCAGGTCCAGATCTGGTTTGTGCCTGGAGAAAGGCACAAGGGAGGGCTAAGGAGAGGTGGAAGCAGGGTCCTGTACAAAGCTGTAAGACAAAACCCTCCTTACCCTCTCAACAAGCTTTACAGAATAGGTACAAGGCCCCGGGTATGACAAGAGGATGTGCAAAGTGAGACAGAAGAGAAGGAACCTGCTCAAGCGTTCTCGTGAAGGTCTGACCAACCAACTCCTCACAATAAGGTCTGCATTAAGACTATTTTCCAAGAAGAAACAACAGCAAGTTATGGTGATCTGCAACTTTCTCCAGTGGGAAACAGAAGCACCCATTTGCAGACCAGAACATCTTTAGGCAAGTCTGCAGCCTCCCTGGGCCCCAGTTTAGCTATGCCACCAGATGACGGAAGAGCTTAGTACAGCCTTCAGATTACTATCCACACCTGCTTTTTCACATGGCTATAAAAAATGTCCCAGCAAAAAGTGCAAAGTTGATCAAGATAGTTTGCAGGGCCCTGGGAGGAATGTTAAAAAATTCAGGAGCATGGGCAGCATTTTTCTCAATCTTTTCAGTTAGCAGTAAGGCACTCTGAAAGAAACAAATGATGCCAAGACATCAATACTGGCTTCAGGACTGGTGCCTCTGCCAAAATGCTTGGGTTTGTAACCATATAAGAATCTCTGAGACATAGGGTGTGCTGGGACATGACAGGATCCCCTGCTCTGATGGAAGAAATCTATCTTTGCTCACAAACTGGAGGGACCGATTGAGGGATTTAATCTTTAATTGATGGAGGAAGGGCATACCAGCAGGAGACCTGAAGGTAAACCAAGGGTCGGCATGGCATAGACTTAGGATGGCAGTGCTAGTTGGGATCATGTATGCTGCTCCTGGGAGCATGGAGGGCTCAGGAGCACAACTGAAATGTTTGTACACCATGGGAACCTTGGGCAATCATTCATGACACAAAACTTAACAGTAACAATGCCAGACAAATGCCAGATCCTGCACCTGGGATGGAGTAACTGCAGGCACAAGCACAAACTGGGACAGGACTCTGGGGAGCGCCCTGCAGGGAGGGCCTGGGGGTGCTGGTGGGCAGCAGCTCAGTGAGTCAGCAGGGTGTGCCCGGGCAGCCCAGAGGGCACAAACCGTGTCCTGGGGGGAATCAAACACGGCAGCACAGCCGGGCAGAGGGGAGATCATCCGCTGTGCTCAGCGCTGGTGCAGCCTCACCCAGAGTGCTGGGAGCACTTCTGGGCACCACCACCTCAGAGGGATGGGAAAGACTTTGAATGTCTGCAGAGGAGGGAAACAAAGCTGGTGGAAGGGCTGGAAGCTGTGTCCTGGGAGGAGCAGCTGAGGGCTCTGGGTTTCTCCAGTCTGGAGAAAACAGAGGCTGAGAGGTGATGCCCTTGTTCTCTGCAGCTCCTTGAGGAGGGGAAATGGAGAGAGAGGTGCTGATCCCTTCTCCCTCAGATTCAATATAGGATGCAGGGGAATGGTTCAAATCTGCGTCAGGGGAAGCTCAGAATTGACATCAGGGAACATTTCTTTGCCTAGAGGGTGGTCAGACACTGTATCAGGCTTCCTAGAAAGGTAGTCAATACCCCAAGCCTGTGAGTGTGTAAGAGACATTTGACAGTGCCCTTTATAACATGCTTCAACTCTTGGCCAGCCCTTAAGTTGTTAGGCAGCTGGAGTAGGTGATTGTTGTAGGTACCTTCCAACTGAAATATTCTATTCTATTCTATTCTATTCTATTCTATTCTATTCTATTCTATTCTATTCTATTCTATTCTATTCTATTCTATTCTATTCTATATGGAGGGGTGGCCAGAGAACTCTTTAGTATCTCTGGAAAAGAGTGAAAGGAAGAGGGTAAGGAGGTGGCAGTAGCATTCCACTCAGCATCCTTCTCTCTTTGCAATCTGGCTTTGCACCACACACTGTGTTCAAACTGCTCATATGTACAAAATCTATAAACCAAGTCTCACTGCTTCCAGTTTCCCTTTCTTCATCAGCTGCATGAACATCTTTCCAGCAGAGGTACAGTCAAGAAGACGACAAGGGAAATACTTACCCCATCAGAAGGGTGTGCAGTCCAGCCAATCTCTGAGGTCTCTCGAGTTGTATCCAGAAGTATTTCTGTTTGTATTTAAAAAAATTAAATTAAGAAAGTATTTTGTGCTATTCCGCCTCGGACTAAAATCTTACCTGCTCCTCACAAGATTTTCTTGTAGAGGGCTTCCTTACACCAAAAATAAACATTCATATTTTGAGATTAAATATGACAGGTTATGTCCATACTAAGAAATTAAGAAAGGCCAAGACAAGGGCAGAGGCAATGGGAACATTATCATGCTAACTCATGACTCTCAGGTTGCTTGTCAATATTTTCACCAGACTTTCCCAGGCAAAGTATAAGCACACTGACAGAATGGAGCAGAGTTACCATAATGAGCAGTTCAGATGAGGCCACTCTCTTTTTGGGGAGGAAAAGGTGGGACACAAGATGAGCTACATGAATGCATGCCAGTCTCCTTAGAACTATGGTTGCACATGTAAGTGTGGACATGAGGCCAAGACATATTTGTTCACAGATCTGGAACCAAATTTCTTTGGGAGTTTCAAACTATGACCCAGCTGATCCTGTAATGGATTCACTTTGTTCTGGAGCTGGGCATTACATTGCAGGCTTGTGTAGGAATTCCAGTATTAAATAATCTGCTGCGTTACACTGCTCAAGAGTAGGGTACATGCAGAACTTCACAGGCCTAGTTTATTCCCACAGCTAGTCTGCATTTCCATTGTTATTGAATCTACACTGGAGAGAGCTGCTTGCCTCAACTGCTCTTGGACACATAATTCTCTACTTGGGTACAAGGAAATACAGAAGAGACTTTGACAGTACAAAGTATATACATAGTATTCTCCGAAAGAGAATGTCAGGGTCTGAGACCACTGTGGTATGCAAACGTGCTCTTCACTCTGTATATTTAGGACAGAGAATAAGAAAATGAATCAGTTGAATATGTATTTACATGTGTTGATATATACTATATAAATCAACCGGCTTTTCCTAAATTCCGGGATGCTTTATTTGCTTATTTTGATTTTCATATTTTTCTCTTACTGCTTTAAAAAAAAAAAACCTCAAAAAACAGATTAAAAAAAAGCCAACCCAAAACCTAACAGCAACAGCCAGCTTACTTACAAATAAGATTCAAGATCCATTATTAAACCTTGCAAAGGTTTAATAATATGATTGTACCATGCTTTATGCAGGAGAGAGATCCTCAATGTTTTTTATTTCCAGTTTATGAATTGCTTATGTCACTATCCCTACCAACACATCTGGGGATTCACTCCACATTAATCACTGGAAAGGAAAGACTAGGCTCATCTTAAAGCAGACATGATCAAGTAAGCAAGTTTATACAGACCTCAGCCTTCACCAATGTCCCTGAACTACATTTCCTATATTCCTACAGACATTTTATACTTTTTGGACCTCCCTGAGGATGCATCTCCTTGATTCAAAAGCAGTGAAAAATACCTTGGCTGGCTTGCCAAAATGGGAAAGAACTAATGGTTACAGCTAAAGTAAAAGCCCGCTAAAATGATGTAACAGGCCTCAAGAAATGCTGAGCTGCTCAGTTCTCAAGGATGGCTCAGCTCAGACAGCCCCTCTGAGCAGCAGAACATCTGCAAAAGGCCTGTGCCTCCCTGAGGCACAATCTTCCAATCTTGCCTAGGGAAGCAGAGGAACTTGGCATTCTCCCATGCCCATTACCTTCTCAATTGCACAGTCTGGCACAGGGATTGCACTGTGTCATGTCATTACTTTGCCACTGGGATCCCAGACATGGCCTTGATATGCTGAAATAATATACAAGGCCATTCTTCAACCCAAAAAGAACTTTTTTCTAATCAGATCTGAGTCTCCTGTTTACCAAAGTACAATGCTTCTACCCCATGGAAACTCTACAAGAAAGTAAAACAGAGAAAAGTAAATCAGGGCATGGAAAGCCATGCAGAAAATGAGAAAGGAAGGGAGAAGAAAGAAAATAGAGAAGACTTGCTCAGTAGCTCTGCCCTGTCAAGCATATTCTCCAGACAACTTCTCACCAGTGAGCAAGGTAGTATTTACCAAACATGTGAGTATTTTACAAGCAAACAGAAATAGGCAGCCTGAAGCAGACAGAACTGTCCCTTTCACAGTGAATACACTTTAAGTTAGAAACTACTAGAAAAATAAGAAAAATACACAAGAATTTTGTGTGCATAAATCTCGTTTCACAATCTACAGCCAAAAGTACCTCACCATTTTTCTTCTACTCCCTCTCCTACTGGCTATATGCCTTGAATCACATCTCCAGTCACACTAGATGCATGCACACTCATAAATCTAACAAGCTGTTAAACTGCTCTCTAGCTCTGAGGACAACAGGCACAGTATGGTTCATGTTTCCATGGCTAAAAACTCCAAAGCCACAGAAGTGCACGGCTGCATCCAAACCACCTCCCAGGAATGGGTCCTCAGTCCACCCTAACCTCTGACCAATGTGTAGGCATTGTTTGCAATAAGACTATTTGGCACGGGCCAAACAAACCCATGGCTGTGCTCATAATTTAACAGTATGAATGATTCCATATGTACAGGTATAAACCCTCACTCTGACACTTTATTAGCACTGATTACTTTTGTAGCATGCCACATCCTCACTGTATTGGGCCAGACCAGTATTCCTCTGCTCTTCAGTGCAGATAGAATTTACCACCCTGGAAGAAAATGGCTTACACCCTTTCAACATTTCTCAGAATCAAGGGTCTTGCAAGATAGAGTTAGATCCAGGCTCAGTCCAGCCCATAATGCTGCTAGAGGCAACACTGATTGAGGTATCTCAAGGGATATCATTGGAGCAATACTCCACTCTGCATTAAAAATGAGGAATAGGAAAGATATCTGAGCAATCTAGAGGTTTTCAAACATGTGAAATTATGACACTTCTACAATTCTTCTTTCGCTCCTGGTTCAATCTCAGTTTTGAAAAATGATATTCCAATTTCATATTACAAGTGTTATTTTAGTTTAAGGAAGATAAAAATAATTAATGAGAGATTCTCCGGTATTTCTCTTCCCTAAAATAAAAAGAAAAAAACATCACTTTTTATTGTAGAGTCAAATGGGTTCACTACACTCTGCAAAATCGAAACTCTCATTTGAGTATCCTCAGTTCTTGCAGGTCAGAAAGGGTGAAATAAAAATCCCAAATACTTTGGCTAGTACTATTCTATATTTACATCACAAACCAATCTCTTGGGCTACATAATGCTATAAAGTCAACATCCAGAAAAACTGGGCAGAGGCTGGAAGCTGCTATTACAGATCAGGCTGTTCAGAATAGGCACATTTTCAGAATTTGGTGTGCCTGTACTTTCAAGCAAGATTATTAAACGTTTGTGTTACAGAGAAAATGATCCCCTGATGCAAGAGGATGACAATTCACCCAAGGATGATTGACCCTTAGACAACCCTTATGGAGGCAGAGATGGCCCAACAGCTTTCTGGATTGAAGAACATTTGCCCTCAGTGTCTTAACAATGCAGTGGTGCAAGAGGGAATTATACAACCAAAGCCTTGCAAACTACAGCCACGGACAAGAGAGCCAATCCTGAGAAGAGAGTAAAAGAACTCCTTTACCTGTGTGTTGAGAATCTGGTACTAAAACTGTAGAATCACAGAATAAAACAAGCTGGAGGGGAGGTACAGAGGTCATCTTGATCAAGGCCAAGCTAAATTACAATAGGTTGCTCCAAACCTTGTCCAGTTGAATTCTGAATATATCCAAATGCACGCTGGTAGAATGTAATGGGCACTATGGTAAAAGGCAATATTCAGAGAGTTTGCTTTGCTATGCAGCTGAATGCCCCAAGCAGCAAAACTTGCTCGCATAACAGACTTGAAAAGAACTGAAATATTTCTGAGCTTATTCTCCTTCTGTGATCATGCCTTGAACAAGTAGGAAGAGTGTGAATGCTCTCTAAGAAGGCTGGGAAGAAAAAGCTTTCCCTGGGCTTGTGCAAAAAAAGTGTTAGGAGCTGTCAAATCCAGTAACCTCACACAAGCCAGGCTGCTGCAGCTCTGTGGTCCCCAGTACAACCAATAGCAGGGTTAAGTGGGTATTCCCAACAGGCACACACACAAACACATGCAGGCACTGCACATCTATGAATGGCCAGCCACAAAGATAAGCACAGACAGAAGCACTCACCAGGCATGCAAACAGAAACAGCACACCAAGAGCCTCATCCTGCTCCCCTTTCTGGCTGGTCAGGATTAAGGTCTGTTAGTGGGAAATATATATGCATTTATATACAGTGTGGATCTCTGCAATAATTGTCCCTAAAGATTTAGCCTCCTGACCTCTGGCTCTGTGGTCTCTTCATATGCTGGCACCTGAAACTCACAGTGCCACTCCTGGTGTGAGTCAGCCAGCCTCACTCACTGAAGCATCCCTTCAAACACACACAAGAAGCATGCTATGGACCCTCTACTTTAAGGCTTTAAGGGTGCAGCCTACCCAGTAGCTAGCCCTGGGTGCTTGCTCTCCTGGATTTGCTATTCTATGGATCTCTCCATGGTCTTTGACATTTAGCCTACCCAGGAGTTGGCCCTGGGTTGGATGATCTTGTCTCTGGGTGCACTGAGATACACAACACATAGACAGTACTCTCAAAGAACTCCCAGAACTTATGGTAACCAGAATAGCTGACCAGGACCTCCTGATGGTTGACCTTCCCTCACTAGATAAACCCCTCCATTTTTCTCACTCATAGAGACACACACATTCAAACTGGTGTTTCATTCCTCCTCCAGACTCTGTTCTTTCCCTGGCTTCCCAACCCACTAACTTCACCATCAAGCTAGTCTAGCTTGATACAAAGATCACGGACTCACTAATACAAGCTCACTCACTTCAGCTGCTTGCGCCACAGATGCACAGATCCTACGACCTGTGGTCCACTTTGAGTTCCCAGCACTTGATTTTCATCCATTCCATGATCTCCAGCTGCTGGTAGCACTGACTCATGGGCCACTCTGACCTGTGGTTCAACTCCAGTTGCTGGTATATAAATGTGCATGCACACACACAAAACAAAGGCTCCTCACCCAGGTAGCTGGTGAAAAATGGAATTTAATAAGAAGATAGGATAGACTGTAGTGATCAGATGCCTGACAGCCATACTGACCTACAGCTGGTGTATGTGACTGGCCCCTTATCTCTCTACTTTCTCACACTTAATCCTCCCTTTCCACACCTATGGTTACTCCCCTAAACAACCCGCAGTAAATTTGGCAGATTATCTTCCCTACATCCCATAATAAATCCCATGCCCCTGTTGGCAATAATCTCCTTCAATCTGAAAGGTGGTCCAGAGAGCACTTCCATTGATTTAATTTAATGGGTTCCATTCCCACCCCATGGACTGATCACACTCCTGTGATAGCTCTGGGAGAAGCTAGGCCAGGGCATTTATTTCTCTGTTAGGTTATTGAGATTCCCCTGCCTTTCACTGTTCCTCTGTGCTCCTTTGAGCATGGGGAGAGGATGCTTTCATCAGGAACCTTTTATCACTCATATAAACAAATATATTTATGCATGGGGTCTATATAATCTGGAGACAAAATACAGTGAAACCTTTGGGAAGCCTTAAATACACTAGAACTTCTTCCAAAACTAAACCGCAATTGTAGTGAAGTAAATATATCAATAGCTAATGACATATACAACTGTAATAAGTATTCTGTTTTTAAAAAACGAGTTGATGAAACAAGTAAAAAAACCAAACAAAAATAGCCAAAAAATCCTACTTGTTCATAACTATACAACACAAATGTTGCTGTTATTTTCTAAAAGAAAATGTCTTAAAGTTTAGCTATGACTTAACATGAAAAAACGAGCTACAGAGTTATAGAATATGCCTCCTTATATAAGAGAATATATACAAAATCAATCTATATCATACAAATTGTTCAATTTTTTTCTTGTAAAAAGCTATATTGTCAATCCTGCAATGAATGAACCTGTATTACTTCAGCAATGCTATCTCTCAAATGCAATTAATTTTAGAAAAGCTATTTGGAATCAATGGGATATGTGTTTAGTAAGTTCCATGAAGTATAATGTAATTTAACTGCTTGCTATGTCAGAGCAAAATGCTGACACTATCAGAACATCAAAGTTGTCATCTGCAAGGAGGAATTCTCACACTCCAACCAGGAGTTATGCACCATCTGTGAAAGAGAGAAATGACAGCCAAATGGTGTAGGATATGGAAATACACAGCTTTTTGCAAGGTAACACAGTTTATAAGCTTTATGAATGATTGTGTATTTTTCTCTTTCCCAGCCCCTTTCTTTTGTTAAAGCTCTAAGGAAACTGTCAGGATTAGCATGATGCACTACTACTGATGTCAGAAAATGCAGACATCAAGAAATTAAAATAAAAAAAGTTCCAACTTTGCATATGAAATCAAGTTAAATTACTATCTACAACTTTCCTAGTGATACAATATAATACCTACTCTTCTACAGCTTAAGAAGTTCATTCTCCAAACACCCACTATTAAATCTAGGACTTGGGTCCAACTGCCACTGCCATCAAACCAGCTACTTTCAATGACAGCACAGCGTGTATGACTTTTAATGCTTATCTATATTTTCTCGCTTGCCTTTTTTTCACAGACATTAAAAAGGGAGCTTATGTCTTCCAAAGTTTTACCAAAACATACACTGAAAGTCCCCGAGACCCTACATTACAAGAATGCCATTCCTTTTCTTTGAAGCTTTAATTACATTTGAATATAAACAGTGTAAGCTGCACCATGAATAGTCTCTCCTGTCCTACTGGCCTCCAGGCAGCAGTTTGGGAACAGATTCAACACAGGCCATAGTACAAACCTGGGATCAGGGATGTCCCTAGCACAGGAACTACACAGGAATCTACTATAGAAGAAAACTAATCAAATGGAGCTGCTGAAACTGACCAAAAGGATAAACCCCTTTCTATTCCCCCTTTACAAACAGGCTGCGCATCCAGCCCAGTCTCATTCACCTTCTGCATGCCCACAACAGGATATTCCTCTGCCCTGGGCTTACCAAGAGTGGGGCAAAGTTTTTGCCATGCAGAAGAGTGTCAGGAAAGAACTGTGAAGAAAATGTTTGCTAGGATTTTAATAACTCATGTGAATCACAAGCAACCAAACAAAAAAGTTAATTTCACTTTTTTTCCCCCCTGAAATAAAATGGCACTAATTTAAACCTTCACTCAGAAGATTTCCTCTGAGGAAGGTATATTTTCCTCCACTTCAAAGGCAAGCCAATTTGAGCAATCAATACATTTTCAACAGCCCAAGACAACAACCAGTTAGTAGAAAAAACAGGGGGAAAAAAATCAAATAAGGATGTCTGATCTCACTACCTTTTTTCTTCCATATTCCCTTTTGCCAAAGAGACACTCTTAATAAAAAGAGGTTTTATCAAAGCAGAAAAATTACTCTTTCTATATGCTGAATTTCAGGAAGATACTTATAAAGATTGTCCAGCTATTCTGCAGTCTTGAGAGCTTGTTGTAAAATAAATGCAGTCACTTACATACAGAACACATAATTCCTTTGGAACATATTTAATGAGTTCTGCAAAATGAACTCTGCTTGTGTTTACAGCTGTAGACATTTATAACTCCATCAAAGCAAAACCAATATTCCACATAAAATTGATCTCAGTGCCCTAGCAAGAGCTATTTCATTAACAAGTTATCACTTGCTCTCACCTGTCTTGACTGCAGCCCATTAAGCATTCTTAAATTCTATGCTTCACAAACTTTTATAACCAGAGATGTTATCCTAAAATGTTAACTTAAATATTCAGTGATAAACTGCAATTACATACATGTATAGATTTTCAAAGATATAAAATTACTGTACTTCTTTATGTAGCTTTGAGAAAAAGGAAAAATCCATTACTTCACCCAGCATGTAGCTCAAAAGTAATGCTCTCAAAACGAAATCCTCAAAAACTCTTGCAAAGCCATAAACACTGAGAAATCTGATCTTAATGAAAACTTTTGTGCAATTGTGTTTCCTTTTATAAAACTAAAATAACAAGTATACAAATGTGCTGTTTGCAAAGCAATCTTCCCTCAGGTTTCCATTCAGGCTTTTTTTTTGGTGTAAAAATCACATCTGGAAAACTTCGCACAGACATGCTCATGCCTACAGAAATTGGTGTGTCCAAATAGTGGAGCTGTATTGAATAAATTCAGCCTAATGTCTCCTTTTTATGCATTAAACCCAATACCAACAAAGCAATTGCAAATGCTTATAAGAACTTCTTTACTTCTGAGTCATGAGGGAATTTAAAGTCCTATTAGGTCCTGTAAAAGTATGCTGCCTTCTTTCTATCTGAGAGGCATTCTGCCTAAGAAGTATTTGCTCTCTTCATAATGCATATAAAGATGGTCTGAATATTTTGACTACTTCCCCTCTCTATAGCTTCTCCCTCTTTATGATTAACATTAAGGTTTAGAAAATTTCAAACAAAGTTTGAACAACATTTAGTTTGAGACAAAATGTGATTTACATCTAGACTTTAAATCTAACTCAAATGCCTGAGAAACATTAGGAGGAATTGACTGACTGATTGATTTTCCCGCACAGTCAATTCTCTTTAGTTGGAGGTGAAATGTATTTTAAACACCATCTAAAACTTCTAAGAAGATCTACAAAAACAAAAGACCACACTGGATATTCCCTATATTTTTCAACTTAAATCTGAAACCTGAATTTCAAGTTTCTGCTATATATAATAATGAGTCAACAAACAAGCCATGGGCCTTTTTTCTTCCTTATGGGCAACTCTGCACTAAAGCAAAGCTTTCTACATAGTTATCATCAGACTTTCCTCCCTTACCATGTAATTTTTCTTTGACTTTTGACCACAACAAAAACACTTACCTCTGAGATGCAAATCAGCTTTGGAGTGCAAACTTAGGACCATGAAGTACAGTCACAATGAAGATGCTGACTCCCCTGACCCTGAATTGAGAGTTGAAGTCCAGCTCATGGACACCTTAACTGTTTCCTCTCCATAGGCAGAATTTTACTATTTTAATCCAGGCAGGTCAACTATGTGATCTGTGAAGCTGTATCACACAGTACTTTCAAAACTCTTTTCTCTCTACAAACTTTCAGGAGTAAGCACTGAATTTAAAAAATGTTCATTTGTACAGGCACACAGTTACTTCATATTTGCAGAGAGAATTTACATTTTCCCCGTTTTTCTATCTCAGTTTCTCTACCAGTAACACAAAGAATTACATAATAATTTGTAATACAGTTTTTAAATCAGTAATTCACAGAATTATAGAGATTTAAGAATTTGTATTATAATCTTACATCAATTATTTACTATCTGAACATCCCACACACACTGCATTCCCCTCCTATTATGAGAAGGGATGCTTTAACAAGCCTTCCTCTTTTTATTATATCTCACACTACTCTCCTTTCCTTTCCTTTAGGTCTTTCCTTGCTTCCCTTTGATTTCATCTCTCCCTCCTCTCCTCTTTCAGCGGCTTTCAGAAATGCAAGAGATGAACATTCATCACAAAGCAGTACAGTTCACTGAGCACATGTAGCTGCAAGGATATTCTTGGAACAAACAAGGGGACTGTTTACACTACCTCTGCCCTTCTCTAACTCTCTTGCATAGATCTCATCTTATCTCCTACTCTCATCACCCTCCCTTCTATCATCTATTCTTTCTTCTACCATTTTCTTGGCACCTCTTTTCCCCTGCCTGCCTTTTCCCTACCCTGCCTCCAGTGCTTTCTCCCTCCTCTCTCTGCTGGCTGAATGTGAACTGTCTCTTCTTGTTAATGCAAAACATTGTATCTATTATTTGAGGCAAGTTTTTCAGAGGTGACACCAAAACTCCTGATTTCAGCCCATTGGGTGCTGTCTTCTTGAACAGTATAAACGTACAGAGATCGTTTCACAAAGCAAACATGGTGCAATAATAGGAACACAAGAATCAAATACATGCAAAGTATAAACAAGAAGCTTATTCCTGGAGAAAAAAATCTGTTCTTTGAGGAGTAAATTCTGAGATAGTTAGTACTAATGTTCACTAATGAACCTTCAAAAAAGGGTTTGCCTCTCCCACCAGAAACAATACTAATAACTTTAAATCTCAAGAGATAGTGATCAACCATCAAACAGAAAGACATGTGCTCAATGCTCATCTGGACTAGGATATAAGCATACTGGAGAACACACTTTTCTTTTTTTTAACCTCTACAGAAAACTCTTTAAAGTTGTTGCAAAACATCTGTTCTTACCTTCTAATGAGGTGACTAGATGAAAGAAGAAGACCATCCAGAACCAACCCATTCCCAACACTCTTCTTGCACTGATGCCAGCATTAGAATCCATGAAGATTCTCTGTAAATACCACCATCTTCAACAAGCACACACCACTCTCTTGAAAAGGTCTGAGATTTCTTGCAGTGTTTTAATATCTTCCCAAATTAAAGCACAGAGGTCTTCAGAGAGAAATACTGTTTAAGAAAAAACAGAAGGTAGAAACAGAAACCAGGTCACTCTAACACAAAAATGACAGTTTTTATACACCCATTTCATCATCTACTGCTTCCAAGATATGGGTGAAAAGGAGTAGCACAGGCCCAGTATTTACCATATACCTACCCCTCAAGACTTCAGTCAGTCACAGGTGTTTTGTGCACTGCCAGTACACACAGATTTTGAGACTTTTCACAGCATCAGTGACAGTGTGGTTCCCAAATCAACGTTAATCTCTACCACAGTATAGGCTATAACTCTTACTTAAGTCCTGATCCTTTCTGTATCCTTGGCAATGTTTCTTGGAAGGTGTCCATTCCATTTCCCCTGTACGCTTTTCAAATTCTGTCTCCTGTAGTTTACACTTTGCCTTTTAAGGACTCTGCAGGGCAGTAGCCATGACGGGAGTTTTTGCCAACAGAAATCTGCACAGTTGACACACTTGTAACTGCGTTTCAGATGCAGGAATTTGTTCCTTTAAGCATATGACTGCATAACACTACTAAGCTGAACAGTATTCTTCCCATTGATATGTTGTACGTGAGGAAGCAAACATGATGTTTAAGGTCAAATAGGGAGTCTGCATCACAGCCAGAGAAAGCACACAAGTCTAAGTTTATTATCTTAAGTGGGAAAAAATCCAAACAAAACTCTACCACCACCATTAGGAACCTGACATAAAAGCTTATCTTACAGTAAGGGAGCAGCATGTAGCCTAATCCAGCATTGCATTAGATCAATACAGCATAACAATCTTGCTAAGCAAGGTAATTCTAGCTCCATCTGTCCACTTCTCATTCCACCAGAGAAATATCAAAGTAATATGTAGATTGCATGCAAAAAGCCAGTATGTTTTGTTTCTTCAGGTGCTCTTTGAACAGAGCATTGAAAATGCTCCAGTATCTTCAGCGAGACAGTGAAGCGTAGCTAAGGAGAAAGAAAAATATCTCAGGCAATATACAGAAATGGCTCAATAACTTGGCTGAAAGAGGGGAGGGAAGAGTTGTAATTAAAAGGGGCAGCCTCAGAGCAATTATCTGAAAACCTTGCAATAGGGAATTTGAGCAAGTTGGGCATAGCAGAGGAAAAAGCAGCCTGGGGAGTATGCGAAAAGGCAGTGGAGTGCAATTAGATTTGCTTTACTGGAGAGGGAGAGAAATTCTGGGCAGGATGGAACAGTTCTCTCTTCTGCTGCTCCCACTGAGAACCTAGAGCACCCAAGACAGATGAACCAAAGACACTCTGGGCATCACTAAAATGTAAGGAAGTTTAAACGATCTCAGCAAGAGGCAAAAACTTTGATTCATGACTACCAAGGAAAGAGAAAAATAAAGTCTGTTAAGCACATCTGAGGAAAAATGAAGATTAAATGTGAGGATGGATATAAGCAGGTACTGCTTATTAGTTTATGAAATGCATACAACACGACACATCGCAGAATAAAAACACCACTGAATGCAACTGCAAAAAGGAGAAAATTTCAGGGTGAAAGACCAGAAACAATTTCTTTAAAGAAAGAACTATCAAAGCACACAGCAGCCTTCTCCTGGAACAGGAGTGAAGACTGCTGCCTGAGCCATCAAAACTAAGACTAGGTACACCAAAATCAAGCCTGCAAGACACCTCTACATGGAGACATAAATACTCATCATTTGTACTGCCAGTCAGCCTATAATTTTATAATATTGAAAAGTTTTTCATTAGGCCAGTAAAATCCTAAGAAATTAGGTCTTTTAAGCATTCACAATGAAGGCAAACAAATGCAGAAACAGAGGTCAAACAAACTGAAGAATAATTTCAGTCAATGGGATTTCATTTATCTGCAGAAGGCTTGAAAACAGCTCACAATTCAGATTTTCTCATGTCACATAACTTCTGAGCCACAGAGCAGAAAACAGAACCCAAATATATTTTGGTTGCTGGATCTCAGGCCAAAGCATTGAAATTACCATGAAACAGATATAAATAAAAACCCTCTAGTACACAAAACCAGACACAAAACAATTTCTGGCTCCAAGTAAACCAACTGTTCTTCTGCTGCTCTCCTCACCTGCACATCTCTCTTATATCTGTTTGCCTTATCCTGGCTGACCCTATATCCCCCCAAAGTTACACTGCTCTTCAAGAGGAATCATACAGCCTTTGTCTGGATTAGACAGGCAATTATTTTCCCTGAAATAAACTGTGGCTAAATCAAAATGCTGGTTGTGATTTAGTAGATAAAAAAGGTAAACTTTTTTTAGTATTTTTTTTTAATTTTTACTCTGCCTCTTCCACACCTCAATGAAAAATGCTTACTCCACAATGAAGGATAGAGAGAACATTATGGAAGCATTTAAGGGAGAGTAGGAGGGAAGCACTAGCCTCTGTGAATTAAAGAGTACCAAGCCCCTAAATTGCTAACCACTGCCCTGCCCTTCCCCCTAGCACTTGATGTGTACAGAATCTGACTACACCCAAAGACGCTCATCTTTCATTCTTCAGTTCTCCTACTACTTCTACCCTACACCAAACTACGTAAACAGAAACCTCAAACCATCCCAACTTTCAAACCACCCTCATCTCTTGTCCACACAAGCACCTTTACATGGCCTTCTCAGCTAGTTACTTCTTCCAAAACCGCTTTCAGCAAGATTACTTCTCTTTGCTATGGAATCCATTACTCCCCACTCTCCTCCAAATCCAACTGCAAAGAAATACATCTTCTGTGCACAGGAACCTTCAATAAGTTTCCTTAAATACTCCTTCTCATCCTCTCTCTCCTCCAAGTACATGAACTTGCCACTCATGTACCAGCTGTCAATCCTTTAATGCTAACCTATTTTTAGGCATATATTTCCTTAGCTAGTGGAATCATCCCCATCTCCTTGGAAGTCCTGAAAATTTTAAAGCATCTGAGAAGTGACAGTTTCTGAGGATCAAAATGTCTTTTAATGATTCAACCCTATAAAACTGTGAAGATCCCAAGCAGTTAGAAAAGACCAGTCACATACTACTTTTACTGTGATACCAAGCTCCAAGAAATGGGAGATGGAAGTTTCTGGGTTGTTTCCTTACATTATTCACCAAAGCTATCAAAGCTGTTTACTTTGCCACCATCACTGTGGCACCCAGATTACCAAAATTTATGTTCAAAATCCCAGTTGGAGAGATAAACACAATTACCACCACTATTTTCAAGAATCCTGGTTTCTTAGTGGGACAACCAGCAAGGGAGAAGAGTTTCCTTAGGAAGCTTGTCAAGATGAGTTTTGAACATCACCAAGGATGGAGATTCATCAGCTTTTTTGGGCTTCTGTAGCTGTGTTGAAGTGGGTAATTTTAAAATTTCTTTTTACTGGGTTTTTTTCTTCCTTATATGTAGTCAGAATCTCCTTTGCTCTGTTTTTTATCTCAACAGAAGAGAGTCAGCTCTTGCCAAGCACCTCAAAGCTTCTTCTACCCAAGACTGAAAACACAAGCTATTTCAGCTGGAAAGCCCTGAATGTGAAACAGCATGCCTGGCTTGACTGTCACTGTTTAAGTCCTGTTTATTCTCACCAGACAGGGCCAGTGCCGTAATTTCTCATTTTTTCTGAACTCAGTCTTGAAGTGGGAACACTTCAGTACCATCTCCAGGCAATGATGCTCAGTGCTACAGAAGACATAGTGACAGTGCTTTCGCATGTGCTAAAACAACTGACAGTAGTACAGTTCTGTGCTTGTGAGATTTCTGTCACAAAGAGAGCTGCTGTCTGCCCATGCTATACCCAAGTTGTGGCAAAGCATTTCATGCAGCCAGTACCTTTGCAGCAGCTTCTTTATGCAAATAAAGGATTCTCTCAAAGTTCAAGCACTGTCAGTGATGACACTTGAAGAGCCATAGGGCAACAGTGCTGCTAAACAGGTCAGCATTAATTGAGAATTCCCTTCCATCAGTGCATGTGTTTTTGTTAGAAAGGAAGCAGGTTTGCTCCAAGGTTTGTGCAGTCATTATTTTAGAGTACCCCAGTGGTACTCCATCACCTCCCAGTGATGGAGGTGGTCATGCATGTGACAAACCTAAGAGGGGTCTCCTTAGAATGGACTGCTTTTTTATTCTTCTGGGGTTTGCATGGCACTCCGAGATCGACCAAAAACAGTGACAGCTAGATAAACTGTGTTAATTCTACCTGTGCTGGCCACAGGTTCTTCTGGACCTAAGCTTTGAGAAAAATCCCTTCTTTTCTCAACCTTTTGACTCCAGCCATAAAACTTTAGACAGACCTTCACTGAAGCATGTTCCAGCTTACTACACAGACAATATGTGGTCACAGATCAGAAAGTAATGTAGAGTGACCCTATTTCCCTCTGACAGATACCACCTGCAGAACCTGACATCAAATAGCATTAAACACTCATCTGAAACATGCATCTGTCTGGCTTCCAGGGGAGGAATTCAGGCACGCATTTAGGATTAAGAAAAAAATTGAATGTTCAGGTACTGCACAAGCTTTCTGGAGAAAAGATGAGGGCCAGAATAAAGTTGTTTCATTGAGTTCTACATTTCAAAACACAGGAAAACACAGAAGCAGATGAAAACTAAGCCAAGTTTTCTCCATGTCTCCAGTGCCAGGAAGAGGTGCTGTGTGCAGATGGCTTGCAAGCCTGGCCTCTGTGTGACCCACTTCCTTACTCTTCCTCCAGTATCCACAAATATAAGACAAAGATAACTACAGAATATCCCCCAGTTCGTTCCCTTTAGTATCTCTTTAGGAATTCATCCAATCCCTGTTTTGAACTTCTAACAGATTTGGAAAGATATCTATCCTCGTGCAACGAAGTATTTTTACGTATTTTAAATTGTTCTACTAATAGAAGCTGAAATCATAACAGTGCCAAATTTTTTGTTTTCAATTCTTATCTGTTCCAAGAACTTTTCCAAATCATCTTGTTTCCTCCCACTGGAACAATGCTTCTTCCTCATTCATTGTTAACTTGACTCCTCTACGCTTATTTCACAGTAGAAATCATTATATGGGTCTAACTTCCCTCTGCAACACTTGATTCCACAAATTTTCCCCATATTTGTCATACTTCTTCCTCACACAAAGGATCTATATGCAAAATAAATGCACCTCAAAAATTCTCCAGGGTCGAGAAAATGCTGTACCTTTGCAAACACAGTCTTTCCTCCTCCTGCACATTCTGCACTGTGACTCATATCAGCTTAATATTATCTCTCAGCAAGAACCATTTAAAAGATAAATGAGCACAACATCTGGGAGAGTCAATAAACTACTATTCCAATTAATTTGTGCCGCATACTGATTCATCACATTTAGGCAGAGTACAAAAAGTGGAATTAATACCTCTCATTCATGATAAATAGGTAATCATGATAGTGTTACACATCAAGCAAAAGGCCTGTCCCCCTCCTTTGTTGCCCCCAGTTCTGTCCTATTATAATTGCTCCTTTGCCACTGGGATGCCCTTGCAGCAATGGTCACGCATCTCACTAGGATAAATCTCACAATGCTGTTGTGAAAAGCTGTCACTCAGTGCCTGTCCAGCACTCTGAGCATGACATAATACTGCCTACCTTCTTTCTTAGACAATAATTACAATAACTGCTATTCATAGAAATCTTTCTACGCCCCAAACAGGAAGTGAATGGGGGGGAGCAACACATAATTTATCGCTCAGGGTTTTAATGTAATGAAGTTAATGTGTTTTCTTCAAAAATTCTATTACTGGGGAACATAAAGCACCACAGAAAAATGATTCATTAAAGAAATAGATAATTTCAATAGCTGCTGTATATCCTTTTATCCTCTGTTATTAATCGAGATTATTTTTTATTACTCCAAACTACTTTGAAAATATCTGAGAGGAGAGCAGAATTTATCAAAAAAAAAGCCCTGTGGATTTTTACAGTCTATTCAGTTGATTAATTTAATTTTGAGAGAAATGCTCTAGATGAAATGTAAAACTAAGTTTCAAGGAATACTTCCTCAAGAGCATATGTCATGAAGCATTTCTTCTAGCTGGCTTGATCATTTGCTTCTTAGAGATTATCTAGATAGAGTCATGTCTGTGTCTCTTGGGATCCCTTAAATTTACAATGACACTGAAAAAGCTGATTGTGAATGTTCTCCAAAGAAAGGCTTTTATTTCTTTGTTTACCATGGAAACACCAGGAGTCTTGAAGCAGATCTTCCATGAACTGATTATACATTTCCTAGTGGGATCCAAATTAAGAACTTCCATAGCTCTTACAGGGAAGAAAGAGATGCTTATTTTCATGAATCCTTATTAAACCCCTGAGGCCTGAATAGAGTGCCCAACTTAAAAGCATAATCACTCAAATAACCTCTACAGTCAGTGGACTGAGCTGAATCATGTTCACCAGATAACTAAGATCTGCACTAATTAAAAAGGGAGCTATGGACAGGTGAACAGCTCCCTCCCCATGACTCCCTAGGCGCAGCCTGAAGGTATCTGGGGAGATTCCGAGCTCTGTGCGATCTCCCAACTCACACAGGAGCCCAGGTTAGCATCTCTTTAGATAACTACAGTACCTTCCCTTAAACCTTCTCTCTTCTGTGCCATGACACATACTTGGCTAGAGTAGCTTTACAGCTTAGCTTGTAAATCTAGTCTTTCTTCCTAAGCAAAATTCATTCACAGCTGCCCTGTGTTTCTGGATAGTTTCTCAATTCCTCCACATCATGTTTTGCTACGTCTAACAAAGATGGACACTGATGTCTTGAAGCTAGTGCAATTTTAAAAAATATTCTAATTAAAGATATAGATTCTTTCTTCCATCTATTATGTATTTGAATTACATATATATTGAACACAATTAAGTTCCTGAAAAATATCTCTTTCCACCTCACAAGATTTGACTTCACTGACAATTTTTATAGTGATTTGTGTAGTTTTCAAAGAAACATTGGCAATTATAGTCAAGTTTCTGACATTAACACTTGGAAGCAAAATCCCAGCTCTAGAATATTAACAGCATTATAGAATGAAGAATGTGCAGAAATTAATTTTTATTTCTGTTATCCATTACTTGTCTAATAGAAACTCTTCTAAAATATAACAGGAATTGAAGTGAAACAGAAATTACTCCCTTTGAATTCTCATACAGTAAATAAAGGAGACTGTGCAAACAGGGAGAAATGAATTAATAGCTGTCAATCACATTTATCTTCTTTGATTGAAAGAGAAGATGACAACTGTACCCACTGGGTATGGTTTCACTGTCCTGCTATTGATTTTACTCTGATTTCTCTGTATACTTCTCTCAGTACAACTGTGAACTTGTGGAAATAAACATGATGTTATAATCTTCAATTATAATTTATTTTTGACAATTATACTTTCATCTGTACAAAAGGAAGACATAAGGCTTTAGTGAAGAAAAAATAAAGCAATTCACAAACTCTAGGGTACAGCAGCAAACCTTTGTCAAGCACTATGTAAAATGTTGTTTCCAAAATTTTAAGCACAGAATTTTAAGTTCAGAATACTAGACTCAGGTATCTGTGAAGATCACCACATTATTAACTTTTAGTTGAAAATAATCTGTGCTACTAAAAATTCTTCAAAAATTGACATTTCCTTTTCCTTCTCTGATACAACTTAAGTTTTAACAAACACACCAAGATTCACTGAAATTTTATGATAGAAGACATCTGAAAACAAGAAAGAATATGCATCCTGTTTTGGCATTTAAAAGAGGAAGGGAAATAATACATTTTCACAAATGGTTATTAAACAAACGATGTGTTAGTGTCCTGGTTTTTTCTGGGATAGAGTTAAATTTCCCCTTAGGATCTGGCACAGTGCTGTGTTTTGGATTTGAGAATACTCTTAATAACACAGATGTTTTAGCTGTTGCTAAGTAGAGCTTACTCTAAATCAAGAACTTTTCAATTTCCCATGGTCTGCCAGTGAAGAGATGAACAAGAAACTGGGAGGGAGCATGGCCAGGAACTGCTGACCTGAACAGGCTGAAGGGGTATTCCACACTATGGAATGTCATGCTCAGTACATAAACAGAGAGGAGGTGGCCAGGATATGTTGATCACTGGTCAGGGACGTGCTGGGCATCCATCAGTGGGTGGTGAGTGGCTGTACCATGCATCACTTACGTTTCTTGGGGTTTATGCCTCTCTCCTTCTTTCCTTTCCACCATCATCATAATCATCATCATCATTGTTATTATTTTATTCCAATTATTAAACTGTTCTTATTGTTGTTATCTCAACCCACGTCTTTTACCTTTTTTCAATTTTCCTTCCCATCCCACTGAGAAGCTGTGTGCTGCTTAGCTGCCAGCTGGGGTTAAACCATGACAGTGACGTAAAGAGAATGTCCCTAAAATCATGTTCTCATCTACTCAGCAATGCTGATCATGCTTTTTTCTTCCAAGTGAAATTAAAGTTATTATAGACCAATTTCTGATCGCTAATGGATGGAAAGTGGTAAAGAAGACAAGCACAGTGTTTGCAACGGCCAGACAAGCAATGTCACAAATCAGAAAAATAACCTTGGCATTTGCTGATCAAGTCTCCAAATGCAACTGCAAATCTGCACAGACAACCCAAAACACAGAGCAAAACAGCCTTAAAGGCACTCTCAGGACACTCAAGAAGAAATCAAGGGCCTGAAGGGTTGAGCAGGAGCAAAAGTGAGAGTGGCTTGCAAAACTAAGATATATATATAAGTCTAAGAAAAGAGATGTTTTATACTAATGCTCTTTCCCATTGTAACTTAAGAATGTAGCCTTACATGGAGTGTCTAGAAATATATGAACCAAGATTCAACACACACTCAAAAGACACAATGGAGGGAAAAAAAGAACAAGCTGAAAATACTTTTCCTAAACTGTTCATTGTGGACCAGTTTGCAAAATCCTTTAGTTAGGATTAATATTTTCTTCAGCTGCAGTAAAGAACTTCATTTTTTGCAAAAATATGCTTACTATCTTCATCTCTAATTTTGCTTTTGACTTCATGAGGGTTTTACAGTAAGAAATATTTAGCATAAGCAGAAAATGCATGTTATTCTATTCACAGAATCCAAGGTTGTTTCTATTGGGATATAGTGGCAGCCAGTTAAAAGATAATGTTCCTCTTCTATGGGAATTCCCATCATTTTGAAATTGCCTTTCATTCCATGAGAGAAACTGTCATTTCAAAACAGATTACAGAAAGGAATAATAATACTAAAGCACCTTTATTTAAGTGCAGCTCTTTTTATTAACCTCCTTTCTGGCTTCAATGAGGCAGCCTGGGTTTTCAGAGAATGTGCTTCATAATCTAAGGGTTAATTAAAACTACTTTTTTCCATTTTAATCAGTTTCACAGCCTTGGGCTGTCATAGAGCTTGGTTCACAAATTGTTGGCTTCATGCATTTGCAGATAGAGGCTACTTTTAAAACTATTTAATTACTAGCATTATTTATCATCACTGTTTTTATTCCTGTTAAGAGATTTAAGAATACCTCTTTGTAAAACAACAAGGCAAAAAAGCACTGAAGCACGATCACTTCACTGGCTTTTTCACTGCCTTGACCTTGCTGTCCAAACCTACCTTCGCTCAAAGCAGATGACTACCAGGTACCTTCCATCTAGTTATAACCCCACAGAATTGCAAATACCAGTTTTTGAATTCATAAATTTGCCCCAACAGAGGGCTGTAATATAATGTATTCCCCGAATGGTAGTGAGAATAAAAAATTATATTCAGTCAAGCTGATTCCCTCATGTTTTGCTGACTGCACCAACAGGCTGTACAATATACAAGCTTTAGCTCCAGCACGTAAATTAGAGCGTTTGATGTGGAAATATATGCACAAAACTAGGAAGCTATGAGGGAGGGAGAAAATGGCTCAGAGAAGAGCTCTACCACACAGCCTTCATTCCTTTATGACCACTGTTTGCCTAGATGGGAATTCTGTCTGTTCTACCATTAGTTTGAGTCTCACGTTCATGTTAGGTACTAAAACATCACAAAACAACCCTGCACTGTTCTGGTCATACTCTGAGAAGTGCATACCAACACTTACACAGTCTGTCTACAACCATTTCTGTAAGAGGTGTTACTTCACCATGCAGTAACAGGCAATTAGGGAGCTACCTTGACAGCAATCTCTTCAGAACACAGAGAAAAGAACTATGGGACCTAGAACTTATTCTGGAAAGACTTTGAGAAACTAGATGATTTCTTCAGTTTTGCTGTCTTAAGTTCCAATCTTGAAATCCATAACATTCGCTCAGACTCAGTTGTCTTTCCTCTTAGTGCCTTGGTCTCACTGTTAAAATGACTGAACTGAGCAACAAGAACAGACACTACAGAAGTCCCACTGGACTTCAAAAACATCTCACTTGGTCTTTGACACTCACTTTCTTTTAACTTTTGTCAACATCTAGGTATTTATTTAGAGAACAACACTAATGATTCATGCTTATTCCAGGCTTCAACCAGGCTTTCACTTTGATTTTGGAAATCAGGCTGCCCAAAACTGGCTCTCATCTACGAGACAATTGAGAGGGAAATGAAGCAGAAATGGTAGCTTGAAGAAAAGAAGTCAGATGAAGGCTGCAAAGAAGAGATGATCCGAATGGCAATGACTGCTTGGAACAATTACCTGAGTTCAGTGAAGCATCACAAGGAGACCATGTGTAGCAAAAGTGGGTTAGAGAGCTCCACCAAAAATTTGAACTTGCCACTGGCAGAGCCTGAAGAGCGGACAATTTTGTTCTCAGGTCCTTCCCTCCTCCTCCATCCTGCATTTCCAGTTCAATGTTTCCACCCTCAGGAAATGGGAACATTATGTGCCACTAATACTTCAGCAGAACAGAAATAGTCTTAAGAGGAAAAGGGAAGGCCAAGCAGCTACAGTAGAAAGATATTTCAGGCTCATAGCATCTCTTTCTAATGTATGTTTGTATTATTTTTCGTGCCAGAGATGAAAGCAACAACGCATAAATCTCAGAGTTCATCCTGCCTCCTCAGTGTCTCAAAAGCTTATTTATATTTCAGTGTGGATACTGGGGCTCACTGCTCTTGTTACATCCATGTCCAACCTCAAAGCCAAAGGATTACATTTAAAATTGAGTGAGTACAATACACCACTTCCTTTCCTTGGATATCAACCAGTCTTGGTCCTAACAGAGCAGATCCAAGATACATTTTCTGTCATGAAGGTAGTCCCTCTCCCAGTTGTTGGTAAGACTATAATAATGGAAATTAAATGAGGGGGATGGGCACCTTTATTTAGACAACATCTGGCCTACAGTCCCTGGTCAATTGTAGGATTTTTGTCAGTGTATTTATTTAAGCATCTCAAGTCATATTTTTAAATGTCATTAGCAATAGGTCTTTCTTGACTTTGTACAATCTATGTGGACCTTGGCTGGAAGAAACCACACCTTAATACTAAATCCAAGCCCATCTATCTTGGGCAATTTGAGTCAGCCCTTTTACTTTGGCCAGCATATTGCCTAGGATCCTGTAAATAGCCTTTTAGATACTCTAGCTACTCTAGAGCAAACCCTTTTCACTCATCAGTAAGCTAGTGCTTTTTAATAGCATTTTAAAAATTCCCTATAGTCACCTAATCACTTCTGTTGCTCTTCAGTGAGCTCCCAGTTCATCAGTGCTGTGGCAGAGAAGTTCACACAGTCAAACACAAATAGTCTCCATGCATGTGCATCAGTGCCATAAAGTCAGGGACTATTCAGTTTCAACACTACAGGTTCAGAGGTACAAAAGAAAAAAAGTAGAAAATGTCAGGCTGATCTGCTATGATCTAGGTGAAAGAGGGGAAAGCTAAGCCTTTAAAAAAAAAAACATCTAAAAACTAATTTTAAAAGAACTTTCTGAAGGTTTAGGGCAAGCTCCCCCTTCTCACTCTGATTTCCATACACACAACTCTTTTCAACACTATTAGACACAGTGGTCTGGTACAGACTATCAGCCAAGAGAAGCAGGAAATGTACAACTATTCAAAGGAGCCTATTCTGATCCTTTCAATTAGGACTGTCCAGTAGGTGTTGATTTATTGAACAGAGTAAGATTTGTTTTAGCTTAATTCTTTTAAAGAATTTAACATTTTTATTTTTACTCTGTTTCCAAAGACTGATTTGCTTTCTTTACACTGTCATCACGCACACTTTTTGACGGGTAACCCACTAGACATAATCAAAAGAATCTATTTAGGAGACAATTTTATAGGCTATTCTTTTCAGGTAACAGGGATCTAGTCACTAATTTGATTTCACAGAATCACAGAATGGTTTGGGTTGGAGGGGACCTTAAAGACCATTCAATTCTGATGCCCCTGCCATGGGCAGGGACACCTCCACTAGAGCAGGTTGCTTCAAGCCCCATCCAGCCTGGTCTTGAACACTTCCAGGGATGGGGCATCCACAGATTTCCCAGGCAACTTGTTCCAGTGCCTCACCACTCACCGAGTAAAGAATTCCTTCCTCTACACCAACTCTTCAAGTCTGAAGTCTTTCCCAGATGTTATATTGCTTACATGCCCTTGCTAAAGTCCCTCTCCAGATCTCTTATATCCCCTTCAGGTACTGGAAGGCCACAACAGTGTCACTCTAGAGTCTTTAAAATGGAGTCTTCTTCTCCAATCCGAACAATCCCAGCTCTCTCAGCTTGTCTTCAGGAGAGGTGCTTCACCCCTTTCCTGGCCTTCTCTGGCCCTCCCTTCATGGCCCTCCATCTTCTACCCCAAGATGTGCTTAGTTCTTCCAAGAACCTGCAGCTCTCTGAGACCATCCAGAGCCACTTCTAATTCAAGACTGGTAAAATTATCCATGAGAAACACACAACTGTCAACACCATTCTTGCAGTCTGAGTTAAGATGACTTCTGACTGAAACAAGGAGCATAAGTCATGCATCATTCCCATTACGTTATTTCACCAAATGTCTTTCTGGTGCTCAGCCTGGGGCCCCAAGCAAAAAGGTAGCTCCAGTAAGGCCCAAAATGAAGACTAATTACTCTTCAGCATCTGACTCCACATACATGTCCCAGCAGAACAAGGCACGTGCAAACTAAGAAAATTCCCTCTCTCAAGCCTCTATCTACCCCCTAGATTTTAACAGACTGATGATTTATACTCAAGTCACCAGAATTTGTTCTCACATCACATGGTACTGCATCTTTATGTATTTCTAACACGGTTAGATACTGGAAGAGAAGACCACTAAGATCCTCTCTGCACTAGCAATGAAACAAACATTCCTAAACAGAACTATTCCATTCCTGGTACCATAGTGATGGCAATGGTAACTGCTGATATCGTAGTCCCTTTATAGACAACACATGCACCAAACAGGATTAGAAAACTCACTGAAAAGTGAAAATGTCAGTACATATTTGCATCCCCATTGCTGCTGGCACCAGCTGAAAGCCTACTGACATTAGCAAGGGAAGGGACCATCTGGGAGACAACTGCAGGCATGCATCCCCATCCAGCTGTGCTTCCAGCAGCTTCTTCCTGGCTCAAACCCAAAAAGGAGTAATTTCAAACATCTTCCTGGTGCAGAAAGCATTCCAGATTCTGCCTACTGGAATGAAATCGATCCTAGCTGCAAGTGAAACCTAACATTTGGAAATTCAAACAGTCTCATAAAAAGTCCAGTTTGAATTTCCAATTTGAAATTATTCAAAACCTGCCCAGATATATCTATAGTATTGTCCATATTGTGACACCCTACTCTTTTCTTAGAGAATAGTCAGGAAGATAAGAGAGTTCTGCCAAGGAACCATGCTTCTGAGAGAACCTGTGGTAAGCCTGATGCTAAAGGCTTCCACACAGGCGTCTGTATCCTACACACTGCCTCTGAAGTGGTCAGCTGGGCCAAACAGATTCATATCATGTGAGTGTTTTGCAATAAGTGGGAGAGAGATCAGGTCATTTAGGGAGCTTTGAAACCTTTACAGTAACTTGGAGAAACATCAGTATGCTAAAACAGAAATATCTTACAAAGAGTCAGTAGTTCTCAGTCTTTAGCTTCTAGGGTTTAATTACATGATTTAGACACGTTGGATATTTTCCAGAGACATGGCACAGAGCAAAAAACTGTACTTGGAAACTGCAGAATCAGCAGAGGAATCATTTACTTGGCAAGCTTAAGGAGACAGGGGAAAAAAAAAAGCCTGTCTGCAAATGAAGTCATGTATGTTTCAATGTGCAGGTCTGGGCTGGCGAAAATTTTCATGCTAAGGTGAACTAAGACCTTAAGGATTCAGCTTTCATATGTAAGACTGTAGTTTTCAGGATGGATAGGCTGTGTTCTTACAGTACCCAGCATCTTCCCTACTGCCAGGAGAGCCCTTTTTTCCGCTCTTTGCCCGTAGCTGTGTGCACACACGAGCATGCGCGTACCCATGTGCATACAGGAGTGGGGGTGTGCATGTGAAAGGTCTGAACAAAAATGTTCTTGACAAGCAGGCCAGAGTAGCAGAATGCACAGGGACCTCTGGAGGCATGGAAAATTGAAACTAGTAACTAGAAGAGCTTTTCTCAGAAGCGGTCTCAAGAACAATCTTCAGGTAGGACCTCTGTGACAGAAGCATCAGTTGCTCCATGGTGACTTTTCAAGAGGAAAGACAGCGCCTTCAGTATAAAATAATGTGCCAGGTTCCCCAAAAAGTACAAACATTTTAATTGCATTTTTTAAAATACAACATATATTAACAGTACACTTCCGATAAAATCCTATTTCTGGTGGGAGAGAAGTATTTCTTGAAAGTGCAACACATGCCTCTGAGAAGGAAGTACTAGTGTACTTCTTTGTTAAGTTTAAAACTCCTTGTATAAATCAAGTGTGAGAAGAGTCACAACACGAAATGGCTTTTTCTTAGACTTGCTGCTCACATGTTTGACTGCTATGGCTGACATGAGCAATTAAGGAGCTTTTATCATTTGGGGGTCTGTTTATGTAGCACAGTTGGCAGCACTGGAGAAAGAGAACCAGTTTGCTGTAGTACAACATCTACAGAATTATTTACAAAATACACCTGTGTTACACTTGTGTACTCCCCAACACTTCATGGTTGCCAAAGAGCAAATATGGAGAGAAGAGTGATATCCAGCCCAAGATTTATCAGGTAGAAGCTAAAGTATAAGGTCATAATGAGTTGGAAAACTGCTGAATGTGTGGAGTCTGTAGCTGGAAGAAATACCTTACCTGTATTTCTGTAAGGTGGTAAAAAACTTGCTAACAAAACCAAAATCAACAGCAAGATATAACATTAATATAATATTAATCAGGTTTAAGGAAAAAAAACAACAGCAAAGAAGAATAAATAATGACAATACTATAGGAGCTCATCATTTTTTCCCTACACCTTTAATCAAGTTTTTCACAGAAATAAGTCTTTGAGCTTTTTGAAAAAAAATCATCATATGTTTATGACCAAAACCAGCCAATCTGGAATATTCTTCAAAAATTCTTTTTCATGACAACACCCTTTTTAGAAGATACTGCCCTCTTGTTTGGTTGACTAAATGACATTATAAAGCTCTAGCTTGACCACACACACCAATTTGTACTTCTTCCACCTTCTATTGTTTATGTATGCAGTAAACATATGCAATATGGCCACAGAAATGAAAAACAAAAATATATTGTGCAACCTTAAGTGTGATCCAAAAGTACTCTGTGCTAATCTGTAGGGACTTCAGGTTAATCTCTCCACAAGGACTGCTGATGGATAATGAAATACAAGGGAACTAAGGTTTTAGGGAGAGCAGACCTGGAGAGAGGAGCATTCCTGAACCAGAGGAAAAGCACACATAATTCTGACAATCCAGGGAAGGAAAGTTGGCCAAAAACCAAAACTGTCTTAATTGGAGCCTCACAAGATAAGGGAGGGAGAAAATACACTCATCTCTTACATGATTCTCTGCATATGGCACATGCAATATCAGAGGGGAGAAGAGGAAGCCATCTGCACCTGGGCACAAAGAGGGATGTACACAGTGAATCTGTACAGGCAAAAAAGGCAATTCTCAATGGACTGAGGGATCAGCTCCCTTGTCAGACACATCTGCTGGCAGCCTATGGGAGCAAGCTGGAGAATAAGCAGCTGTCTCCTTGGAGCCACCAGCTGCCTTCCCCCCAAAAAGGATTTACACTGTGCCATTGGTCAGCCTCCAAGTAAAATACAGAAGGCAAAGATAGTAGCAGCCTTGGGCAAAGGAAAAGAGAACAGACATCTCCTCCCCAACCCCCCCCCAAAAAGTCTCCACAACCTAAGCTGTTCTTGCCACAGATAACAGCTTGGAAGAGCTGAGAACTTCAGAACAATTCAAGAAAACATGACTTTCTGTGGGTTTCAGTGATTAAATTAGAAAAAGATGCAATCCGACTTCATATAATATCCAGTGCCCCAAAGTGATGCTATTTCCAAGTATCAAAATGCATGGCCATGCAAGCAATTCTGAGCAGCTCAGTGCAAGTGCAAGAATGTTGAACAGGAGAGAACCCAGAAGACAAGAAAAAATGATCAGTGACTAGAGGGGCACACAGGTCAAGGAATTAAAAACTGCACGTGTGTAATTTGGCTAAGACACCATACATGCAAAAGGCAGTAAAGAATGCAATTACATGCAGTTATCTGAAGCTTGCCAATACAATAGCAAAGTAAACTGAAATAGTGCAAGGTGTTGAATTTAGAGAATGAACTTCTAGAGAAAAACAGTATTTTCTTTCTGCAATGAGATGGGGTGGCATCAAAAGAGAAGGATTGTTAGATTGTGGACTATCTTTTCCTTTCCTTCTCCCAAAGGAACATCAGCATTGGAACTAATTCAAACAGGGAATGAAGAAATACCTAAAAATAGCCAATAAATCTTGTACTAATGGCTCAGGGCAGGTAGATCAGCTGTGACTAAACAAGAGGTGCACCCATATCCAGTTCCATGCTTCGGATTAGAACTTATATAACAATGAAAAAGGAAGCCTCCCCCTTCATTTGCAGCTGAGGCTACAGATTTGTCTCTGTAACAGATGTGTCTGGTGGCAGCTAACTCTCCTTGACTTTGTTGTTTCCATTTGCTCTCTCACTCCACTTCATCATGAATCTGCATGACTTGGTATCAGCACTAGTGAAGGATGCCCCTTGGGAGATTTGTTTCCCAATCTTTACTCTCTGATTTCTGGAACTTGTAGGAAAGGCAGGTGATACTCACTCTCCTCCCCAGCCAAATGAGTGTGGTAATAGCATGAGAAACTTCAGAGTAAGTGAAATCATCTCAGTAGATCCCACAAAAGGCAAAATTAAAATTACCCACCACAACAGCCCCTCCCACATTCACAGATTTATTTAGCTTGAGTAGTAGTAACTTGCATCATCTCCTTGAAAAATAGCCTAACATGGCTTTTCTCTGCCACAAGCTCTCATACAGCCATCTGTCCCCCACAAGAGCGCTGAGGAACCCTACCCACAGACAAGGCCACACAACCTTCCTTGTGTCGTTCCACGAGGATCGGGAACCCACACCAGCATCCATCAAGCCCTACCTCAGACTTCAAAGGCAGCATTTCCCTATGACTCTTCAGGGAGCTAGAGAGAGGGGAACACCGCTCGTGGGAGCAGACAAACTGCACCACGGCCGTGTGGAAGGGCTCTGGGTGTGATGGTAATCTCCGTGACCCGATTCCCCACATCTGTTCCCTCCGTGCCCACAGCCGGCACCTGACAGCAGAGGTGCGCCCGGGGAGGGTCCCAGTAACGCAGCCTTTGAGCAGCACACACCGGGAAAGGAGGAAAAAAACATCCCCTGAGGAGTTTTAACCCCTTCTCGAAGTAGTCATCGCTTGTTCTGTGTCCCCTCCCCCGGCTGGCAGAGACCCGCGGGTACCCGCGACCGCGTCCCGCTCGCTGCGAGCGCTCCGGCCGGACTCACAATGCCCGTCCTCGCCCGCCCGCCACGGTACCTTGTGCAGGACTCCAGCAACACCCTCTCCACTTCCCAGCATTACTCGAGCAGTGTTCGCAGGAGCCCTTCCCGCTAGAGCCGTGCCGCCCGGCCTCCCGGCATCAGAAAAGTTGGACAAAGACCATTTTCACGGCGCGAGTTGCACCATCCCGCCGGGCCAGCGCCAGCTCCCTCTCGCTCCGCGCCCCTACGCCGCTTTGTCCCCCGGCCCCCGGCACAGCCTCTGGCCTCGCTCGACGTCTTTCAACAAGTCGGATGCCTGTGAGCAGTCCCGATCCTTGCGCTCCCCTCCAGGCCCTTCACTGGCAACGTCGGTTCCCCGCCCAGGTTTCCCCTCCTGCAGGAGTCTCTCTTCCTCTCTCTTCCCAGGATCTGCCTCGTCCCTTTCTCCAGGCTCCTCGCTCTCTCTCTCTCTCTCGCTCGCTTTCTCTCCCCTCTCCCTCCCTCCCTCCTCCCTTCCTCGCCGTGCCCCTCCTCCATGCTCTCCGCCCCCCCGACCTGCTTTCCTTCGCAGAAGCCCAGCGACGGCAAAGCGGGGTGGGGGCGCTGCGAGATCCCGCACTCGGAGGCGGCTGCAGCCACTCCTGTCACTTCCGCGGCCATCGCCATCCTCAGTGCCGCATGCCCCGCGGCTCCCCCGGCAGCCTCCCCTCGGAGCCGCTCGGCTGGGCGGGTCGCTGGGCGGCACCGGTTTCCCTCCGCGATCCCAGGCTGTGCTGCCGAACCTCTCCCGCTTCCCCCAGCCTGCCTCTTCCAGAGGGGGATTTTCCAAAAGGGTCTTCCCTCATCGCCTGCTCTCCGGGGATGCCGAGTGTGGCCGCAGCTGTGCCTGCCCCAAGCCTCTGCCCAAGCCCCTACCCCTGCCAGGTTCAGGTCAGGAAGGACAGTATGGCTGCACAAGACTGATCCTTGGTCAGTCTCTCTTGACATTGTTGAAATCCATGTTACTGTGTGCCATCTCCTGTTGGTCTGCATAATGCAGCCCAAAGTTTGTGCATCTGTGCATACTTGTACTCCATCTCCGATGCTTCCTCTCTACTCAGCCCTGGTGAGGAGCCTCCGCAGCACTGTGTCCAGTTCTGGGCTCCTCAGTCCAAGAGAGACATGGAGTTCCAGAAGTGGGTCCAGTGGAGGGCTACAAAGATTATTAACAGCCTGGAGCACCACTCTTATGAGGAAAGGCTGAGGGAAGTGGGCCCGTTCAGCCTTTAGAAGAGATGTCTGAGAGGGGGCTCACCATTGTCTTTAAGTATCTGCAGGGAGGGTGTCAAGGGTGGATCCAGGCTCTTCCCAGTGGTGGAAAGCATTAGGACACAGGGCAATGGGCAGAAACTGATGCACAGGAAGTTCCACCTGAACATGAGGAAGAATTTCTTTACTATGTGGGTGACTGACCACTAGGATGAATTGCCCAGAGAGGTTGTGGAGTCTCCCTCACTGGAGATATTCCAGAACCATTTGGACACAATCCTGTGTCATGTGCTCTGAGATGACCCTGCTTCAGCAGGGAGGTTGAACTGGATGATCCCTCCCATGATCCCTTCCAAGCTGACCCATGCTGTGATTCTGTTAAATGTCACAGAGGTGAGGTGTTTCCTTGATTCTAGGTACTGACAAACCTCAACTGTGTGAGTGAATCAAACAGGGTTTCTCAGTTCTTCCAAAGGAGAATCTCATCTTCCAATGTGGAAACAAAGGAATGAAAGCATCTTTCTTGAAGAATCCTTCTGGGTGTCTCCTGTTTCCTGCCAGTGCAAAAACAAGAGTCTGTCTCCTCATTCTGCAAATGTCACTGGGCTGAATACAGAGAAATGCTAGTGGATGAAGCATACAGCATTGCCCTCTGCTTGTTCCTACCATTCAGTGAGTTACACAGCTGAGCAACAGAAAGTGAGGGAGGGTGCCATGAGCTAAACACAGCATGCATTAGGACTGAATGGAAAAGATACCAAAACTCAGTGCCTTACAATTCATAAATACTTCTGTGATAACACAGAGCAGAATTTTGGGCTTCTGTTCCTAAAGTAGCTTCCTTTGGTTTGAAGTATGAGCTTCACAATATACACAATAGAAAGTGAATGTGATTCCCTTCCATGTAAGACACTGGTACACATACAAAAGGAAAAAGCACATTGAATAAAGTTCTGCTTAAAAGAATTACCATCAGCAGACAGTGACACAGCAGACAGTGTTCAAAAAGCTAGAGCTAGTTTCCACAGAGCACAGTCTTTTCTAGCAGTTCTGTATATATGCAGAGTAACACAAATACCTACTTCTTCCCAGACAGCATAGTTTCTTTCTTAATCCTCTCTGTGGGGGTTTCTAGACACCAATTACAACAGACCTCTTTCCTTCCAACTTCCCTCCCTCTCCCTCCCCCCATCTGTTTCTAAAAGAAATTTACTTTAGGAGAAATTGCAGGTATTCAGCTCCTCCTGGAATCTGGTCCTTACTCAGCTGGGTGGTAAATTTTTGTACATATGTTTTCCTTTCTTCCTCATTTTACTACTATGAGGAGCATCTGGCCCCTAGAAAGGAGCAGTGGGACTGTACCATTGCACCAGGGTCGGGAAAGAGGTTAACTAGCTGCTTTGTTCAATAGCTGCAGAAACACTTCCTCCCCTTTATGGTAACGGAATATTCCCCCCAAAACCTCCTCCTCCTCCTTCTTGTGGAATGAAAGCCAAGCATGAGCGAACAGCTACACTGAATGGGGAAGTCTGAGAAAAGTTCCTGTGCACGCGTGCACATGCAAAATCCAAACCCTCTTTAAAACCTCACCTGGTGAAAGGCGAGCTGACAGTCAATCTTTTATGAGGGATTAATTTTTACGTCAGTGTTTAAATGTTTTTTCTCCAATGTTGCAGCATTTTGCAACACTGCAGAATTTGAATCTTAGAAAAAAAATTTCCAGTTTCTGAAATCTCCCTCTGCTAGGCAAATTATCACACCTACCAGAAAAACTCAGCCCTCTCAATATACAAACAACCACAGCCGACATGACAGAAACAGAGAAGAAAAAGCTCTCAATCTCAAGCTACCAGACATGGATTGGATTCTCAGGAGAATCTTAAATGTGACAAAATCAGCCTATCTCATGCAACAGTGTGGCTTGAATGATACAGAGCTGTGATCTCCAAAGAGGGCTGCATACACCCCAAAGGGGTTTGCAAGGCAACCCACTGGTGTGCAGGAGGAAAGTAGTACATAATTTATAAATAAGTAAACATATGTATAACAGGGGTGTATGCTAAAGCCTTTTACCAAGAGGGATGTGTGATCAAGAAAGTTTGGAGACACTGATAAAGACAATCATGTACTCCAAGTTACACAGACAGACATTCATTTTACAGACACAATTCCACACAATAGTGAGCTTCAAATGTCCAGACACACAAACAGATCTCTTAATATTTAAAGCTGCAGTTATTAAAACAATGGTCAGAGCAGCAAAGCATAATTCATTTATCAAATACTCTTCTCACTGTGTGAAACGTGTTAGGTCTTGAAGAGAAAAGAATTGGAATGTGCAGGGCAGACCACACAAACCAAAGAGAAGAAAACCACCCATGAGAGAATAGCTGAGGAGGATAAAAGGGAGGGGTGAGGCTAAGACAAGGGGAATAGAGTTTCAAAGAAAAAGGAGAGAAGCAGGAGAGTAAGAGTGAGAGAGGTGGGAGACAGAGGTAGAGAAAGCAAGATACACACAGAGTGACTATAAAAGACAGACAAGGAAAGAAAGATGTGAAGAAGAAAGGGAGGAGCTGGGAACAGCAAATAGAGACAGAGCAAAGAATAAGAAGAGTACTATTTATACATAAGAGGACATGTTTGACAAGCAGTTTTGAAGCAGAACTATTTAGTGGATAAAATCTTCAAGAAGATTTTTGTCAAGGGCAGATTTATCACTGCAACTGTCTGAAATAGCACATTTTCCTTCACAGATTTCTGAAAAATAATCATACAGATTAGTAAACTAAAACCTTATGATATCCTTCTGGATACCCTTTATCCAAAGCCTTGTTGTTTTGGTTGTTGCTGTGTTTGGTGAAGTACAAAGGTATTTTCTTCCTCGGAAAGCCTGGCACAAAAAGAGGAGAAGCTTACAGGAAATTCGTAAGAGATAACTGAAGATAATTTGGGGAAGCACGGAAGTGCAAAGGACTGAGGGGCAGCTCAAGATGGAATGTGAAAAACCAGACCCTCCAACTTTACAGTCTCCACACTGGCTCCTGGCAACCACCAGTATACAGTCATGCTTTTAATTTTTTTTTTTAATGTTTATCACAAATAATGAGATTTTTTACCAGCAAGAAGGCTTCTGAGTCAGTTTTCTCCTGACACAAGTAATGTTCTTCTGCTTGCAGACCAGGACAAGGCTCTGCCTTGTTTCTTCTTTGCCATCATTCATTTCTGCTTAGGGTTTTGCTTATGATCTTTAATGGAAATAAATGCCAGAGAGGAGAAAAACCCCAATCTACATTAGCTGACTATTCACCCACCTGTATTTTTAATTATTATTTTCATTAGGTATGTGTATCAGTTGTTACAAAAATTATCTTCCTTGACTATTATATCAACCAATCTCTAAATGTAACAGTGTATTAATTTTGTTAACATATATTTGTTCACATTAGGCACTGTAGTGTCACAAAGTTGTGAAATTTTACTGAAGTTAGTATTGTTCCTGCTTAAGTAAAAGAAACTTAAAGGTAACCTAGTCCTGGAAATAAGGACTTTGACAACCAAGATAACAGCAGCATCCTAGACCACATCTTCTCAGCATCTTCTGGGATCAGAGCAAGTAATTATAGCAAGTCTGACTCCAGGGATGTCTGGATCAACAGATAAGCAGTAAGAATTCTGCAAAAAGGCAGGTGCTTTGCAGAGATTTACTGTTATTAATAATCAGTAGTGTGGGTGTAAGTGATTAGTCAAATCATGTATTACCTGAATGTTTAAAGGGTATAAGAATTGTGTGTAAAACCACATTCAGGCTGCCCCAATTTGGCTGGGACACCTTGTGCACATGAATTAACATTTGCCCATTGTAATTCTATGCTTTGCATCCTAACCTCTCTCCTCAGTTGGCACGTGCCAGTTGCAAATTTTCATGACAGTCTCAAAGGGGAAGAAACAACTAGACATATGCCAGTTCACTAGAGCTACAGTCTAAAGGTTGGTTCATCTGTCCATTTTCCAGCATCCTAGCTATGCAACCTGAGCATTCTAACACACTCATCACACTGAGTGCCAGTGTTCATCATGCTAACACCCAGAGGGAAAAACAGTCATTTATGCTGTGGACCAGGATTTGGGGAACTTTAAAAAGAGAACTGGCTGCCTGGGAATCCATGACTGGTTTTACACTAAGCCTTGCTCCTTGCTGGGAGTGGACACTATTTAGTCAATTCTGTGCAGATCTGCAATCCAGCTGTGTAAGTTCAATACTGCTACTAGGTTTTACCTGAATGCCCAGACCTTGTAAATTAATTTTTTGCTTACTGGAACATGAGACACTACAGGGTTTCTGAAGCTGCCAAAGGAATAAAAAGTAAAATTCTGCAACCATGGCTCAGGAACAGAAATGTGCAGTTAGAGAGATGTATATTTTTCTTGTATATATTGTTATTAAGTCCTATGAATTCCCGAGAAAGTACAAATGTATAGGTATATCTTTTATAAATGTATTGAAGTTGTGAACTTGCATGTTTTACAATCTCCTCTATATTCTATAAAGCACCTGAGACAAGCCCTGTCTATCTGTTGATTTGTGTTGATCCAAGCTTCGCTCACTTCCTTTGGATGTGTGCTGCAACCGCAGTTCTTGACCAAGCATGAAATTTCTACTTTCTCCTTGTGAAAACCAGAAACTCCAGACTCCTTTTGGAATAGCACAGGCAAACTACCATGGAATTTTTTCCAGTATTGTCTCTGAGGGACTCAAGTAAATTGTAATTATCCTACTGTTCTATTGCTTCCATAGGAGTGTTTGGAAATATTCCATACTTTAAGGAGGTCTGTGCTAGATTTGGGTGACTGTTGCTTCTCTGAAAAATGACTCCAGAAAGCTGCAGAAGATTCCAAAAAGCTCTGCTTATGCTCTAGTGGAAAATAATGGACCAACAGTTACATAGATTGAAAGGGAAGGTGCACTGGGATTTAAGCAAAATCATGCTGCTATAAAAATCACATAACATACAACTTATTCTTGGAAGCCCAGTAGAAAAATAAGGACATTAAGTTACTGGCATTGAAAGGCAGAGAGGTGAAGGCTTTACACCCTCAGGAAGCTGAAAGGAATGGAGCTGAGCCTCTGTGAGAGAACATAAAGTACCCACAAGATTTTTCTTTTTGGCTGACAAAGAGGGTGACTGGTGCCACCCTATGTCCAGATCCATCAGTAAATGTCTGTGAACTTGCTCAAACTTGCAGCAAGGGGTTACATAAATGGCTGCCTTTTTCATTTAGCTCTTGGCTGAAAAGTGAGTAGGAAAGGAGAACTACAAATTTAGTTGGGAATAAAATGATTTATTTTCTTTCAGAGAGAAAAAGAACGTGGGAAGTGTTAAAACAATTTTGTTTAGCATGAAACTCCACTTAATGTAATTATTTCAGAAGTTTTTCAGAGAAAGGAATGAATGGCTGGATACATCTCCTGGCAGAAAAAGGGTTTCATGAACAGAACCGGTCTGTATCCTGGCAGTTCCTGGGTCTCAGTCTGTTGCCTGGGTGCCAGTTTCTTCCTCAAGGAATGCTTAATTACTTGTAAGGTATGGAAACATTTCAACAGAAAAATTAATTTCTCATTCAATCTCCCATGCACAGACTGGCATATTCAGGAACCCAGAGGTGGCAACATATTTATAGAAAACAGTTTAAAAGCACTGTAGTGCAAAATGGGAATTCACTTCTAAGGCTGTAGTCCCACAGATATTTCAACCCCACAAGAATATGAACCTCTACTGAGAAAGATAACCTTAAACTCTTTTTTTTTCTCTGCCCTTTCCTCATCACCTTCCCAGTGCTATCAGCAAAGATTTGTGCAGTGATCTGGATCAAGGACCTGATCCCTCTGAAAACTAATTCATCAAAAATTAAATGCACAATTTTGGTGTACATGTGCATGTACATGTACATGGAGACTTTATGGAACTGAATAAAATGCTACACTAGAAGACGGATGGGAAGGCAAAGGGTGTGCAGGTTGGGGAGGGACAGTCAAGAGAGTTAATGTTTGTTTTAAGTGGACATATGCCAGTCCCCAGAGTATGAGGCCTTTGAAACTGAGTATCCCATAACAGGGATGTGTTTTCAGTACCCCTTGCTGTTGCGGTCTGTGTATGAAACTGTTCCCTTCCCACCAAAAATAAAGTTGCAAAAAGAAAGAAAGAAAATCCCTAAGAAACTATGCAAGAAAATAAAGCCAAACCTGAAAATGCCTCCAGAAATTGTTGAAATGCCCTTATTGAGTAAATCTGGAAAACACTGAGGGTGTGGAGGTGTGAAGTCACACAAGTTTAGCCACAGAGTAACATGCATTAGGCAGCACAGCTGCAGAAGGTGAGTAAGCACCTTGAAGGTAACAAAAACAGTGAACAACTACTTCTTTTCATCTTGTTGGGAGTAATCTATTACAATCACATCAGCTCTCCTGCTTATCACCCTGAATCATAGAACTATAGAATCACAGGATATCTTGATTCTGTTCTATGGAAGGGACCCATAAGGATCCTTGAGTCCAATCCCCTGCTCCTCAGGACTGCCTAAATCTAAACCATATGACTTAAGTGCTCCTTGAACTCCAACAAGCCTGGGGCCGAGACCACTTCCCTGGGGAGCGTGTTCCAGTGACCAACAGTGCTCTCAGTGAAGGAATTCTTCCTAATGTCCAATGTAAATTTCCCCTAACACAGCTTCATATAATTTCAGTGGAATGAAAAGACAATAAAAATGTCTTTATAAATACATCAGCAACAAATGGAGGGCTAAGGAGAATCTCCTTCCTTTACTGGATGCTGCAGGGGCAAACATAGTGACAAAGGATGATGAAAAGGTACATAATAGACCTTCCTTGCCTCAGTCTTTGCCTCAGCCAGACCAGTTGTTCTTCAGGTACCCAGCTCTCTGAGATGGAAGACAGGGACAGGGAGCAGAATGCACTCCACATAATCCAGTGGAAATGCTCAGTGACCTGATGCACCACTCAGACACACACAGGGCTTTGGATATACATGGGATCCACCTCAGGGACCTGGATCACCAGGGAGGGCCCAGTTGACTGGATGTTGACAAATGTGACACCCATCCAAAAGAAGGGCCAGAAGGAAGATCCAGGGAACTACAGACCTGTCAGGCTGAACTCAGTGCCTGGGAAGGTCATGGAACAGCTCATCCTCCATGCCATCACACAGCATGTGCAGGGCACCCAGGGATTCAAGCCCAGCCAGAATGGATTTAGGAAAGGCAGGTCCTGCTCGACCAACCTGATCTCCTTCCATGACAGGGTGACCTGCTTAGTGGATGAGGGAAAAGCTGTGGATGTTATCTTCCACCCAGACTTCAGTAGAGCCTTTGACACCATTTCCCACAGTATTTTTTTTGGCGGGGAATTGGCTCCTTATCACTTGGACAGGTATACTTTTCACTGGGTTGGAAACTGGCTGGGTGGCTGGGCCCAGTAAGTGGTGGTGAGTGGAGTTGTATCCAATTGGCAGTTAGTCACTAGTGGCATTCCCCAGAGCTCAGTATTGGGGCCAGTCCTGTTTAATATCTTTACTGATGATCTGGACAAAAGGATCAAAGGCACACTCAGTCAGTTCGCAGGAAGCATCAGGCTGGGTGGGAGTGTTGATCTGCTGGAGGGCAGGAGGGCTCTGCAGAGGGATCTGGACAAGGTAAAATGCTGGGTCCTGCCCTTGGATCACAACATGCAGAGTTACAGGCTTGGAACAGAGTGAAAGGAATGTGGCCCAGTGTAAAAGGACCTGGAGGTGTGACTGAACAGGAACTGGCAGTGTGCCCAGGTGGCCAAGAATGGCACTTGGCTTGTATGATCAATACTGTGGCCAGCAGGGCCAAGGCAGTAATCATCTCCTATCTCCTTGGCGCTGGTGAAGCCACATCTCAAATCCTATGTTCAGTTCTGGGCCCCTCACTACATAAAAACATTGAGGTGCTGGAGTGAGTCCAGAGAAGGGCAACAAAGATGGGGAAGGGTCTGCAGCGCAAGTCCTGTGAGGAGCTGCTGAGGCAGCTGGGGGTGTTTGGCCTGAAAAAAAAAGAGGCTCAGGAGTACCTTATCATGCTCCCCAGCTGCCTGAAAGCAGGGTGTAGCCAGGTGGGGGTGAGTCTATTTTTCCATGTAACAAGCAACAGGGCAAGAGGAAGCAACCTTGAATTGTGCCAGGACAGGTTTAGATTGGAAATTAAGGAAGATTTGTTCACCAAAAGGTTTATCAAACTCTGGAACAGGCTGTCCAGGAAAGTGGATGAGTCACCATCCCTGGAGGCATTTAAAAGATGTGCAAATGTGGCAGCTAGGGACATGTCTTAGAGACAGACTTGGCAGTGTTGGGTTTATGGTTGGATTTGATTCTCTTAAAGGTTCTTTTTCAACCTTAATAATTCTAGATTTCCTTGTGTGCTATCTTTGGTCACCAGAGAGAGAAGATCAGCGCCTCCCGCTCTATTTACCTCATGAGGAAGCTGTAGGTCACTCCTCAGCCTTCTTTAGGCTGAACCAGCCAAGTGACCTCTTTTTCTGGAGACCTTTCATCATCTTGGTCACCTTTCTCTGGACACACTCTAATAATCTGATGTTCTGTTACACTTTGGTGCCCAAAACTGCACACAGAACATGAGGTGAGGTGACATCAGTGCAGAGCAGAGCAAGACAATCCCCTCCCTTGCCTGGCTGGTGATGCTGTGCCTGATGACCCCCTGGACACACTGAGCCCTCTTGGCTGCCAGGGCACTCCTGACTCATGTTCCACTTGCCATCAACCCAAACCCCCATATCCCTTTCCCCCGGGCTCTCCGGCCTCTCATCTCCCAGGGTGCATGTATTAGAGTTTAAGCTGTGAACAGAGAGGACTAAGATTTGTGAAAAAAAGTATGAAAAAGGATTGAAGAAAACCAGGAAACACGGAGTGTAATTTTGAATTAGAGCCCAGGAGAACAGAGAGCCGGCGAACGTGTTTGAGAACAGGTAATAAATTTTTCTCCGCGCTGAAGGGCGAGCACGGGGTGAGGGCACTCCGCGCAGGGCCTGCCATCCCGCGCCTCGGCCCGCGGGCGGCTGTGACGTCACGGGGCCGCAGGGGCTGCGCGCCGGGCGCGGCTCCGCGGCTGAACGCTGCCGCCCGCTGGCCAGAGCCGGCACTGCCAGCAGCGGAACCGCCGAGCCCCGGCACGGCTCAGCCCCGCCGGCTCATCGTCACTCGCGCTTATCGGAAACAGGGGCACAAAAAACCAAAAACAAAACAAAACAAACAACAAAAAAACCAAACAAAAAAACCCCACAAAAAAAAATAAAAAAAAACCCCAACAGACCGGAAAAACGTGGGAAAGTACTAACGCTCTACTTTTCTGGGTCCTTACTGGCACTGCACAGTTCAGGGTACTGAACTCGGTAGGGAAAGTAATTTGAAACTACTACCTAATCTTTAGCATTTCAGGGATACTCAGGAATTCTAAGTGATCACTGATCATTAACTACTACCTTGATGGGTTTTTCTCTGCTGCAGAAAGTATCTTGAAGCAATGGGTGCTCGCTGTTTAATCATTATCCTACTGACACAGTGTGATGCTACATGTGGTTTAAGTAAGTCTTTTTTTTCCCTGAGTCTATGATCTCCTCTAAGATCTGTACTCCTTCAGCCAAGACAGTCAGGGTCCTGAGTGCACCAATAAGCTTTAATTGTTGTAGACAAGCTCACCTGCACTCTCCAACAATGCAGTTTCTGTCCCTGGCCCCAAAAGCTGTATTTAAACTCAAATGTCAGTACTCATTCCTTGTCTAATCTATGTTGTGAGCAGGCCTTCACCTATGTTGTTGGTAAGATGGGTAAGAAATACACCTTTGGCCTGCAGATCCTGCCTTGCATTTGTTGTCAGAAAAAGCTCCAGAGATCTTTTATGGACCATATTTAGAAATTGCCTGTTCTCATGTAGGCAGTCTTCTGCTGGCTTGTCTAAAGGCTTTCTCTCCTACTTAGTGACCACTGGACTGATGCATAAATGCTTGGGAGCATTTTAAAGGCAGAGTGTCATTCAGGAAATGCTAGCTTAAGGTTTTTGCCACTGACACAAGCGGTTATGTTACTTTGTCAAAATACAGACTTTTTTTTCAGATCTCATTAGCATTACTGAGACAATGAATCAGTCCTTGTACAGGCAAGAGCAGGAAAATGTCATTTAAAATAAAACCCCTATGTTTTACGGAAAGTATCATGGAACTACTTCTGCAAGGTTTATCAATTAGAGCCAGGCTTGTGAAGACCTATATATAGCTAGATTTCACCTGTACTGCAACTCACTTGCTGCATAACCAAGTGAACAATAAAGAGCTGCAGGGGGAAAACAAAGAAGGAAAGGAAAGGAAAGGAAAGGAAAGGAAAGGAAAGGAAAGGAAAGGAAAGGAAAGGAAAGGAAAGGAAAGGAAAGGAAAGGAAAGGAAAGGAAAGGNAAGAAAGAAAGAAAGAAAGAAAGAAAGAAAGAAAGAAAGAAAGAATCTGATGTGTGCATGCAAAATGTGTGGTACTGTTGTTTTGTTGCAGTTGATTATGTGTCTGCTCAGAGAGAGTATTGCAAACAGCTTACTGGGCACAAAACGCAGGTGAGGAAGGGGACACCGCTCCCAAAGCAGCTAGTGTAGGCTGCTTGCAGTGAGGTGCTTTCTGGTTTCACATTCAACAAGATGAACAAGGATGTGGTTGAAAGATTTCTGTCTGTAACGGCAAGTTTGCATCCTTGACTACGAATTCTCTAGCTCAGAGAAAAAAAAAATAGCTTCAAAAAAATGCTATGACTTCAGATAAATGCAAGTCTCTTTTTGAGGGTCAGTTCTTAGACTGTGGCCTGTAAATAAAGTTATTTTGTCCACAGTAAGGTGGGTTTGCTTTTTTTAAATATACTCGCCTAATGCCTTGCTTCTACCTCAGCATCCTAGGGACAGACTTTAATCCCAAATTACCTGTCTTTTGCTTCCTACAAGTCCATTTTTATCCTAAAACATAAGCCTGTGTCAATCTGCCTCACAATGAGTCTGTGATAGTCTAATCAGGCAGTCTGATATTTCTACCTACTGACTTTTTGTCATTCCCTTGATATGAAGTGCTTTTTAATTTTCATTTTCCTATGCTGAGCTACTGCCCGAGCAGAACTAAAACAATAAATGTTTTGAGCCAATCATTTAAGAAGAGAGGAAGTTGCCACATGCAAAGAGGTTCACACAGTCAGTTCAGGGTTCAGCATCCTATACTGAAGCTCATGTGTAAAGGACAGAAATTAACGTGAAAAATTCATGTTTAAGATGCATTTATCTTTTCTTTCAAAGATGGAACATAACTCATTAAAAAGAATACTTCAGGAAAATGGGACTGATTTCATAACCAGTTTTTCAGTAATTCTCTGGTAATATGATTCTGTGGAAGTGGAATGTTGAATAAAGCACCGTAGGAAAAGTATTAACTTCAGATTTTTCAGGAAATTGAAAAAATAATTAAAGAGGGGAAACTGGGAATAAAGGGAGAGTCTAGTAAAAGGAGGGAAAGGAAGAGCCACAGCATAACCAAGTAACAAATCCAGACAAAGGAATTAATGGAGACTGGGAAAATGATGGTTTTGTAGGAAAAATTAAAATCCAGGCAGCAGATAGAACATCTGGCTTCGAAGTGCCTGATATCTCTTGCTGACATCAGTGCAGTTGCAGGACAGGAAAATGCTGACATGGTTGTTGTTGTTGTTTCTCTTTACAGCTGCTGAATGTAAGAACACACTGGAGCTGTCAGGACCAAGAGTTGTGTCTTGTCTCTTTTTCCTCCTTCTTTCAGATGAGTGCTCTCAGACCTTTTGGAGGCCTCCCTGTTTAGTTTTTCAGCTCCAGGGATCTTCAGTCCAGCTTCTTGGGAAGCTGCAGTGGCAATGTTGCTGCGAGCCCGCCGCCATCCCGTGAGGAATCTTTCCCAGTGCGGGTGGCGTGCGCTGCTCCGGATAGTGCGAGCATCCTGCACAAACATGCCACGGCTGGTCGGCAGAAGAGGCAGCTCCCAGGGAGCACAAGGAGTTTTATCAGCAGTGAAACAAGAGGTGTGTTAGTGGTGCCTGGAGCCTCATGCTGAGCCACTCAAGCACAGCTCTTGCACAGAGCAGAGCTCTGCTGGTTTCAGCTGGCACTTGCCACCCTCTTTGAAGGGAGGTGCCCCGGACTGCTTCCTGATAAACACAGGCTGTTTACCTTTGCTTAATCCTGGAAGCCGAATGAAAAAGGAACTCCTCATTAGTAAAGTCTTTTCAGAGGTTTTATTTCAGATCACAAGTACAATTACTCCCAACTTCCAAAGAAAATTCTGAGTTAATCAAAAGGCTTTTTATTGATTTTTTTCAATATCTCTGATAAGTTTTGCACATTTTTTCATTGCTATTTTGCATATAAAAAAATTAAAGATTCACTGGGAAATATAAAACTGCCTTCTCCTTGAGTGTGTTCTTAAAATCTGCATTTTTCAGGAGGTATGGAATGTGGTTCATCCACCTCAGTCTGAGGAATGCTCATCAGTGAGAAATCCACAGAAAAGTGAGCCCTCAAGTGTGTTCATGCCCTAGGGGAAGGGGAAATAGGATCAGCTCTCAATCAGTTTAATTATGTATGCGAGGTACAATTTCTTTTGACTCACCCTGCACTGAGATTTTATTAATGAATAGGTAACAGATTGTTCTTAAATCTTGTTTAGGCGCTGTGCCTGTACACTAAAATCCTGCTCAGGAGCTGGAACGGGGCAAAGGGCCATGATGCAGCCATTGTCACCTGCAGATCGCTGGCATCTGCAGCCATCCTCTCCGTCTGCCACTGTCTGCACAATCTGCTAATTTATGAAAATTATTTAGACCAAACCTTCAGGCTGGAAGATATAAACCCATCAATTTACTAGAATGCATTTGGAGCAGAAACAATAGAAGCTGGATTGCTGAGACTTCCGTGCTTCTTGGTGTTTCACAGTGGATGCCCAAAGTGTGAGGGAAGAGGAAGGATGAACATTCTCACTATCGGCTGGATGACTAATTTTTTTTTCCTTGTAAGATCATGAATTAACAATTATGGGTTCTAAGATTGGAAACCGTGTGTTTTGAATGCTGAATAAGTGAATTCCTGTGATAGACTAGTCTAGGCAAAAGGAGGTTGGGCCCCTGTTTGTCAGACTGGCTGAATTTCTTTATGAGCTCACGAAATAAAGTTTAGATCACAGGTATTTTATCCTGTAAATTTGAGATATCCCAATAGACCATGGCCAAGCATTTAATTTGACAGCGTCTGAAAACATTGATTATATCCTAATGCTGTTGCATCTGTAGTCTTTTCTAGAGATACTTTACATTTTCCCTCAGGTCGAGGAAAACAAAAGGGTAAATGATGCATAAGAACTTGTTCAAGGGACAGAAGAATGTTGAGAATTTTCAAGTAGAAAAAACAAGTCTATAAATAACATCTTCCCTGGTCTGCATTATGAGAGAAAAGCTAATGTCTTTACAAACAATTTGATAGGTGAAGGTGTGGGTGTTAACATCTTCGAAATGGCTCTTAATGTCTCTACTGACTTTGGGCAGCAGGTTTGTTGCAGAGCCCTCACACCCTGGCTTCTGAACAGACAAGGGTCTGCACAGCCTGAACTTCTGAGCTTTGGAGTAAAACAGTAGGTTCAAGGGGGGTATATTTGGCAGGCAGTTCGGGAAGGCTGCACCTTCCCAGTGCCTCAGCAATGGGGAAAGGATGAGGCAACATGAGGCCGGGAGTTTAGGATAAAAGGAGGCTGCGACTTCTGAAACCTCGAGAGAGAAAACCCTGTGTGCCTCAGAGGACTCTCTCCCTTTATTCAAACAAAGCTGAAGGACTCCTCTGTCTCCTTTTTGGACATAAACCTCTGGTGTTTGTGGATTTTCCTGAAAATTATAACAGTTTTTAAAAATAAATAAACTTCGTCTTCTGCTTTCTTTTAGAATATCTTAATACAAATTTAACTTTAGTGAATAATATGAATAGGAAAACATCCTTTAGCCCTACTGCTTGTAGAAATTCAGCCTAGTTCTTCTTAAATCATCTTATGTAACTGCAGAAATAAGACATTAATTGATTTTTAGTCTTTTATATTCCTATTTGTCTGCATATAATAATTTATTGACATAAATTTGATGCCAGCTTTATATCATAGTTTGAGAGAAATTGTGTTATCGCATTTGGCATGTACATCAACGTAAGTTCATTCCTATAATCACACTGCTTCCCAAACTCTTTTTCAGCTTCATTAAACAGCTTCAAAAGCTTGTAAAGAAAATGTAATAAGGTTTTTTCAGTGGTTCAAGTATATTTCTTAAAGTCAATAGTGTTAAAGCAATGGAGAAGCTCACATATATCTTAATTATGGAAGTTCATCAACGCCTATTTATCTTTCTCTATGACAAAGTCTAGATACTCAAGTTTTCAAATGGAATAGTAAAGTTTATTTTTTTCTTTGTTTTCCCAGTTTCAGCTGGGATAAAGTTAATTTCCTTCCTAGCTTTTGCAGTGCTGCATTTTGGATTTGGAAAGAGAATGGTGTTGGTGACACACTCATGCTTTGGTTTTTGGCTAAGTTGTGTTTATCCTAAGTCAAGGACTTCTTTCTTTTTCCATGTTTCATGCTCTGCCAGTGAGGAAGTAACAAAAAAGAAGCCGGGAGGGAGCACAGCTGGGGCAGCAGACCCAAACTGACCAGAGGGATATTCCACACCACAGAACCAGTCATGCCCAGTATTTAAACTGGGTGGTGTTCATGGAACCACAGCCAGTCTGGGATTGCCAGTCTGGGAAGTGAGGTCTGGCATTGGTCAGATGCTGGTGAGCAATTGCATTGTGCATCACTTGTTTGTTTCATTATTATTATTATTATATTTTACTTCATTTTCAATTATTAAACTGTTCTTATCTCAACACACAACTTTTACTTTGATTCTCCTCCCTGTTCCACCGGGGGAGGTGTGAGGGGAAAAGGAGGGAGGTGAGTGGCCATGTGCTGTTTCATTTCCAGCTGAGCTTAAACCCAAGAGAGTCCTTTTTGCCAAAGTGGGGCATGAAGGGTTGAGATAAGGACAGATCCAACCAGAGTGCTGTGAGATTTTTTTTCTTGTAAGAAGTACTTTGATTACCAACACAACATCAAATATCACAACAAATAAGGGTGTTTATGGACCTATTATCTATGGTTCCCATCTTCTTTCCCAGAGAAGTGTGTTCAAGCAAGTATAAATAACTGCATGAGTTCTTTTCTCAGGATGTGATAAAAATTATAAATATAACAGGGTTTGTGTACATAGTTGCACAGTGAAAATTGATTGATAGATCATACTCATCAAACTACAAAAAAGTTATTAATGTCACTCAGATTCAGCTCCCCTTCCCCTCCATAACTATCTATGAAATCAGCTTCTTGTCAATTTTAGCCAGTATGTAACAATATTTTTTGAATAATCTGAATAGTGAAAAATGGATAGTTGTGACAAATATAGAAATAGTAGTACTCTTTCTCAATCACATCTGATTACCAAATATATAGTTATATCATTAATTAAAACTACCTTAAATACTGTAGGGTTATACCTCTGTGTTGTAATATCATCAGCAAGAGAGATTTCTTCCTTCTCCCATACAGTCCAGCTAGCATCATAAAATGCAACCTGTGTTTCTTAATTCTGCCAGTATGTGACTCTCACTTTATTCACTGCCTGGCTATGTTATTTTTATGTTGTTTCCAAAGTCAAATACTTTGGGTTTTTTTTTTGTTTGTTTGTTTTTGTGTTTTTTTTGTTTTTTTGTTTGGTTTGGTTTTGGTTTTCTTTTGTTTTTTTTTTTTATCATATGGGTAAGATTGGCAGCAAAGAAATTAATTACATGTGGTGGTTATATGTGAGATTTTCTACAGATATGCCAGAAAGAAAACTCTGCAATTAAATACTTTTATCACCATGTGATAAAATACAGTTTCAGGCTGGTTTTAAGGTTTTGCTGACTTGTCTTCTTTCCTTGGTTTTTCAGTAAACTGTTGAATAGTTAACGAGCAGTATCTTCTACTCAAAGATGTGTGGCAGCTAGCATCCTCTAGGTTTTATTTGCAGCTGTGCTGTAAAGCATGCTTCTTTACTTACATGAGAATTCAGAGGTCTATAGCTTTTGCTTTCTCTGCAAAGTATTTTATTGACTGCACTGACAGCAAATAAAATCAATACCTTGAATGTTAGGCAATGCTCAGGTGAAGGACAAGCAGCTATAATTGCTGCATCTCGGTCCTCAGCATTGCAAGTAGACTAAACATCCTTTCCTTGACTTTCTATTCTCTTTATTTCATCCTCCACCTATCTCTCTTCTGGCTGAGATAATACATCTGTTGGTCTCCTGTCTGCTATTTCCAGTTCTATCTTCCATCTCAGCAAAGTAATTGCATCATTAATAGACAAGAGGACTTAGCTTTATGCCAACCTTTCTTTTTTACTATTCAACTCCTAATGCTGCCTGTTCTCCCACTGGCTCTCCTTCCTAAAGCACTCACTAGCTGGTTTACTAGTGAGAAGCAAAAGATCAGTAGGGCTGCAACATGCTTGATGCTAGCAGGTAAAATAGGAGGCAGACTAATGAGAGTTGTGATCAGCTGCCCAAGGAGTCATCACTCCTGCAGGACAGGATATTAATGGCTTCTGAGAAGTGTGATATGAAAGACTAAACCTGGATCAACGTGAGAATGTGCTTTATTCTGGTGTTGATTGCCAAACAGAAGAAGACTTTCAGAATAATTCCTCTCACTCTGTGTTTTTGAAAGAACAGAGGGTAGAATTTGCACAATGAGGTTGTGTAGACCAGATGAGTGGGTGGGGGAAGCCTGAGAGTTTCTTGTGTTCTTAAACACTTACAAAATGACAAAAAGTAGTCATCTGAAGGTCTAGTAAGGGAAGTTTTAAAAGATTCCTTTGTTATCTGGAGACTCACAAAAGTACAGTCTGATCACAACTGGGAGGTTTGGCAGGGCTTGATGCAAAAGGGCCATGTAGTTGTCACAGGCACAGCAAAATTGTTTAGAAATGATGAGTTTTAATTGAGGAAGAGGAAAAGCAAGATGGGGAGAGGGGAGAATGGAAGTAATCTGTAAGAGTGTTGTACGCGAGTTCTGGGGCAAATTAGGGATAAGCTTAAGGTTAAGACAAATGGCGGTGGAAGATAGAAAGTCTGAAATGGTATGTGATTCAACTGGTCTGTAGCTTTTACCTGCCTGGAGTAAGGAAAATTATCTGAGATCAGTGATGTTTAAGGAAAGAAAGATACCTGGGTAGCCATTGCTTCTTTTTATCACAACATTCATTAAATGCATGAACAGAAATGATCTGCTGTGCATGAGAAGACTTTCTTCTTTCTCTGGTTTTGTTTGTTTGCTTGTTGGTTTGTTTGTCTTATTCCTTCCCTCTTTCTTTCTTTCTTTTTCAGGTGGATTCTCTGATTCTCCACCAGGAGGGGCACAGAGACAATCTTGCATTTACTGCTTCCAACAACCAGTTCAGGGAGTTGAGACAGTATGTTTTAGTGCAGGCAGCAAAAGAAGAAGTTAAGACTGAGCATCAAAACATTTTATCAAAAAAAAAAGGAAACCCCAAAAAATTTGGATGCATTTCAGTGCCAGGAGCTTTCAGTATGACTAAGCACAGGTCCTGCAAAAACAAAAAATATAATCTCCTTTACTCTCACTGTAAGTAGCTGAACAGACTAACTTTCGACCAGAAGGCCAGTTTCTTTCCCTTCCAACCTTACCAATGGATGTTCCTGTGATATACAGTCCTTTCCTTAATTCCATTATATTTGCAATAAGAATTTAGAACTGATTCAAATGAAAAAAAAAAAAAAACCAAAGAAGCCCACCTAAAAAAATCTGATTGAAATTTCTAGGTCTGAGTAGGAGGGCTAGAGTCCTAAACCTGCATTGCCAGTGGCTTAACTGCAATGACAACAATCTTGTGCTATGATGAAACTTCCATGACCCTCACTGAACATCACACAGGGCTCTGAAACAGAGACACCATCAAGGAGTTTGGGATCTCCTGAAAGAAAACCTGTCACTCAGCCCTGAATAATAGTAACATTCAAATTTCTGACAATGAAGAGAGAGAAGAGACATATGATTTTTGAGATAAATACTTTTGCAACATCTCTGGATGTTATGAAATCCATGCTTAAACCCACACTGAAATCCTTCTCTGTGTAACTCATACTCACCATAAGTGCTGTGTGAAATTGAACTGAACAGAGAAGAGATTATAGAACATGCAAATTGCACTAAATACCATTATCATATCTTTTTCAAACAAAACTAATATGACAACACAACAGCTGGCTTGCAGACAGGAAGGAGTATTCTCTCATGTAAAATGTTCCTGATACTCATGACTGGAGGGTGACAGATGTAACTAATTTTAAAATAAATTTGACAAATTGAGAAAAGAAAAAAAAGCATGTTTCCTACACTTCATCTTGTCTCTTCTGATAGGATAATAGTCGGGGCATTTGAACAAATAATTTTTTCCCCACCGAAAAAAAAAAAAAAAAGAAGAAAAAAAGAGAAAAGAAATAAAAAAGAAAGTGCAGTAGTTTTTCTAAATTTTAAATTTTTAAAAAGTTAATAATGTAATTTTTTCCTGAAAGATATATTTGTATTTACTGGATCAGTTCTATTAACATTGCTAGTAATAACTTTTTCCCACATCTTGTAATTTCAGTGTCACACAAAAATTAAAAAAAAACACGGCTAAAAGATTAATCATGACATTTGTTGAGAGTGAAGCCCATGTTACATGTGTTCATTCCCAATAAGAAGAAGGTAAGCCTATCACAGCACTGAGCTGATGTTCAGAGTGCCAGCAAGATATTTTGATGCCTTTATTTTTACAACTTCAACCTCCCAACAACCTCACTGCCAGGATTAGGTGGTGAGGTCTCTCTCTCCAACTTCCCACACTTAACCATTTACACTTGGCCACTGGTGTGCAACAGCATGTTGTGAGTCAGATTTTCCTCCTGAAGTTCTTTCACTTTGTATTAAATACTTAAATATTTATTGATCAAACATAGAATCTGAAGTCTAAGCTATAAATTTGTATTTTTTTATTCAGTAGAAAAACATTAATCATTAATATGAGATACCCTACAGCACAGTGCACTAGAGAGCCGGTTTGTCCAGATTCAGATCCTGTCTCAAAACAACAGCATGGGGTAGATATTTTTCTGAAAGGTTTTACCTATAACAGTGCTGTAGATCCCTTCTCTGCCCCCCGTTTAATCATGTAAAACCCAGAGGAAAACTGTGTTCTGAGTGAAAAGAGGTTTCTCTTTTCAGCCCATTTACCTGGATCTTAGGACAATTTTTACAGCATATCTAGTTAGGAACTTCATCACTACTACGCACACTAGCTCCCCTCCTCATCTGCATTATGTTTTTGAAATCTCATTCTCAATATCACCTCTGAGATTTTTCTTGTCCAGATAAAGAACCTGTGTACTTGTGAGTCAACACTTTCAATGCAGCATTTAAAGACAGACATATATATCTCTGGTACCTTAGTTCCAGTCCCTTTTTCATGAATATCTGCCAATGCAAAAATAAAGATCTGTGAAAAATTATCTTCTAAGGATCACTGTAAACACCCCCTCACTCCACCAGATGGTACCCTTTCACTTAAATAAGAAAGAATATTTTCAGTAGCACAGATCTTGCGTTGCTTCATATGAGCATTGGCCTCTGGGGCCACATTTCAAAGCTAAAAATGGCAAATTATGAGTACTGTAATGGTTTCCGTTGTGCTTCCAAAATACCATGGTGGGACAGCAACCAGTCTTCTTAATACAGGTTAAAAGATTGTGTCAGAATCAGTGGCATCACTCTGGATCCTGTAAGATGCACTTATAATTAGTAAAGGTACTGCTGGCCAAGAAGTTGTTAGATATTTGCTTCAGGAATAACACAGTTTTCCTTCATTTTTGATGTGTGCTAAGGCTGCAACATGCTCCCATATAAAGCTCTTCCCAAAATAATATCATGCAGGCTTGTTCTAACAACAGAAGGAAGGAAGAAAGGAGAAGGAAGAAAAGAAAAAAAAAGTCTAAGCATAGGTATTGTATTTTTCCCGAAAGAAAAGATCCATCAGTTACCAATACAAAATGAAACCACATTATTTGGTTGCACTAAACATTTTCTGGTTTATTCTGGAAACAAAATATCAAAAGGTAAAAAAAGACATGCAAGGGTAAATAAAACCACAATTGTCATTGGTAGAGTATGAAAAGCTTCCAGATGAGTCAGTTTGAAATTTTCTGTGTGTTTTCAACACATGCACTTCAAACAAAGTGCTTGCTTGAAATCTTGCAGGAAGGGGCTTGTTTTTCAGCGTAGATGTAGCTGTTACAGAGATATCTGCTATTGGTTTAGGGGAGGCAGGTGAAACGGATCTATATAAGTCCTGTATAGGGCAGGTTGCTGACTCCCAAGGCAGAAATGAGGATGTGGACGGTTCTGTGTGTGGCAATGTTCTTCTTCGGAACAAGTAAGGAATCAGTAGAGCCATAATACCTGCTCTGCTGCTGGGAGAATGTGGCTTACTTGTTTTACTGTGTTTTCATTTTGTTCTGTTTTACAGGAGCTAAAATCACCCAAACCCCAAGTCTTGTGGTGAGAGAAGATGAGAATGCTACTCTGAAATGCAGTCAAAATGATAATCACAATTCTATGTACTGGTATCTGCAGCAGCCGGGGAAGGCGATGCAATTGATTTATTCTTCCTATGGTGTAAATCAAAAGCAAGTGGGTGACATTCCAGCTAAATTTCAAGCTAACCGGCCAAACCTTGCAGAATTCTATTTGGATATTTTGTCTGTGAAGTTGAACCACTCAGCCATCTATTTCTGTGCCAGTAGTTTGGACACAACACTTCAAAGTCACTTGCTTTCTTTACATAAACCTCTCCCCTTTCAGAGCGTTCCCTCCAAAGGGAGCTGCTCTCAGCACAGGAAAAGGGTGTGTAAGGCAATCACCTACTCACAAAGCAGATGTTACTGAGACGGTGGAACAAAAATAGGTAGAAATAAGATCTAGGAAAAATAGGTATTTGGAGTGCAAGCTAATTGTTGAACTCCTCTTTCCTGATCAGCCATTTATCCTCCATCTCATCAGAACAATCAATAAAGATGGTTAACCAAATGAAGATATAAAATAAAAGAAATGTAAATTGTAGTCAACAAGGCCACAAGTTATTGTCCCTTTAGACATTTTCTTACCTGACACGGAAGAGTTGGATGACATAAACAAGTCTAAAATATGTTAGAGATAGTGCCTTCTGTGTGCACTCTCATTCCTTCCTGAGCCACAATATTTTTCACTGTTCTTGGAAAAGTTACCCTAATCACAAGAAAACTGTGGAATTATCATTTTCAATGATAACGAAAAGGAGTCTGAACAAAAGATGATGCAGGAATAGAACCTAAACAGAACTAATATGCAGCAGAGTGGATTAAAATGACACAAGAGGAGTCATTACCATGGCCTGCAAGTGCATAGAAAAAATCCTGAAAAGCTGTATGTATATGGAGGATATAAAGTGGAAAGGCAGGTAGTCAAAGTAGTATGCAACTTGGAATGAATTCACATTCAAGAAAAAAGAACATGTAGATTTTAATTTGTTCAGAAATTGTTCTGACTGTGGAGTTTACTTCTGCCTGCATAGTGAATCCCATACCACTATGTGTGTCACATCTACCTCTTTATCTGTCTCTCTCACAACTCAATAAGCAGCAATATTAGGTATTAATCTGGTTGATTCCTTCTTGCTGTGACTGAGTTCTGAGGGCTTTTTTTATCCAAGGCAACTTTGCAATGTTTCTCAAGGCCTTGTAGATCTTTCTGACTGTGCGTTAAGTCTTGATATGAACATTGCTTCAGAGAGCATCTGTATTTTGAAGACAAAAATATAGAGGGATGAACAAACAGGATGTGAATGTAAATTTATATACTGCATAACCTCTCCCTGCCAGGATATTTCTGGTTTGGCATGAAGACTCTTTCATGTCACACAAAAAGACTTACCAGTGTCTTTCCATCACCACCATTCTCCCAGACTGTGTAATTGATGCAGTGGGAGTAGTCAGCCTGAGATACTCTTTGGTGTAAGCCTTTCATGATGATAATTGTCTTAAATTGCTCTAAACCAAGAAAGCACTGAGCAAGGTTCTTGTTTTGTATAAAAGTCACCTGCATAATTTGCTAGTTCTGAAATAAAGAATAATAATTATAATGTGTTTCCAGTTTTGGAGAGGTTTAAATAAAGGATGTAGAATGAGAACATTCCATAATTAGACATAGCATCCACACTGTGATATTATTCTTATCCCAGTCTGAACCATGTCAGATTGCATTGTAAATGTTGTAGGTCAAAGGAGTATTACCACACATGCAGGATAACCATGCTGATCTTCAAAGGAAATTTTCAATTTGTGATTATTGTGCAGTGCTTCTTCATTAGGATGTGAATAACTGGACTATAGGCACAACCCTGGAGAGAAGGTGTAAGAACTCTTATGTGAATCCTTTAAATATCAGCTGACTGGCTAGGAGAACAATTTTGCAGAAGAGTAATTCAACATGAATAGAAAGCAAGCTCTTTCAGCAGTGAAGGCTAGTTGCATTTTTGGTTGCATTAGCAAGGGTGCAGTTATCATGTTGAAGCACTCTTGAGACTACATCTGGAATACCACCTCTCTAGTCGATACACATTCCTGCCCTGCCCCAGCCCCAGTACAACAGAGATATCAAAAATTGTAGAGTGCAGCAGAGGGTCAGTCACTGACATGATCAAGGGACTAGAGCAGAAACATAGGAGAGGTTGAAGGAATTGATTTTGTTCATCATGGAGAGAAGAAGGCTAAAAGATTAGTAATTGCATGACTCTGAATGCCTAACCAGAGCTGTAGAAGGGCACAGTGAAATCAAGTGGGAACAAGCTGCAGCAAGATAAACTCTGATTAGACATAACAAAAAGTCCTTTGTCTTGATGATGCTTCTGCATTGGAACATATTTCTTGGAGATCTTGTCAAATCTCTGTCCTTGAAGATATTCAGAAATCACCTGGACAAAGCTCTGAGCAGCATGAGTTGGAGCATTGGAGTTAGGCCTGTTTTGAACAGGAATTTGTATTGAGACACCTCCAGAAGTCTCCCCCATCAATTGTCCTATAAGACTATGATTTTTATTATCTTGCTTTGCTGATTTGTCTAGAAAAAGTATTAGGTCTTTTTAAATTCGTAAAAGCAGGTCAGCAACTCCCCTAAAACCACAAATCTTTTCTTTTTTTTTTTGTATGTTGCACAACAGAAAGAGCAGCTGCACATGCAGGACCCATCTGTAGACCTAAGTAACAAGAAGATCGTGCGATAACTTGGGGCAAAAAACCCAACAGCTTTCATGAAACCGTTTATGTGTCACTTTTTCTGCCCAGCTGTAAAATGGTGAACAGAAAGCCACATCCTGTGCCTCGTCCTGAGAAGCTTGGGGTGGTGTTGTGGTAAGAGAGGCTGATGCGTTTGTTGAGTAAATGTCAGACCGCATCCTGTTTTGCTAAAATTTAACTGCTGTTCCCTTAAAGAGATATTTTCCAGCACATTTTGGCACATCACCTGCTCTTATTCTGAGGTAACATTTTCTGATGAGGCCTCTGAAGACATTTGCCTCTGCTGTTGACTCTATGTTAGACAAACTCCCTTTAGGGCCTCTGCTCTGAGCCACCTACTCCTTCTGCCTGGCTAGTACATTCTCAGGTCTTCTGCCCTACCTTGTTCTGTGTTTTTCCTACATCTATGCAAGAAACATTTGCACATAAAATGTATGACTCCATTGTTCATTTAATCCTATGTGAGCATCCACTGAACTACCAGTGGTTTAACTTGTGGTGTGAGGTAATAATGAGATGCAAAGTACATGAAAGATAAAACTTTCCCCATTAATTTATGCCTTGGGTTTAGTCCATGGTGCACAGAAAAGGTCCCAACAAACAGTTTTAAAGGAATACACCCTGGGACTCCCTTTGCTTCTCCTCCACAGATTAGATTTTCATTCCTATCTCTCACTTGCATCCTTTCTTCCCTATCTCTAAGTTGTGTTTTTATTTTGATTCTTAGTTTGCTTTTCATGCTCTTTATTTTCTTCTTCTCTAATTCTTCCTAATTTTCCTTTTTACTCGTTTCTTTGAAAGGTCACAATTTTATCATACATTCTCTAGTGCACCTGAAATTCTTTCATCCTTTTTTGTCTAAAAAACCTCCCCTTCATTCTCACAAGCTGATTCTATTGAAAATAATAAGAGACCCAGTGTAATTGTAGAGAAGGGAACTTACAAAATATCACCCTGAACACATAATTTCCCATGCTTTGGGAAGATTAAAGCAGTGACAAAAGCAGAGCGGGAAAAATAACTCCATTTTACA
>VXBI01014251.1:0-11374 GCA_013397375.1 Toxostoma redivivum
GGCGGGCGGGGGGACGGCGACGCTGAGCCCCTTCCCGAGAACAAGGTGCTGCGGAGCAAAAAGAGCGCCCCCGCTCCGGGAAAGGCAGCGGGGAGCCGAAAAGGTACAGCGGTGCCGGTCGAGTGCCCCACATGTCATAAAACCTTCCTCAGCAAATATTACCTTAAAGTGCACAACAGGTAAACGCTCCGGTTTCTCCTTTCCCTTGCACGCGGGGGGACGCGCCGCCCCCACGGCTTGGCCTCTTCCCGGGGTGGGGGGAAAGGGTGGCCCCATTTCTGCCAGCTGGTCCCAACACCTCGGCATCCCCCGGGGTGGTAAAGGAGGGTCTCCGCTGCCGCAGGGGAAGGGTTATTGTCAATGAAAGGCGTTCCAGAGCTGCAGCTGTGGCTCAGGAAGGCCATGTGAGGGGCTCCTCGGGAGCTGCACTAGCTGCAGATGGGAGGTGGCAAATCTTCCTGGGCTTTGAGATTGCCCCGGGCTGGGGGGAAGTTTCTGGGGTCGCAGGGGACACATGGCTGGGCTTTATGAGGAGCTCCAGGGTGGACCACTGAGAGTAGGGCATGGCCCTGCAGTGAGACCTCGAGTTTTGCTTCATTAGTGTTGCAGAACACTCTTGGCATTGCAAAACTGATGGTCCATGGAGTGCAGCAGGCACTGACAGTTGTGCTGCTGAAGGGGCACAAAAGTGGCATAAAAGCAGCTTTAGGGCAGCTGTGAATAGTAGTACTTTGGGAGTGGGGGAAAGTACCCACCTCACCCTTCCCTGTGACCTCCTGGGCCTGACTGTGCAGTTGCTGTTGGCAGACAGTGATGGGATTCTGTTTTTGCATACCCCAAGGAAACACACTGGAGAGAAGCCATTTGAGTGTTCCAAGTGTGGCAAATGTTACTTTAGAAAAGAGAATCTCCTGGAACACGAAGCCAGGAACTGCATGAACCGATCAGAACAGGTATGCCCAGAAGCTGCCCTGCTGGGCTGGAATGTGGCTGCCGTGTGGCAGGAGGGGAATTGGAGCCTTCTCCCAGTCCCAACCCATGCTCATTTCCAAACAGACCCCATTTCAGCACCATGTAGCACATGTTCCATGGCTGGGACCCCCTCAGCCAGGGCCCTTCTGGCTGGGACTCATGCCTGATGCACAACACAGCCCTCACTTATGTTTCAGCACACCAGCACTCTGTACTGTACAAGATCCAGCTGCTGTGGGTATGGGCTGAATGCTGTAGCTGGGTGCCAGTGCCATGCGCTGGGCAGGGGCTGAGCTGTGGGCTCCAGGTCAGGCTCTGGGTCCTGGGGAAGCCAATGTCACACCGTCTCTCACAGGTATTCACATGCTCGGCCTGCCCAGAGGTGTTCAAGCGGCGGATGGAGCTGCGGCTGCACATGGTGTCACACACCGGGGAGATGCCATACAAGGTCAGCGTGGCCTGCATCCAACATCCTATGGATGCTGCTGGATACTGGCACAGAGCAGGGGCGAGCCTTTCCCTTCCAGGGCAGCCATTAAGAGCTGAGCACACCAGTTCGCTTCTGTCCATGATAGCACACTCAGTGTTGTTCCCTGTCTCTGAATCAAAATGTGATCCAGGGAGGCACCACAGCCAAAGGTTTCCTGTAGTTGTACCAGGAATCCATGTTCTACTCCCCCGCTGGTCCTCTCCTTGCTCTGAAACCACTCTTTGGGGGCAGCTGGAAGCTGACCCCATTGTCCTGTCTTGCAGTGCTCCTCCTGCTCACAGCAGTTCATGCAGAAGAAGGACCTGCAGAGCCACATGATAAAGCTGCATGGTGCACCCAAGCCCCACGCGGTAGGGACCGGGGCTTTTGGGGAGGGTGTGATTCTGAGTGTAGACCTGGCCTAAGGAATGGCCCAGTATTATACTGGGCTCTGTCAGTGAGGGGGTAGGGCACAGAGCTACTGGAAATGAACTCTTTTGGGTACAGCAGCAGCCCACAGATCCAAGCACTGCCCAGCAGCTCATCTCCGTTGGGCTGTCCCACCTCACTGGGTGTCTGAGCTGGGGGTGCTGCCTTGGCTTCCGCAGGGACGTCCCTGGAGCAGCTGGGGAAAGGCTGGGTGTGAGTGGGTTGGGGTGGGTGTACCCCAACCCTAACACCTTCTTCTCCTGTGGCTTTGCAGTGCTCAACCTGCTCCAAGTGCTTTCTGTCCCGGACAGAGCTGCGCCTGCACGAGGCCTTCAAGCACCGTGGAGAGAAGCTGTTTGTGTGTGAGGAGTGTGGGCACAGGGCCTCGAGCCGCAATGGCCTCCAGATGCACATCAAGGCTAAGCACAGGTACAGTGTCACCCGTGTCCTCTCTTCTGTCACCCTGGCTCTCCTGGCTGCAGTCTCTGCCCCACAGGCCTGGGGGTTGGCTGAAAGTCACCCTCTTCCCAGAGGGCCTGGGCTGAGACCCAAGGGGCTGAAGCTGGCGGAGACAGAGGTGACAGTAACATTTCCCTGCTCGCAGGAATGAACGGCCGTATGTGTGTGAGTTCTGCCACCATGCCTTCACACAGAAAGCCAACCTCAACATGCACCTGCGCACGCACACTGGCGAGAAGCCCTTCCAGTGTCATCTCTGTGGCAAGACCTTCCGGACACAAGGTACCCCTGGCTGTGGCAGGTCATGCCAAGTGCTGTGCTCCAGCATCCATGACCTCCAGAAAAGGAGCAAAGCCATGCTCTTGAGTGCAGGCTGATACTAAGAAAAGCATGTTTCCATCACCTGCATTGCTCTCATGGCACAGAAGGGGAATGAGCCAGTGTTTCTCATTGCCCTTAGCTGGAGCAGGCAGCTACTGCTTGTGCTGCTCTTGCCTTCCTGGCCAACCTGGCCCAGCCTGACAGCCCCTGGGATGGGGTGCATGGGCTGTGCTTTGACTGACCACTCTCCCTGTCTCCCCCTGTTAACGGCAGCGAGTCTGGACAAGCACAACCGGACGCACACTGGGGAGCGGCCGTTCAGCTGCGAGTTCTGCGAGCAGCGTTTCACAGAGAAGGGGCCACTGCTGAGGCACGTCGCCAGCCGGCACCAGGAGGGGCGGCCCCACTTCTGCCACATCTGCGGGAAGACGTTCAAAGGTAACATGGGGATTCCAGCTCTCACGGGGCTCTCCAGGAGCTGCCTCCTTCCTGTGGGTGGGTTGGCATTGCTGTGAGCTTATATGACATGGAGCTGCTGCCAACAGGCTCTCGTTTCCCTTCCCAGCGGTAGAACAGCTGCGTGTTCATGTTCGCCGGCACAAGGGAGTGAGGAAGTTTGAATGCATCGAGTGTGGCTACAAATTCACACGGCAGGTGAGGCCTTCCCCAGCTCCAGGGCCCCTGTGCTGCACTGAGGAGCCAGCCCGCACTGGGTCTCTCCACATTCCCCTTCTTTTGCAGGCTCACTTGAGGCGCCACATGGAGATCCATGACCGAGTGGAGAACTATAACCCTCGCCAGCGGAAGCTGCGGAACCTCATCATTGAGGATGAGAAGGATGTGATGGTAGTGCTGCAGCCGCCACCAGAGCTGGAGGTGGGCTCAGCCGAGGTGATTGTGGAGTCACTTGCCCGTGGGCCACTGCCTGAAGAGGTCCCTGCACAGAAACTCTGCTCAAATGAGAACTTCTCCCCTGCGGACGTGATTGAGCAGTCGCTGATTATAACCACAACGATTCCTGAAGACTGCGAGACGTAGTGTTGCCACCCATCCCCTTACACTGCAACAGAGTAAAGCATTAAGCTGAGCCACTTTCTGCCACACTTGTTCTTTTGAGCCCCCTCCCCTCCTTTTCTGCCCATCTCCCATTCCAGGCTGCAGGGAAAGGAAGTCCCCATGACGTTGTGACTGAGTGTCAGATGAAGAAGTGTCTCAGAATGGTCACTCCTGTCAGTGTCCATGTGCAGTGGGATGGGACTGACCTCCCTGTATCATACTGTGATTCACTTTCTGACCCTGGAGGAGCTGGTGCTGACCTCCCCTCTCCTCCAGCCCTCTCACCCTGCCTGTGATTAAAGCTCACCTTCCTGCACAGAGAGTGGCTCTGCCCATTCCTTAACTCCTCCGTTTAACTTGTGCCTTATTTTTCTTTTGTTTTGTTAAGCTTTTGTCAGTTGCTTTTTCTTTCCCCCATTAAAAGCAGAGCATGACCCGTGTCTGCTCAGCACTGGGATGACTGAGCTGTGAGTTCACTTGAAACACACCCCAGCAGCCACAAAGTGCCTGCCCTCCTGTGCTCACGTGTGGAGTTGTACTGTCCCAAATAACCTAATCCAGGGTTGCTGGGAGAGTGGCCTGAGTGGTGCCAGGGTGGGGAGAGATCTCCCTGTGTACCCTCACACCCCAGAGTTGCAAGTGCGCTCTCTCCCCTTCCCCCTCTACTCACCAAGGAGGCAGAGAAGCTCCAGTTTAAGCATATTTGGAATGAGAAACTCTCAGTAAAATCTCACTCCACGTCCCTTTGCCTCATAGAAAACAGAATTGTGTAACAGGTTTTATTTAACTTGACTGCTGCAAGTAAATTTAAAAACAAACTATGAGAATAAAAATACATTATCTGCAAATGTAAAATGCCTTTGTTTCAAAGGATGGAGTTCAACTGTACTTGAGGATTCAACACAATGAATTCTACAAAAAATAAATACAGATCTGTAGCTGCTCAGCAGGTGGGACTGGGGGTCCAGCAGCGAGCACAGCCGCGTGCGCCGGGGTGCGTTATTTATAGCTCAGGAGAAATGCCTCGGGCTGCGGCACTGTCAGGAATTGGCCATTGCTCCCAAAAAAGCAGCAGCTGCCCCGAATTGTGGGCCCCTGCGCCCCCCTGCTCTGTCCACGGCTGTGACACCAAGGGGCAGCCGGGCCCGGCGCGTTCCCTGCTGGCACAGGGCGGTCTCAAGGCACTGTCAGTGTTCCAGGCTGGAGAACAGCCCGGCTTCCCCATGGCTGAGAGGTGCAGCAGCATCAGACAGCATTGGGGCAAAACACGTTTCTATAAAGCTGTGAAGACGCTGATGCTGTAGAAATGGGGCTCGGATGCTCCTCGACCCAGGGGCAAGCCTGGAGGAGATCGAGTACACGGGGTTTCCATCTCTGAATTCAGTTTAAATGCAAGTTTTTCCTCTATTAGCTAAAATTTAAAGACCAAAAAAGCAAATGCATCCAGCCACACCTTAGCTTCTGCCACACTTCAGGGTTCTGAAGGTGCAGCACTTGTTCTCAGGGAGCCATGCTGCAGGTTCAGCTGTTTGCTTCCTCCAGGAACATTTCACAAGTAAACTACACGCAGCTGCTCTTCAGCGAAGGTAGATAAACAGAGCCCACCTGGCCAGGGCACTTGGGCAACTATAAAGGCAAATCTTACACAAGCCAAAATAAAACTGCAAACCTCAAATAAAAAGAAGAAAAAAATCCTAAAATAACTACCTTTCAATCCCAACACGTGCACAGGAAGCCTGTCTCCCTCTGAGGCACAGAATGCAGGGGGTGTCCACACCACTGCTCTACCAGACAGACCCCTCCCAAGACAGAAACTGAATGGAGTTTGGTGGCAAACGAAGCATTACAGGGTGAAGGAGCTCCCAGTGAAAGGTGTCGGGTCACAAGCCATAAGCAGCAGTGCTGTGGCACAGTTTACCACGAGTGCTTTCCCCAGGGATCGGCTCTTGATGCCTGTGGGCAGCGCAGCGCTGTCTCCCACCCTGAAGGGCTGAGGGAAGCAGTGGAGGCCTCGCTGCCTGCAGGCCCAGAGCATCACATTCAACAGCCAGAGTTCTTGCTCCCTCTGTGATCAGTATGATTTTGTTTCCAAGCACTGGTTTGCCTCAGCCTCTCAAAGCAACCCAGGTTCCGGATGAGGGACTCTGCCAAGCCACTTCCTGTGCTAAGGCAGCTCATTGAGGTTCTGGTTGTGAAGGTTTTGGTTCTGCCTGCTCAAGCTGATGGTGTTGTCCAGTGTGATGCCGTCGTCCTCCTGTGTGGTTTCTGGCATGAACTGCCGGAATATGCTGACGCTACCGTGCCAGAAGATGGGCTCAGGTAGCTGGCCCACGATGCTCCACGTTCGTGTCTCAGGGTCATAGGCTTCCAGGACGTCTGAGAGTTCAAACGTGTTATCATAGCCCCCTGAGACATAGAGCTTCCCACCGAGCACAGCCACGCTACCCCCAACGTGAACCTGCAACATAACAATAAATACACACTGTGATCAGGGGATGTCTGCCTGATCCAGCAGCTGATCGAGGGGGTTGGTGGGATGTGGGAGCTGTGTGCCTGCCAGCTGCAGGCTGGGCTCTGAACCAGCGCTGCTCACAAATCTCACACCCTGGGCTGCACACTCAGACATGCCACCACATCCAGGACTGTCTTCCCAGTGACTCAAACACACTTAAACCAGCTCCACATGCATGGGGTTCTGATTCTAAAAAGCTCTTGGTTTTCCTAAGGTAAATGAAATTCAATTGTAACACTTCAGACACCCCAGAAGCAGGAAAATGTCCTACCTGAAGCATGGCAGGGATTTTATCCCATTCATTCTTTGACGGATTGTAAACATCCACTTCAGCCGAGTCATCTCTGGGGAAGAAAACACGAAATTACTCTTCTGCATTCTAGAAACACTGCTTGAGTTCTTCATCAAAGCCAAATTTAGATGGGCAAGGGGAGAGAAGAGCTGGGGAGGCAGCATAATCCCCCAAGGCTTCTCTTACCCACCCTGCTTGGCAGACAGGAGGGCGACAGTGACAGGTGAGGGACGTTTGCGACTCAGAGACATGCGCTGCTGACACAAGAATGCATGGAGGACAAGGTCAGGGCAGTTGGAGAGGAGCTGTCAGTCTTTCCAAGACAATCCTGGTACAGATGGGATCAAGATGCTACAAGGCAGCTCCAGGTGGGGCCAGCAGCCAGACCAGGGTTTCCTCTCCCAGCTCTGGGTCAGCTCTGGGGCAACTGCAGAGAGCACCTGAACCTCACCGCTGTGCTTTATTTAAAGTTATAAAACTAGTCCCAGCACAAGGGATCATCACTCAGAGCCTTTAGCCTGAGCTATTAAACCAATTTGCTACTTCTACTTGCAACCTACTCCTCTGCCCTCTGATTATCCCACAGTTCTACACGGAACAGCAGCCCACACGCAGCATGTGAAATGAGGGAAAAACACCTAACCCTGATCATCTCCTCACTGACTCTTGCAGATGCAAAGTGATCCAAAAATCCTGAAGTGTCAATCATCAGTATTTTAAAATGGGTAAGAAAAAGGAAACTCTATAGAAACAGGTTGTGACAAGGATCTGAGCAGCTGCAACACCCTGGCAGGATGGACTGAAACCAGCTGACCAGGACAGCCGCCAGCAAGACACTTGGCTGGACCCAAAAGGATCAAATAAAAAGTCTTGGGCCAAAGCTGCTACTTCATGCAAAGCCAAGAGGAGATTAAAAAAAGAGAAGTGTCTGGGGGCCATCACAGAAGTCTGTTTGCTCAGAGTCAACACAGGGAGATGAAATGCTCCAGCCCTAGCATGCCTTCCCGTTTATTTTTAATTAAGTGGATAATCTGAAGTATTTGCGCCACCAGGACAGCTTCAGATGGGTAATTAAGTCCCAGTTTGGAAAGGTGCTTAAAAATAGTGACCAATCACTTCATCTTCAGTGCTCTTATCTCTGCTGAGACGGAAGATGTCCTCTCCTGCATTAGAGTTTAACGTTTTCTTGGAGCTTATGTGCTTATTTATAGCAATGAGGGGGGCTGAATCAGGAGCCGAAGAAACCGAGAAGCCAATTTCCCAGCAGTGCTGCTGACTCCAGACAGATTTACACCTGCCTGTTCCCCACCACTGGGATACACTCAGACATTTTTACACAAGTTTATGGGCAGCTCTTTGAGGCCCACCAACACATGGAAAGAGGTGTTACAGCCGTCCCTGCACTATCAGGGGAAGCACAGCTGTGCTGTCCCAACCCAGTGCCCTCCCTCCACCACCTCCAAAATCCTTCCCAGGGAAGCTGCAGGCTCTCCTCATGGGGACATGGGGAGGGAGGGAAGGGATTGCTCCCACTACTCACCGTATGAAGTACATGAGACCATTGAGTGTGACCGTCTTTGGGGCGAAGGACCAGGGGGGCAGATGGCCGCAGTTCACAAGGGACCAGAGGTCACTGTCGGGATCATAGCACTGCATGACCATGGACTCTTTGCCAGCCAGGGAGCCGATGGCGAAGAGTTTCCCACGGCACGAGGTGGTGGAGCAGTTGTCCATGGGATACAGCATGGGCTGCAGGGCCTCCCAGCTGTCCAGTGTGTGGTCATAGCGCTCCGTGCTGTCGGAGGCAACCACGTAGAGCAGCCCATCTAGGACTGTGGAGCTGTGGTATTCTCTGGCTTTCAGCATGGGCGACACCTCCGTCCACTCATTCACACTGGAATTGTACCTCCAGACGCAGTCGTACAGCCTGGACCCGTCCGAGCCCCCTGTGGCACAGCATGACACGTGTCAGGAGCCTGGCTCCATAAAGGGAAGGGTGATGAAGGAGATGGCTAGACTTGGCACGCATGCCACAAGGATTTTAAAGGAAGTTTTGCATTGTTTCATTCCCAGCAAGCCAGGGAGGATTTCTCCCATGTCATTCCTAGACCATATCCAGCTGTGACTCAAAATGAGTCTTCCATGTTTCACTACGTCCACCTTCTAACACCCACTTCTCTCCCATTTCGCTGTCGCTGCCCAGAAGCTGTCAAGACAGTGGTGGTACTCAGGCAGCTTGGGAGCCTCCTGGCCTTGCCTGCTTCACACTGACACTGACCAGAACAACCCAAGATCCTCAGCAGCAGCCTTCACACAGCTCCCAGCAGGACTGACCTGCCTAGGATCACTCCAGGAAGCTCCCATGGGACATAAGTGCTTCTATAAAAACATGCTGTGTCCATGTGGTAGCCTGTCATTCTTACAATCCTGTCCTTAAAGCAGGGCCTTGTTTTCTGCTTATGACTTCAGATCACACAGTTTTCTGTTCACCTGCATTAAGACTTACTTTTCAAAACTCTGCCAGTGTGTCCTGCACACCAAGGGCAGGCTGCTCCACAGCACTTGGTGTTCTGGGCCTCAGTTTGTTACAGCTATCACAGAGATGTAGTTTAAACGAGACATTTGCATGCAGCTTAACAACCAAATTTACATATCGGTGTCACCTTGATAGAAGTAATTGTAGCCCAAGCAAGGAGGCAGGATTTGTGCAGGGGAAGGTACTGTGACTCACAGGGGCTGGCGAAGGAACCTGGGGCTTTCTGACATGCCTCTGCCTCAAGCATGTGCCTAGCTTGTGATTCAGGGGGCTCTGAACCTGAAGATCTTCTTCAAAGAGAGAAACTCAAAACCTTCTTATATCACCCCTGTCCTCAGTGACGGTTAAAAAGTTCTAACTACAAGATCTGTGACTTCTGCCAGCATGCTCAACAGCCTTAGTCATGACAAAATAGCTCCTGGACTGAGACCAGCTGCTAAATCCAGCACCGACTCCAGGAGACTCCATGCCTGCTAGCAGGCTGCAGGGCCCAAGCCAAGTCCCAAATTCTCTGCTACCCAGGAAAAAGCCAAGTGTTGCTGCTACAATCTACATATTTTCAACAGAACCCTCCACCCTGGTGCTTCTCCTCATTCCCTGTATGCCTTACCAGTGACATAGATATCATTGCCCAGTGCAGCAACGCTGTAGCCCCCTCCCAGGTGCTCAGGGAACTCAGCTAGGTAGCGCCAGTGGCCAGTGCGTGGGTTGTAGCAGTCGACAGTAACAAGCTCATCACAGTCACGGTCGCAGCCACCAACGAGGACAAGGATCTCAGCGAGGCCAGTGGAGGGCCGGGGCCGCATGCGGGCACAGGGTCCCCGGTCGTGGCGGTCAAGGCGGGCAGCCTGGAAGTCGCGGGCCTCACGCAGGAGGCGCAGGCACGGAGGGCAACGGGCCACCAGCGGCTCACTCTCCACGTGGGCCAGCAGGTAGAAGCGGCGCACAAAGGGCAAGCGGACGTGGGCCAGGAGCTGCGGCAGCAGCGGGGCACGGGTGGCGGGGTCAGCGCGCACCCAGCGCAGCGCCAGCTGAAAGGCGGCCTCCTCCTTGGGGATGCAGAGCCCGTCGTCTCGCAGGTAGGAGAGCAGGCGAGGCAGCGGCAGCCGCTCCAGCTGGGCTCCCAGCTCACCCACATGCCGAAGGACAAAGCGGTGGGCGGCAGCTGCCAGCTCTGGGCACGCGAAGGCCTCCGCGAAGTCCTGCATGTCCAGGGCGTTGGCGGGCTCCAGCTGCCGCGCCAGCCAGGCACCGCAGGCCTCCTTGACAGCGGGGAACTGCAGCAGGTCGGCGGCGCGCAGCAGGCGCTCGGCGATGTCGGGGCCCAGCCGCCCCACGCGACCGGTGTAGGCGAAGTCGAGCAGCCGGCCCAGGCACTCGGGCTCGACGCCGTGCAGCCGCACACGCTCGGCCCGCGACTCGCGCAGGGCCCCGCCGAACATGGCGCGGAAGTATCCCGAGGCAGCGGCCAGAACGGCGCGGTGAGCCCCGAACTCTCGCCCGCCGGCCACCACCGTCACGTCCAGCAGGCTCCGCTCGGCCCGCAGCGCGCTCAGACCCCGCAGCAGCGACACCGCGTGTGCCGGTTCTCCCGTCGCCGCCGCCGCCGTGGCTGAGGCTGCCGCCGCCGTCCCGCCGGTGCCGGTCGCCATACCGCCGTGCCTGCGGGGAGCGCACCTGGGTTACGCCCTGCGCGGAGCCGCTGGGACCGACCCCCGAGCGACTCTCGGGGCGGGAAAGGGAGGTGGAGATAAGGCAAGGAGGCGGCGGGTGGGCTCGGGGAGCCCGTCCTGGCTGGGGCCCCCCGAGAGCGGCCGTTGCGTAACGCGGCGGCGCTGGCAGCGCGGTCCCGCTCGGGCCGGTCCCAGGGCCCCGCAGCTACCGCGCCCAGCCCCGCGCCCTTGGCCCCGGGCTGGCGCTCCAGAAGGAGCCGCCCAGTGGTACCGAGGGAACACAAGACCGGCCCCGAGCACAGACAGCGCTGAGCGAGCTCCAGCTCTGAGTCCGGCTCGGGTACCGCCGTTAGCGCGGGCAGAGGGTCCGGCTCGGGGTTGAGGGTCCAGCTCACAACAGACACTCCGGCGCCCTGCCCGCCCTGCCACCGCCAGGCCCCGCAGCGACCCCAGGGCCGTCCCCTCCCGCCCGGGCCCACAATCACCCGATAAGAGCTACTCCCGAATTGCGCTCACCGCTCCGCTCTCCGCCCTGCTTCGTGCTCCGCTTCCCGCTCCGTTCCCGGCTCTCGGCACCGCCCCTGCCCCTCCGCCGCTCCCAGCGCGCCCCGCGCCCGGCACTGCGCACGCCCGGACTACGGCTCCCGGCGGCCCC
>VXBI01014251.1:11518-36160 GCA_013397375.1 Toxostoma redivivum
CTCACCCCCGCCCCTTGCAGGACTTCTGCCCCGGCTCCCGGCGGCACCGCACCGTGGAGGACTTTAATAAGTTCTGCACCTTTGTCTTGGCCTACGCCGGCTACATCCCGTACCCGCAGGAGGTGAGTTGCACCGGAGGGCCCTGGGGGCACCGGGGGGCACTCGGGGGCACCGGGCTGGTCTGTCAGACTGGCCGCTCCAGCGGTCACGGCCCCGCGCCGGGCCTGAACAAAAGGGGAACCGCAGCGGCTCTGAGGCTCTGGGGACGGGGCGGGTGGTGCCCGGCGTGGGCGGGGTGAAAAACGTCGGATCCGGCATCGCTGCTACTGCTCCCTGGGCTCGGGAGCTCCGGTCGTAGAAAGCCCCGGGGTGGCGTGTAGGGAGAGCGGGAGCGGTAGCGCCCCGGGGGACAGTACCCAGGGGAAAGGGCTCAGCGCCTCGGGGACAGGGCACGGTGCTTCAAGAGACAGGAGACAGCGTGCCTGAGGACAGGGGGCACCACTCTAGGGGACAAGGCACAGCACCTCAGGGATGGGGCTGAGTGCCCTGGGGGACGGGATAGTGCCTTGCCCACATGCGAATCTGCTCCGGGTCAAACTGTTACCTGCTTCCCCAACGTGTTCCAGGAAACACCGCTGAGGAACAGCCCCAGCCCTCCCAACAGCACTGGAGGCACGATTGACAGTGATAGCTGGGACCCCCGCTTCAATGACACCCCCTCCTCTGTCTCCCTGCCCGCCAAGAACAGAAAGAACTTTAGTCAGCTTAAGCGAGCAAAACCGTACAGTTCCCTGTTCCAGCGGGCAAAGGCCAGCAACTTCCTGCCAGAGCGAAAACAAATCGATAAGATCAGGAAGAAGAAAAAGCTGAAAAGAAGGGAAACAGAGGTGTCTGCAGAGGAGGACTATGAGGAGAAGCTGCTGGATCTGGAGGCAGAGGACTCTTACGCAGAGACGCCAATGAGCCCCTCGTCAGAGGGTGACCCTCAGTCTGTGACTGAGCACTGCTCGGTGTGGGACTCTGACACCCCATCCAGTGTCTCCTACCCTGCTGTGACGGCTGAGCAGACAGTGGAGATCCAGAGTGTGGGCAAGCGAACCGTCATTCGGCAGGGCAAGCAGGTGGTTTTTCGGGATGAGGATGGCACTGGTGATGATGAGGACATCATGGTGGATTCAGGTAGGTGGCGTGGCTGTCCAAGAGAATTAGCCAGGTGGAAGTAGTTGTCCTTTACTTGTAGCCTGAGGATAATGCTGAGGAGCACTGCCTGGGTGGAATTCAGGAGCAGTTGGGTTTTTGGTGGGGAGGGAGGTGGGTGGGTTGGCTCTTTCTGCAATAAACTGAGTGAAAAGCTGCAACTTTATAGAAGCAGCTGATTCTCCTCGATTATGGCCTCCCGTGTACTGGTGAGAGTCTCTTCCCATGCAAGAGAGACCTGGAAAAAGTGGCAGAGTGCCTGTTGTTGAAACCCAGGTAGTTAATTTAGCGTGAAAGGAGAGAAAATTCCTGGTGAGATGTGTCAGCCTCTAAAAACCCATCTTTGACATTTGTCTTTGCAGATGACGACTCATGGGACCTGGTCACTTGCTTCTGCATGAAGCCTTTCGCTGGGCGGCCGATGATCGAGTGCAATGAGTGCCACACCTGGATCCACCTCTCCTGCGCCAAAATCCGCAAGTCAAACGTCCCAGAGATCTACATCTGCCAGAAGTGCCGGGACTCCAAGTTTGACATTCGCCGTTCGAACCGCTCCCGGACCGGCTCGCGCAGGCGCTTTCTGGACTAGGGGGAAGGCACATGCTGGTGCACTGTGTGGGTGGGCGAGCTGTGGGTGCCGGCTGGGAGGCCGGGGAGTGCTCCCCTGAACTGCTGCTGCTCAGGCAGGAGGGCTGCTCAGCCGGCCTGTGGCCCAGGAATGAGGAATCGCCGAGCCGCGGGCAGCCGGAGCTGGGAGCAGCCGACTGGGCAGAACTGTGGCAAGAGACTGTCTCGAGGGACAGACGAAGCTCTCTGAAGTCTGTGGAGTTTTGTCTGGTTACGATGACTGGGTGATGTACAATACCTTTGCCAAGTAGGTTTTCTCATCCCATTGGGAAACTGCAAATCTTCTCTGTACTAGAAAACTCCTCCTCCTCCCAAAGAGGGAGGGGAGGAGGAGGGAGTCTGTGTGAAGAGTCTGAAAAGTAAATGGCCCTGTGTTTTAAATTCCATGTGATCTTTTACCTGCCCATTTGTCCATATAGATCAATCTTAGATATGCTAAGGCTCTGTAAGAGTCAGCCTCAGTGCTACCGGCCTCTGTGTGATCTGCTGCTGCTTCCACAGGCCTGAGCATAGGGGAGTTCTGTCATTTGGCATCATCCAAGTGCAAACGAGACTCAGGGCTCCCTCCCATGCCACGGGACAGTGCCCTGGCAGGAAGGAGCAGCCCTTTTCCTGGACAGGCAGCGTGGGGGATCAGTGGCATCAGATTCTTTCCTAGAAGGTCTCTTCTTACAGTGATTTTTCGTGATTTATTTGCATGATCAGCTCAAATGTGTGTATGCGGGGAAACCGCTCCATTTCCTGTCCCTTCATTAACCTCTATGGTGCTGTTTTAAGAAGATGACTTTCCCTTTCCTCACCCCAGAATTCAAACATGGGCTGTAAAAGGGGCCAAAGGAAATGTAGAACCTGGCAGGTCTGGTGTGGAATTTGATCATGTGCATCCAAGTACGACAGCTGAGTTGATTTTTGCTTTTGCTGTTTGTTTTTTGAAACTGAACTGTAACCAAAAAAACAGAATCTTTATTCTATTGGTAGCAATGACACATATCAAAGTGAATGCAGGCAATGCAGCTACAGGATGAAGTGCAATGAGGATCTGTCTGGTGCAGAGTGGACAAGAGAGCACTGAGGCCCTGGCCAGCACTGCAGACAGGACCTCCTGGGCTTTAGCCCATGGGAAATCCCTTCAGGACCACGATGGGAAGTCACTGCTCATACACAAAGCCAGGGAGATGCTGGCATTGTTTCACAATGACCACACAGATCACACAAATCGAATTGATGTTTTGAGGTGTTTCTCGAAGTTACGCCTGAAGAACAGTGCGTGCTCTGTCCAGTAAGAGGCTCAGAGAAGCACTGGCTGGCATAGCAGCTGCAGCCAGACCAGCTGTGCCAGCAGGAACACGTCCCCATGAGTTCTGCAGTCACACAGCATTGGAGCACTGCCTTGTCTGAGAACTGGCTCACCAGGAGATGTGTCCTGGTGATGACTGAGGGTCTTGCTAGCACACAGGGTCAAGTCCCCTCCTTCAGACATCAGCCCCGGGGCTGCCAAAGCCTCAGGCAGCCCAGTACCACAGGGGCTCCACGGCGTGGGGCAGGGCGACAGAAATGCACAACATGCAACTGTTCTCTCCTGGTTCTTGATAAAAATCTTGTTCCACCAAGCTGTAACAGCTGACTGGGTTCAGAAAACCAGCTTCTGTGAAATCTCTCAACCATGACTGTGCTGTGCTGCCTTCAGAAGCTACGTGGAACCACCAAGGAGTTTGCCAAAGACTTGCCCCCAATGGCTGCCTGACTGTCCTTTGCAGCCAGAAAAATAACCAAAGTTCTCCAGTGCTGCCATTTCCCCAGAAATGCTTTGGAAGATCCTGGCCACAACTGTGCAAGAGTTGGACCTGATCTGAAATTGGTACCTCTTGTGTTTACAGCGTGCCTGCAGTTCAACTGGACCTCTGTGGACTGTGTTCCTGAAGCTTTTATGGGAGAAATGGTGCACTATCAAGTGAACTGGCTCTTTTTCACAGAGGTTCAACACTAATCAATGTGACTGACTCTTGTTCTGTCCCCTTTTCGGATTTATCCCAGTGGATGGTGTCCAGCACGTTACAATATCAACAGAGAGAAATAAAAAAGTAACATCTCCATTCTTTTAGTTCATCACTTTCAACCATGTATAATTATAGTTTAATTCAGAACTTTATTTTTTCATTAAAACTTTTAATGAACCATGTTTTTTTCTTAAATGTGAGACAAATGAACAATGAGTTTGTTATATTCCAAACTCAGGAGTCTGCTGTTATGATTTATTGGTTTGTGAACTGTTGTGCCAGGCAGCAGGAAGACTTGACACTTGAAGTGCTGTTCTCAAAACAATGCACTTGGGGATTGGAAGAGCTGGCAGGTATCACCACCTTTCTATGGAACAGCTGCTCCTTGCTAGCCTCTGCTTAGTGTGGGACATGGTGATGGAGCCCTGTGGCTGGGTAGAGTGGGAGGGTTGGGAGGCAGGGACAGTGCTGGGCTTGTGCCAGGGGCCTGCTGAAGGGTGCAATGACTGAGCTCAGGGACAGGGTTCAGGCCAGGATGCCGATGGTGTCGGAGTGCACAGTCCTGGCACCAGTTTCTGCAGCCTCAGAAAAAGCCCTGCAGCAGCACTGCACTCCCTTGCAAGGAGTGGAGGCTTGGCTGGATCTAAACCAAGCTCCTGTGAACTCTGGGAGCTGTATTGAAAGAGAGCTCCCTCCCTCCCCACCACTGGGCAGCACCAAGGACTCCAAACCACCCAAGAGCTGCTGGAGCCTTGGTGCCATCCTGCAGCTCGTGTATGTGCCACAACCCTACAGGCACTGCTGCTCAGCCAGCTGCCATCAAAGCAGCAGCCTGAACACTTTGGCAAACTGAAAAGGTGGCTCAACCTTTTGGAAACGGCACTAGGTTGCACTGAAGCTAGGCTGGAAGCTCAGCTCTGCTTGCTTAGAGCTTTTACTTTAATTCTGTTGGTAATTTTGAATTATATAGAGTCATAAAAAGAAGTCTAAGGGGAATTGTGGCTGTAAAATGGCAGCTGCTCACAGCAAGAATATGGTGGTGAAGGCTGTGGTTCTACAGTGGAGCTGTTCTTACAGTTTTGGCAAAACTTGACACTGACAGAAAACAAGGAAGAAAGGAGAGGGTTGGGGAGACTGACCCGAGTGTCTGGCTCTCAGGGATGCTCTTGTGCCAGTCTGTACAGGCTGGCTCCTCATTTCTGACCATACACCTCACACAGTGACATCAAAAAGGAACTGAAGATTTAGATTTCTGCAGTCCCACTCAGCAGAAGTCAATAAGCTGGATGGGATGGAGAGTGCTGTTAGGTTTACAAAACCTGCAACCCTTGCCTTCCAGGGGTTCTCAGGAACTTCCTACAGATGCAAAGGGAATGGGAGCTGCTTTTCAGCTGAATATAATTTATTGCACATTTTACATTTAATTTCAGATTGACAGAATGTTGGCCATAAGTGAAATAAAGCCCTGCACCAGAAACTGGTCACAACTGAGAAGTTTTGGTTTTAATAAAAACAAATGAACACCCCTTCATAATATCAACTTGTTTTTTACAGGGGAAAGCATTTCTTTTGGAAATCTCATTCTCCTTGTGCAATGACCTGAGCACAGAGAACCACAGCTGCCCAGAACAGGGCCCAGGTCCATGTCAGGAAAGGAGTTATGGCAGTTGTCAGAAGCAACTCTGCACTGCCAAGACATGGGTGTTTTCCCCTCTGCTCTCACCCATCAGCAATGAAGGCTGGTGTGGACTTAGCCAGAACAAAATTATGACCAAGAACAGCCACCACAATTCCTTGTCTCGGCAAAAGCCTCAGATGTGCCGATGTACCCAATGTGTAGCTGTGTCACCAGCCCAGGACTGCCCTTCTGCTGGAAATCCCTGGCAGGGCTTCTAGGCAAGATAAAGCCAATGGATCTATGCTGTCATAGCTGCCCTTCAGAAAGAGCAGATGAGTGTTTACATTTTCAGCTCTTTGTCCATTTGGCCTCTCTCCTCACTTTGGTATGGTTTACTTTATGAACTACATTTATTTTTGCTAGAAATAAATTAGATGTGAAGAGATAGTTGCAGCATCAGAATCAAATGAAATTAATTGCTGTCCTTCTCCCTCACTTGCTTTCCTCTTTTCTGGAAGTCCTTGACAATACATGGTTGTGGGTGGCAGAAGAATTAATAAACCTAGGATACACCGTGTTCTTGTCTGGAAGAGCAGTGTTGGAAATGAGCAGCTGGACAGATTGGTACTGAAGAGGTTCACGTTACTTAAAAAGGCAAATTCATTCATACTTAAGCACATACTTTTCTTAACAAGTGCATTTCAAACACAGATTTGAGACTGAAACAATCACTGACCTCTCTCCAAAAGTATTTGCACAGGGGACTTCCAGGAGGCAGCCAGAGAACTGAAATTCCCCTCACCAGAAGAAGGTGTGTTACCTACCCCAGGAAGCACATGGTGAAGTGAGAACAACAGGTCTTCGTCCCTGTTGAGTGCCAGGAGAGAGGTGTGAGTGCAAGACGGGCCATGGGCAGCTGAGGATGCCCGCTCAGCCCCTGGGCAGAAAGCACTGTGCACTCAGAGTCACGCTGCTTTATTGGGTACCGAGCCACAACTCAGATATTGCCTGGGAGCCGCCTGGAGCAGCAGGGTCTGTCCTTTTGTCCCTAACAGAACCGGCAGGACACCACCTGCTATATAGACAGTAAAAATAAAAGTGTCTCTGTTGAAACTTGCAGCGTCCGGGGGAGGCTTTGCACTTTCCATTGACCCAGGTACCGTGAGAGATGCGTGTTCCCCGATTAGCCATCAGCATCAATCCTGTGAGCTGTGGGGGAGAACAAGGGATGGACACATGCTGGAGCCCACCATTTTACAAGGACAGGCAGGAACATTTCTGGCTGCTAATTAGACACAACTCAAATACGCCTCCAACGCACTTCTGGAAGCTCTGTCAGTTGGATGTGCTGCTCACACTGGGCAGGGAGCTGGTCTAGGGCAAACAAAGGTCTGTGCCCTTGAGCCAACCCACCAGACCCACAGGGGTGCCAGTAAAAGTTGTCACAAACAGATACTAGTTTCACAGTTATTCCATCAGGGAAAATATTTTGGCAGGTAAGATAGATGGGGACAAGGAAAAAAATCTGACCCAGGCCTCCATACATTAATTCAGTCCCCAAATGGCCACTCAGTGCTGTGAACTGCACAGAAGGACACTGGCATCTGTGGGAAGCCTCTGCTTCCAGCCCCAGTTACAGGTACAGACTAACTGGCACAAACTGTTGCAGAGCTGCTGCTGAGTTCTTCTGGGCCTTACTCCAGAGGCAAGTCATGGTCAGTCCATTCCAGTAACCCCAGTTCTAAACCCCAGAACCCCAGTTCTGTGTGCTTCACCACAGAGCTGAAGTAGTCCATTACTGGGTCCCCAAGGAAGATGCTTTGCTACTTACATTGCTTTGGTATCCTAAGGGCCTCATTGTCAGCTGACATCACTTGGTGCAGAACTCCTCGGAACTGATAAAGCACTTTCAAACTCTTCTCCTCACCCACACAGGGATCGTAGAAGCCTGGAAGCCCAGCCTTGAACCACAGAAGGACAGATTGAGCATCAGAGAATGGACTTTCAAAGTTCTCCAGCTGGCCAAAAACATTTATTAGTGCCAGGACAAGGTGTCATTTAAAAAAAAAAAAGGAGTTTTGCTGCCAGCAAGGTGAGACACTGGGGAATCACCTCTACAAGTTCTTGGTGCATAAAAGTAAACCAGGGGGTTGGGAAGTTTCTGGTGTACAACCCCAAGGTCTATAACACCCACTGTCCCACAATGCAGACAGCAGCACTGGAAAAGCCCTGAGAAACAGAAGTTCCTGGAAGTTTGTAATACTTGATATGCAAATGGCATCTGTAAATTGATCCAGAGCCACTGCAGAGATCCCCTGGCAGGATACCAAGTTCAAATGAAATTCTGCGCCACGCATTTGAGTCCCTGAATCTGGGCTTTGACAGAACAGCTACGTACCTTGGAGGCCTCTGTAAGGATGAGTTTAGAATCCTTCACCAAGCACTGCAGAGGCACAGTCACGTCTATAACCTTCACCTTCTCATTCTTCCTGCTGTTGTCATTAACAAACTTTCCATACCAGGCGTTCACTACAATCAGACCTGCATTTCCCAGAAAATCACAACTGTGATGGAAGGCTTTCACTGACAAAAAGACCATCCCAGACCAGCATTTTCTCTTGCTTTCAATGAGATTTACTTCTGGCCTGGACCGATGCTTCCCAACAAAGAACAACATTTTTACTTGGGCATTTGCTAGCAACCTTCAGCACTAGAATGGAGTGACAGGACCTCGGTGGCATACTGATGTAACATTCCAAGTGATTTCAGTTCACTTTGAAACATTCTGTGGAAAATTGCTAGTAACCATCAGAGATCAATTCCCACTATGATCCAGGAGCAAACCATGTAAGCTGAACTTCAGACTACAACTTTTGCACCTATTTATACACACACCTCTCTCCAGGGGAGAGGTGAATCCAGACTGTTGTCTTCAGTCGTTGATGCACTTCACACCATGTCCCAAGATAATATTCTGTGATCCCTCCTAAGCTCAGGTACCTGGAGCTGAGTCATAATGGGGCTCCCCCACTATGTGCACAGCAGCAACTATGCTGCACTTCATCAGGAGTGGGAATGAAGAAACAACACCTTTACATTGCTCCTTCTTCTCTCCAAATTTATAGAACAAGTAAATGATATCATAATCTTTACCCATTTTGGCTTCCTCTGCTTCAATTATCCTTCGGACTGACTCCTGCATTAACTGGACCTGTCACAACACAAGTGGCAGAGCAAAAATCACACAGGGTCAGATACTGTGGCCAAAGGATAATGGTCCAGACTGAAAAGACTAAGGGGACTGAGTTACAAGAAAGACTCACTGCAGCTTCAGCCTCCTGCTTCTTCTGTAGGATGTCACTGGCTGTGCTCTCCCTCTGCTTCTCCAGCTCTCTGGCAGAAGGAAAGCAACATCTCATCAGGAATACAGGGCTGGGATTCAGGCAGAAACTGGCAGGGTCTGCTTACCCACCCAACTACAACTGACCCAGAACCTCACACAAACGAGCAAGAGTGAGACTTCCTCAGGAATGTGCAAGCTCACCTCTCCTTCTGTGCCCTGAGGTAGGGTTTGATGACTAGCCTGTGCATGGCGAAGTAGACAACAAGAGGTCCCACAGTGGCATAGAACACAGCGCTGGGAAGCAGCTGATCTGTTAGATGGACAGGGAAGAAGTAGGTCTGGCTGGCCCTATTCAGCCTGCAACAAAGAAGAGCAGAGGGATGGTAAGAGGAAAAGCAGAGCTGGATGTGCTTGATGAAGCACACTTAGCAGCAGCAGGTGCCGATGAGCCAAGGGGAGATGAATGAGGAGCTCAAAAAGGTGAAAGCCTGATAAACTGACAAAGCCAACGGCAGGAAAGGCAGCTGACGCTAGCCAGAGCCAGACTTTGAAGTACCAGCTCGTGATAGTACCTGACCATTCTAAAGTTCTTTTTTTAATCTTAGGAGAATTTGCTTGGTCATTAAATTCAACAGAAAAAGGGATGAACATCCTCACAAAAGAAGAGAAAATGCTTCTAGACAAAGCCTGTGCTCTTAACACTGGCATGGGCCTTCAGGGCAGGCAGAGTATTTTTCTGATGTCTGTAACAATATTTATTTTAGAAAACACGAGTTTCCTTGAGCCTGAATTCTTCAGGCCCTTCAGCAGTTTCACACTGCACCTGCAGCTGGCCCCAATTCAAGTGCACCACAGCAAAGGGACACTTAATGAACTCTGTCCCTCTGTGAACTGCATCTTGTTAATGGTACAATCACCTGCATTAGGTAATGGTAATTCCCTAATTCAAGCATTCACTTGTATACAGCATAATACACATGGAATCCATCTCTACTAATATTTTCAGAAATCTTCCCTTCACTTACCAGAGTGCTTCAAATCTCACTTTAAGCTGTATTTATCAGAATATTCTGATGCACACACAGAGACAGATGGCTCAGGCTGTGAGTCACACCAGTGGAAGGCACCCACTGCTTATGATGGGCTTACAGCTTGTATTAGAGTTGAGGGCAGCTGCACCCTCTCTGATGTATCAATACACCTGTATTGACCTGGGACTGGGACCTTTCCACCTGAATACTGGAAATAGACTCATGGAGGTTATGGTCAGCCTCTGCAATAAACAGTTGAGATCTTGAACTGACTTGATTTTCAAGGACACTCCTTGAGGAACACCAACGCTGACAGTGGCTCCTAAAACACTGTGTCGGGAAATCTTCCTCTCTGCTCCATACTCCACTATGGTCCCAAAGAAACCTGCCCTAGAATGACAGAACCAAGAACCGTTAAGACAGAGAAGACACCTGAATTTCTTTTTACTGAATCCTGTAATTCCCAAACAAGTAAAGCATGGAAATGCATCCGTTTGCAGCATATGTTGGCATCTGAAAGATTCATGGTGTGAATCTATCTCCAAGGTGAGATTAGACTTTCCAGCTTACTAAGTAGTAAACAAGAACTTCTGGCTTTCTTATTGGGGATGATATAGAGAGATCATACACAAGTATTATAAGTTCCACTTAACTGCAGAGGCACAAAGGACCAAGCCTCCAAGACATTCACTTCAGCCTTTACCAGATTTGAAGAGTGAAAAGCAGGCTCCCAAAGGCCACAGAAGCATTTAGTTTGTGTGGAACCTGGAGGCCTACAGCAGCAGGAGAGGACAGAATCCTCAGGCTGAAGGCAACGTGAATTCCCTCTTGAGCACTTACTTGAGAGAACCTTTCACTCGTGTTTGATCCTCATCCTGAAACTTATGCTGGTAACTGACCATCATGAAAGAATGGGGGATTCCCAGCTGAAACACAAAGGCACAAATGTATCAAAATGTACCCTTGACCACTGCTGCCCCCCAATTCCCTTCCTCAACCCTGAAGCACTGAACACACAGCATTGCTTGCCACTTACAACCCCTGCTGTCTGTGTTGTGACCCTACTCTAAGCTGACCCACAATGACAATGCCAAGAGCTGTGCTCTGCCAAACAGCTGGTTACCTATACTAGGTCTAACATGAGATATACCAACTGCTTCCTTAACCTCTAATCCCAAGGAAAATACTGCTGGGACAGGAAGGTGAGGCCACTCTCTCCCAAGGGGCAGGATCACTGTCCCACCTGTGGCTCTCACCTGCATTGCCACAGTGAAGTGGCTGGTTTTGGTGTCCCGGACAATACTGGTGTTCATGGCTGACTGGATGCCCCACCTCCACTGCAGGTAGCCCATGGTGTTCTTGTCCAGGTTGCGGGCCAGGACCGTGGTGAGGCCGGGGCGGACCCCGCGGGATGAGAACTGCAGGGCACAGTTTGTGGTGATGAAACTAGAGAAATGAGGAAAAATTCATCAGTGAAAAAACACAGGCTCCCAGGTGGCTTCAGAATCCTTGTCCAGGAACTTTACTGAGTGCCCAGAGACCATTCTGCAAAAAGCATGATGCTCCAGGCTTTCAGGGAAAAGTAAAAATTAACTCAGACTGCCCTGAGCACAGCAGTGCTCAGAAGAGCAGGCTGTCCCCTGGTTTATTGTCTGTGCATGATGCTGCTCAGGCACCCAGCCTTCCCTTTCTTGCCCTGTGCAGATAACATCCTGGTCTCTGCAGAGCAGCACACTGGGCTGCTGACACAGAGCAGCCCTGCTATTCAATAATCCTTGAGCATCAGCTCTGAAAACCAGTGCTAAAGCACTCTCCAGGGAACAAGAAACCTGTACAAGCTCTGAGGAATGGGAGAATCACTAAATTCGAAAATATAAACAGAGGGAACCCATAGAAGCTCCTATGATGCTCTGACATGTGGCTCCAATCAGAGGCCTTACCTTGTATTCTCCTTTGCAACCTGAGACCTCTATTCATTCGTGGACAGACATGACACTAGTGGCAAATCTGTCATTATTTCCATAAAATATGACACATCATCTCCTGTTTTGCTGTCAGAAACTCCCTCTCAAACATGGAAACCTCAGAAGAGTTCCCCCTTTTTTGTTCTGTTCCCAGAGCAAATTTCTGTTGCTCTGATTGGAGATCCTGCCTCAAGTATGATGAATCATGACAAGATCAATTACAAATCTAAGGATGTGGAACACAGACCTTCCTTAAACTGGAAATATGAAAAGGGAGCGCACCAACTCCCAGAAAGAAAGTAGGCACTTTGACAATACAAGTATGACCTTAAGTGTAAAGTAAAAAATATCTTATTTTGTAGGACAGAAAACAAATCCAAAATTAATGTGGAAGAGAATTCAAGTAATTTAGTTCCTTATTACGGAATATTAACCACTAGGCCATTTTTCTAATATTTACCATCTTGGTGTAAGATTACGAAATATCTTCAGCCCAAAGAGAGGTCCGTGAAGGTCTCCAGCTCCAAACTCCAACTGTTGGAATGCACAGTGCCAAGTGTTAGAAGGAAACATCCTTTACAACAGTGACAAAGTATGTCACGAGCATCATTTTCATCACAGCTGTTTTACACATCTGAGTAACATTTACCACCTCTTTCAGCACTCTCCCTGTTCTGCAGCTTGGCATTCAGAAGAAAAGGTGTCTCGTTGATTTGGAGCTCAAGGGTAAAACAAACTTTTGTAAAGTTACAGGCGACTGCTATTGGGATCTGCTTTGGTCACTTCAAGGAATGTGGAGAAAACTCCTCCCTCACAAAATCCTAATGCAAACTAAAAGCCTCCAGTCTGAGCATCTCCCACTCTCCCAAGCTGAGGAAGCAGGTTAGCAGGAGCTTGTGTGCAAGAACGAAGGCACAGGCAGCTGCCAGCTATACCAGTGATGCCACAAGCACCTCAAACACAGCCCAGCTTGCAGGTGGTGCAACATGGGACCTTCCAGCTTCTCAGATCATAACTGCTGGAAGGGGTCAAACTATTACCCCCATAACCTCTTCCCGTGCAAGCAAAGCAGTTTTGGAAGCAAAGGCCAACTATCACACTTCCCTAAAAGGCCTGCTCACAGCACTGTGCCTTCAGACAGAGCAATCAGAAAGACTAGAGACATCAGGTAACAAATCTGTCTGCACAAGTGAAGTCCAAATTGCATGGCCAAATGGAGAGGGGAGAAAAATAAGAAAAAAACAAGCTTTGGTCTTCCCTTTGTCTCAAATTCTTTTAAGAATTCCATTTTCTATGTTTTATAGAACACAGAAAATGAGAGATAAACCACAGCTAAAGTTCCCCCCCCAAAAATAGAACACCAGGTAATAGATTGAATACAAAACTGCATAACAGGTGTACTCTTACCTCTCCCCATCCCTTGGCAGATGTCACTCGTCTCAGTGCAAGATTAATTGATCCCCCTCCATTCCCATTCTGGGTGGAAAGGTTACCAGACAGTATTGCTGTATCTGTGGAAGTCAGGGGTGCCTGAAAAAGGAATATATTGTTTCCAGTAACTCTGATCCCAGTTCACACATTTAGTGCGTGTTCTACAAGGACATAATCACCACCACAGAGTGTAAATGTTTTTGTAGTCAAACATCAAGCATGGCAAAAAGTCAGATAATTCTTACAGTACCAGACACTTGTGACACCTGTAATGTACCACCCTGAAGTCCTGACCTTGAGCTGTAAACCATTCTCATCTCTCTAGGAGACTAAATTTCTACAACTCTGAAAGAGGAGCTGCTTCCCATCCATTTCCTTATGCACATCCTCAAGACTGGGTGCCATTTGCTTTCAACCACTGAACACACCCCGTTCAGTGAGACCTGGGCACTGATCATCTCCACTGGCAGGAGGGCAGGACCACTGCAGCCCACAGAGCAGTTGCCCAAAGGCTACAGAGCCAATCCACCCTTCTACTGGCCCCAAGCTGCCTCCTCCCACCTGTGCTGGCCACTGTGTCCCCCCACAATCCCACTGAGAGCCCCTGAGCAGCGTGTTCTGTGTTGAGGTGCTTCATTCACTCACGCCCTGCTCGCATGGAAGCGTTCACTCTCCTCACCTCGATGGACTGGGATATGTGCATTTTGTTTATCTCAATCTGGGGAAAGCTGCTCCCAGGCACATCTTCATATTCTTCATCATAGCGATCAAACAGGTCAGTGGCATCTATTCCCACACTAATTGTTCCCTGAGGGATGACAAGTGGAACAGGCATTTAGCATTAGCAAACATCTGGCGTACACAGAACAAGTGGCTGAACCATCCCTGTGTATGATTACATTTTTGTGCAGTTTTCCATTGTTCTGCAATTACTTTTACCACTTTAAAATGCATTTTCTAATGCACAAGACAGAAGTGAATGATTACAATATTTCAAAACAGCAATATAAATCATCAAACAATCTGGAGAAAAGGCAGTTTTTCAGAACAAACTTAACTTGCAATTCCCGGAGGTAATTTTTCTATTGTGACAGATTACAGAAGCAGGTAGAATACCTTTACACAGCAGGCTTCTTCTTTCCCCACAACTGACTGTAATATGTCAGTATTTAAAAGCTGAAATAATATATTCTAGAAATTTATTTTCTTCAATAGAACTTGGTGAGAAAACTGCTACAGGCTTCTTTTTATGAGTTACCTAAACTGACTTAGTACTCAATTGTATCTTTCACTTGAAATTGACCTTGTTAGTAAAATATTTTTATTTCTTTTTCAAGTTTATATTTTGTGATCAGAAGGAAGGCTTAACAAAGAAATATTCTTAGCAAGTGGTAAATATTTCCTTTCTCAGACCATACAAAAACTTATTCCTACAAAAAACTAGGCCACAGCACAATAGTCTGGCTACCTGCTGCTGTGCTCCCTCAGACTAACTGCAGGAGTGTGTTTCTTTGAAAAGAGCACAATTAGGTACTTGTCTGGGTCATATAACTTCAAGAGGCTTTGGAAACCTTCCCTATGGATCCATCTGACAGCATCCCAGCTCCTATAAAACGTATGGATTGCAATAAAAACCCCCTTCTGTGTACAAGCACCGACTGAACTCTGAGCAGTTTGTATATGGAAACTCAATAGCTGGGTACCTACAAACCCCACCCACACTAAGGCCAAGCATGGCTGGAATAAATCCTTATTTCAGCCTGAGGGAGCATTTTTCCTTGATTGCTCCACTCTAATCAAATGCTGGACCATAAATAAAGGAAGAATTGCAGAGTCTTACAGGACTTGAACCTTCCCTCTGCCTGGGCTCCCAGGCTATCTATTTGCTGTGGAGATTCCCAACCACTTCTCAGTATTTATTTTCTGATTACTTATGAAGCAAAAATTGGATAAATATTTTAAAACTGTAAGGTGTTATTTCCAGTAGAACCCTGGAACAGGGGCTGTGCCCCAGCTGTTTACTAACCACCCTTGGCAGCTGATGAATTTCAGAACAATTACATTCACTGTTCTGCGTGGTGGTGGCACCAACAACCAGTTCCTGCCCTTTCTGCCCTTTCAGAAAGCATCTGCAAAGTCACCTTCAAGCAACTCCAGACCCTACAGCTTCTCCAGTTTCAGCCCTCTCCTATGCCATGCTGTTCCTTGAAACAAGGCCAAAAGAAGAGGGAAGCAATGGAAAACCTTTAACCACCCTGTAAGGCTGCACTTCTGCGCCAGCAAACACCCATTTGGAGACCATCTTGCTGCATTTGGCTTACTGGTGCCACAATGCTGCACCCTTTGGAAAGATGCACCAAGATTCACACGCATTCCTGAAATTCATTGCACCTCCTTTCTCTAAAACACACTAAAAATATTAGGATTTCCTTTTTTACATGTATGAATTGTACAGCAATTACCCCTCCCAAGGAGAAAAGGAAAACACCTGAACTTCTCCATGAAAATCCACAAGATTTGTTCAGAGAAAAGGAACATCTCCCCGTTCCCTCCCTGCTCCCCAGCTGAGCTCCTACTCTCCTGCCTTTCCCTGAGGTGAGAGGTGGACCCTGGGCAGACCCTCCACCTCCTGCCAAGCAGGTGAAGTCACCCTCGGAGGTCTGTGGATCCTGGCAAGGAAACTGGTTCAGGCACAAGCACAGGAACAGCAGCAGATGGTAAAGTTAAAAATATTCCCAGAGAACGAGAGCACCCCTATGCCACCGGATAATGGAGGGGACTGCTGCTGCTCCCAGCTCCCATCAGCCACCTGCTCTGACCACGGGAAATGAGGAGGCCTCCCCGAAGGAAGAGCAGCAGGAGAGAGCTGTAACGCCTGCTCAGAAGTCAGTGGTGCCTGCACTGCACTGCACAGAGCAGCAGCTCAGCAGGGCAGGAAGCAGGAGTGGCACTATGGAACCATCAGAGCTGGGATTAGCTTTTAAAATCACCTTTATTTGCCAGCCTGTGAATACAAAACAGAGTTCACTGACGGAATTTGTAGATGTGTCAGAGGAAAATATACTTCCTCCTTATTTTTTTCTTAGGGATTTACCTTCAGAAAGATGATACGTGGAAGTTGTGCCAGGCTTTGCCTTGAGGGGACCTGCATTCCTTACATATTGACCTTCCACAGCAGGAATATAACTGGATTTAATTTCTCCTAACAGGAAGCGGTTCTTCTTAAACCTAATAATGAACTTTTCAACCCTTCTGAACATCTTTGAAAGCAAAAACAAAGCTCTAAAAGCAAATAGGAGACTCAATTTCAACCCTCCAAATTGCCTACATCTGGTTATTGCTCAACATTTCTGGTTAAAATGCTTTATTTTTGTGGAACTGTTTTATAGAACCGACAAAATGTTGGAAATTTTAAAATAACTTGCGCTCGTGTATGAAATGATCACAGCTGCGCTCCCCAGTTCCACGGGAACACTGCCTGGAGAGGCATTTCCATGGGCTGCCAGCCGGCAATTGCTGTAAACACCCAGATGGCTAATTTTATCCCAGGACACAGGCTGAGGCTCACAGTGCAGCTTGCAGCCACGGCGAGGCGCCCAGGGAGAATGTCACAGTCCTGAGGCAGGAGCAGCACAGTGGGAGATAACCGTGCCCCTCTCCATAAACATCTCTCTGACCCTACTCACCTGCACCCCTAGCAGGGAGAGTTTGCCCTGCCTGGCTTTTGGCACCCAGAAATCCCTTGCTGCTAGAATAAAGCTGTCAACAGATAGTCACACTTTATGCGTGTTTACCCTTCCAGTACAAACCAGTTCTTAGTGCCTATGCACTACTCACAGCCTGGGGATTTGTACAGCCCAATTGCTTTGCTAAGAGCAGTGCAGATTCAAAGATGGTGCCAAGGTCAATGTCTCAAAATATTACAGCTCTGCTTAGATGGATGTTTTCCTTAGGATCCAGTCCTAAGCACCACTGCAATCCCTTATCTGTCCACTCAGAAGACACTGTGATTTTACACTAACATATGAATTCATTTAGTTAATAGTAGATGCAGCTCTTGGATAATGTTAGCCACTGCATAATAACCAAGAATTTTGTGATTCAACAAGCTTTGAAACTTCAGTCAGGGACCATTCTGACAAATCCCAGGTTTGCCTCACACACTCATCAAGCCAAGAGCCAGCAAAGACACTGCAAGTCCGAGCTACGGATACTCTGGCCAATGGCCATGTCCATCTCTCCCTGCCATCCCAATGGTATTCCTGAGCACCCCTGACCAGCCAAGGTCAGCTGAAACGTGAGTCACTCGGGGTCAGAGTCTGCTGCTCAAACAGACCGAGATGGGAACAGCATCTGGGATGATTCTCATCCTGAGGGCACAATCACACTTTCCAAAAACAGGCACTAACAACGACACTGGCAGACCCCCAACCCTATTCAGGTTGACTTTCCTCACTGTGCTGCTGCCCAGCTGGCTTAGGGCTGCCTCAGATTTGTTGCTGATTTCAAGCTGCATTTGAACAGCTCCCTGCATTGTTGGGACACTGCAGCAGTGCCAAAGGGAAAACCTGTCAGGTAACTGCAGTGAGTTACATTTTATTTAGAAAACTTGGAAAGAAATCATAAATATTTTAGTGTTAGGTCTATTTTCTGAAAATTGCTGAAAAAGGTATTTTGTCCCAACACGTTTCTCTAAGAAAAGAAAAACATTCAGTAGGGGATTGTTCATAGAATGAGCTGTTTGCCCTGTATTATGCAGAGAAACTGCATATGCAAAAGACAGAAAGTCATGCAGCATATGTATACACCTGAGGGGCTCTTTCCTACAGGCCCTCACCTAGGCTCAGCACACCATGCACACTGGTGATAATAATAGACCCACTCCTGAGACCAGGATTAAGTGTTTGCTTACCTTTGGATTAGTCCGCTGCTGCAGTCTCCTCTCTTCCCTCTCTCTCTGCAAACGCTCAAATTCTTCCCTGATTTCAGCTGCAGTTCTCTTTCGTTCCACAACCTGCTCAAAAAGAAATGAAAACCAAACAATTACCAGACAGAGGCTGCTCAGGGCATTGCAGTGCTGGGGGTCAGAGGCCCTTGGATGCAGGATGCACTAACACACTGCCCTGGCTGCTGAAAGGCACTCTGCACCAATTTCAATAGTCAGAGTTTGGAACGAAGGACTCAGGCCAGATCAAAAGCCAGGTATGAGAGAAAAGAGAACGGATTTGTTATTTCTGTTCCTTTGACAAAACAAGAGCAGAGCTCTCCAACCACAACTACAAGACACTACAGTGCAGTTGTTACCCTCAGCAATCCATTAACTGCTCTACAAGGTGTGGACACAAAAACAAAAATAACTGAAAGTCTGGCCTGAGGTAAATTGATTCTATTAGAATTGTGTGATTTTAGGCTATGCTGGTTCACAGCTGCTTACCTGACATGGCTCAGGGAATGAGGGTTTTACACAGGCCCAGTTTTGGAATGGATAGAAAGAGTATTGGATTTGGCTTTTCAAAATAAGATGAAGTCTGCCAAAAGCAGCTCAAAAACATCTGCTACATGCTGGATCTTCTGCACATTTCTAGCCACTGACTCCAAGTTTGACCTTGGTGCTGACCTGACCCAATACCTTAGAATTCTGCTTCAAGCAGCATAGTACAATCAACTAGGGCTGGCAGAGGCCAGCAAGGGACTCAAGAGCAGGACAGACATGAATGGACAAGTTCTGTTTCAAAGCCCATAAAACCCAACCAAAAGTAAACCATACCAAAACCACAAAAAACCCCACCCCACCCCAAAAAGCCCAGGTAGAAAGAGTAATTTCAAAATCAGAAGCTAGTCAATGCTGAAAAAAAACCAAGTTTCAGATGAAAAAGATGGGACTAGTTGGACAATAACAACATATTTGTCTCAGATAAAGATGTTGCCTGTCATGGTAATATCCTTCCAGGGAACTCTGAATGTCAGGTTTATTGTTCTCTTGTCAAGTGCAAAACCAAAGGGTTCTTTGAAAATGGATCATGGTGTTCCAGCAGGGACAGAGAGAGATAGAAATAACTAACCAAGGATGGCTTCAAACCAACAGGCATTTACTACCAGCTAGGTGTCAGTGCAGCTGATAGAACAATGGCATATAAAGGTGGGCTTAGTCAAGACCACTGGCCATAACGTGCTCAATTTCTCTCACCTCCCAGCCTTCCATCTCCAGTCCTCTCCTCCCATATATGTCATAGATGGCTCTGGTCTGTGGATCACTAAGCACTGTAAATTGAAATCAAAAGAGAGGAGAGAACTCAGTTTTGGGTCTTCTCCTCATATTTCACACCAAAACACTCATGATATTTGGAATTCAAGCACAGATCCTGGAAACATCTTGTTCTACAGTTGCACATTAACCCCTTTGATGCTTCCATGTGCTTTATTGAGAAGACATACTGACTTTTCCCCCCAAAAAATCCAATTTTTTTCTTCTTTTTCTAAAACAAGAAAGTGGAAAGAACACAAGAGACATGCAGCCTAAGTGAATGTGCAGGGCGGGTTTCTAACACTGCTTTCTTTGAAGGTGACACAAGCCCTCTAACAAACATGGAGATTATGAACAATTTGGCCAGAGCAGTCCCTGGGCCCTTCCTGGGATTGGCACACAGTTCTGTCTGGCTTTCAAAGCTCTGTGGTGCTTCCTTTGATCTTCCTCACCATCCATGTCCACTGATCCTTTCTCACCTAGTCCCCTCACATGGTACATGCCAAGCACCAACAAAGCAATTTCCACGAGGCAGTTCACACCTTTCCAAACATCAATAAGGAGTAATTGCAAAGGTTTGTGTAGAATCTTAACATCCCAAAATGTCACCCAACACAATGGAAAACACAAAATACAACAGGAGACTGCAGAACAATTACTTTAGAAAAAGACCGGGCACAGATTTAGGAAGAGTCTCTAAAGGGTAAGGCATCTTTAAATGCATAAAATCCTGCAACACACCTTTCTGTAAGAAAAAATAAATCAAAAAATCATCACTATTTCCTCCTCCAGGGTTCCAGGACCAGCTTTATCATTATCATCTATTTCTTGAGGCTGTGAGAAAACTGATGTGTCCCCAGGGAGCTGGGGGAGTAGAGTAAGGCAAAAAGAGGATTATACTGGTAATTGAGTTTTGGTCTGAACAAGTGGAATATTATTGGACTTGCTAAATGTCACAGGCAGACACTGCTTTTTATGAATTCTGATAAAATGAATCTTTTGTTGTGTGATACTAAGAGATGGAAGAGGAAAAAGAGAAAATAGGCAGGAGGTGGAGTGGCTCATTTTCAAGATGTCAAAATTCTTGCCTGTAACATACTACACTCACATTTGGTACTAAATGAGCACCAATATCCATGTTCATTGCAAGGCAGAGCCAAGAGCAGCCAGAAAATTCAAAGGGAAGCTGCTGCCTCTAATGTAAGGCCACTTACCACACTAAAGTGAAATTACTGAAGCATTATGAGTTTTTGCTCTGCACGTCATCAAGGTCAGACTTTCCCTGCTCTGCCAGCAAAAGCTTCCACACATCCTAATACATAACCTAGGGACAACACGAAAGACTCCACACATGCTCAAGTCCAACTGGAAGGAACAAATGCTTATCAGTCAAAACCAGGGGTTTAAAAAATATTCACTCATATTTGAGGTTGAATGGTGGAATATTTATTCAGCATTTTGGTTTAGTTTCTCTTTAGGTTCCAGGACTGGATGCACCAGGTTTATAACATGTATGACTCCTACCAGCTTGTAATCTACCTGCACTCCAGGTGCAACTTGCACACTGGGATTTAAGTAAATTTCAGTTTAATTCAGAGTATTTGAAAAGGGCTTTGGCACAAGAATAAACTCTAACTGCTATGAACCAGTTGTTCTCCTCTCAGTCTGAGCATATAAAACTTGCTAGAAATGGAGACCACAGTCAAGTGACAGGGAACAGAACCCAGGGATGCAGCAGTTCATCAGTACAATATGAAACTGTCTCTCTGAAGCTTTTCAGTCTTATTCTCCTATGGAAGAGGTCTTCACAAGTAAGGAAAGTGATGAGAAGATAATTTACAACATGCAGGAGGTAAGACATACATCTCATTCCCTGCAGCATTCATATGGCATTTCTCCTCTGACTTACGGCACAGAAGAAGGAAACATAATTGGTAAGTATCAGCAAATTTAATTATTACTTTGTAAAAATAAAGAGCTTCAAAAAGCACAAAGGTACAGCTCTCCCAGAAACCCCCTACAAAGCTCAACCTCCCCCTGACCTTCATACGCTTGGTGGACAAGGTTGAAGAGCCGCTCAGCCTGGGTTTTGAGCTCGGGGTCGCGGTGCTTGTCGGGGTGGTACAGCATGCACAGCCGGCGGTACGCGGCCTTCAGCTCCTCCTGGGAGGCCTGTGGAAACCATGAAAATGATCTCAAGGACAGTCAATGCCATTTCCAAAAGGCCACTCTCAAGATCAGCCCTGAAAGGGAAGTCTGTCAGCTGTTACATTGCACTACTTTGGCCCAAAATCAACAATGGATTGCTTCATTACATAAGTGAATAAAATATTCAATTATCCCACCAGGATTGTCCACACTATTTGTAGTGCAACGAGGGACCTCAACAGCTCATCAATGTATACTCAGGTATAAAAATTATGTAAAAAACCCCACCACCTAAGCAATCCGTGTTCAGACTTTAGCTGTATTAGGCAACTACTACCCCCTCCAAATCAGAAGAGTAAGAAAAAGCAAAGTCACCTCACATAAAAATACATAAATTCTACAACAAATTCTACTCATATTTTAATCTTAGCCCTCAAAGGGACAAAGTAACTATCCAAAAGCACTGACTTTCCCTCCTGTAGAGGTAAGAAATGTAAACCAATGGTTCTACACTCATCCCAGCACCCACCTTGTGCTCCCCAGTACCCTATTCTGCTCCCCATCAGGGTCTGTGTTGTGCTGCAAAAGAGGGAAGGTGCATCATCTGTCCTCAAAGCCACAGAGAGATAACCATGAGAACAGTGTGCGCCACCAAACACATCAAGAACAAACCTGCCTTGTCCTTTACTGCAACCACTCTGGGACCTCAGATGGCACTTGGCCTCATTCCAAGGACATGGATGGCTCTTTCAGAATCAATAGAGGAAAAGCCCCGCTCCTTCCATTATCATATCCCAGCAAAGTTATTTTTGGACTTCAGAGAGTCACAGTAATCTCCCCTTTCTCACCTCACCTCACCCTGCTACATCCCTTGCATCGCAGCTCCTGCCCATTCCTTGGAGATTGCTGAACACCTTTTTAGAAGTGCAGGTGCTAAAATCAACCAGAACTTCCCCCAGGCAGAGCTTGAAAAAGCCCAACTATCCAGTTCCCAAACTGTCCAGGCAAGAACCAGCTCCTGGGCACAGGAAACCATTCCTGGAGGAATGCCCAGAGTAAAACAACCAAAACCTGATGATCCAGGCTGTTCCTGGGGGCTGCCACAGTCAGGACCCAGTGCAATCAGTGAGGAGGGCACTCAGACAGGAGTGGATTTACAGGCACAAATTCCATTTATTGCTAACACCCTTCAAGAAGCAAAGCTGTCACAGGTTCCCAGCTTTCACTGGGGAAATAAAGTTCCTAAAAGGTAATTTCTTAAAGTAACATCTTTTTTATCACTTGTGGCAAGGAAGGTTTCCATCACAGAAACGCTCTCCATTGTGTCACAATGCCAAGAATCTGTTTGGATTTGAGGACAGCTCAGAATGTTTTTTCTGCACGTTTGAATTGTTTATTATTAATGTTTTGAAATGATATGGCAAAAGGGGAGCTGCCAAATTTGCTGGTCCCAAGACAGTAAGGACAGCTACAATTAACTTTTTTCTTTTTACTACCTTGTGCTTTCTCGGATATCAAATTTAAACTCGACTGGGAAGGCAGGGGAACATATAGGCCCAAGATGGCATTTTTAAATCAAATTAATGATAAATGGTTTAATGTGCTATTGATTATATAACAGAAATGAGCAGGTCCATTTTTCATAAATGCCATGTTCAATAAAATGTTAGATTGGGCATTTCATCATCACTGAGTAGTTTGGGTCATTGGTTCAATATTCCACAAGCAACAGCCTCTTCAAAACCACTAAAGAAACCTGACATAGTTAAGAGTGCCAGGAAATGCAGTCACAAATAATTGCATGTAAGTTACATTTTTATTACCAAAACTCTGGTCAACATTAAAAGAGTGCCTCATTTAAGATCTCAAACACCACACCATGTTTTTAGTAGACCAACATGTCTAAAAGATGAAACATTCACACACACCCAGAGCAATTCCTGCTCACAGGATCCTGCCTCCATAGGGTCACTGCAGTTCCATGCTCAGCTGCCACACCACCCTCCGCTCAGCACCCAGACATGCTGCTCACCACATCCACTACAGGACACTACTGACGAAGATAATTAGCAAGGGGCAATTAACAAAGCACGCATTCTCTGTTGGAATGACTCCCTTGCAGACCCCTTTAATTCAGTTTCCAGCTGCTGGCTGTACAAAACCTGAATGTCCTGCTCTGGAAGCCTGGCTAAGTTAACCATTAAACTTCCCCCAGCAGTCACAACCCTTGCACGGTTCCCACATCTCATTTTAACCTCTGCACGCTACTGACGTTTTGGAGGGGAATTACGAAAGCTCCCAAGGAATGTACAAGCATGACCCTGCCGGCTTTGAACCCGACGAGGGCTCGAAATTTTTTTAAAAGGAGCTCAGCATCATGGAGTTCTCCAAGCAGCGTGACCATCACACGCTGTTCCTTCAGGAGTGCAGCAGATTCTCACACATGAGACTCAGATCAGGGACTGACAGGAATCCCAGAGGGAATTCTTCCAAAATATCAGACTGAATCGCTTCCAAGTCTGGATCTCCTATTGCACGCAGTAGTGGTGGTTCAGTGCGAGCCTTGTCCAACTAAAATGGCCACACCCAGGCTGATGGATTTCATGGGCTGTTTATACATATTTATACACACACAAATATATATAACAGATCTAGATTGCAGTCGCATTTGCTGAAACAAACTACAGCACAGTTACTACATCCAGATCTTTTGAGATCTTCCTAATTATTACTAAAAAACCAGCTACCTCCCAATAAGTTCCAAACTGTTCTGGTGTAACAAATCTGCACCAATTAATATCCAACTATTCTTAAAAGTGAAATCAAGGACTGTCGATCCTCTTTTTTGGCGGGAAAAATGTTTTGCAAAAAAAAACCTGGCTGCTTCCAAATTGGAAACGTTCGGGAAGCCTCCACAGCCGTGCCCGAGGGGACGCGGATGTATCCCGCGTGCGCGGAGTTGCATCAGGAACGCCCGGGAGCGCCCAAACCGCCGCAATTCGGAACAAACCACGCATTTCTCGGCCTTAGTCGGCGCTCACC
>VXBI01014251.1:36448-49791 GCA_013397375.1 Toxostoma redivivum
GTGAGTGTGAGGGAGGGAGGGACGGACTGAGAGAGACAGAGACAGAGAGCGAGCGAGGGAACGCGGACCGACACCGACACGGACACCGACCTGCTCTGCCGTGCTCCGCTCCGGCTATGTTCCCCTCGTTCTTCGCCCCGCCACTCCGACGCGTCTTTGCCGGTGCTCCATGCCGCTCCATGCCCCAGCGGCGGCTGTGACTGTGCCGTGGGTGCTCAGGGCCTCCGTCCGCCCCGCTCCCAGGGAATAGCGAGAGAGGCGGCGACCGCGACCGCCGGTGCTCGTCCCCGGTTTCTCTGCCGGTGCCCGTCTCGCTGCCGCAGGGCCCTCGGTACCTGCCTAAAGGGCAGTCGCTCGCTCCGGTCATTTGTGGAACCTCTAGGTGCAGACGGTGCCATGAGGCCTCTCTCCTCCGTAACAAGAGGGCGATTTCCAAACCGTGCTGTCAACCATCGAGTCGCTATTCCGTGAGAGGGCTGGCGGAGGGCAGCGGGGAAGTCCGGCAGCCCGGTACAGCGGAGGGTCCCGGGGCAGATCTGCCTGCACGGCACCCGACGGCGAGCACGGCTGAACTCAGCGGTGCCAGACCCGCGGGCACAGCACGGCTGGCAGGGGCACACCGTGGGCAGAGCGTGTGCTCGTTTGTCACCGGTAGACCCAGAGCAGTTTCCCTTGGATCAATAGCGCTGCTTTGGCTTTTGGCGTAGAGAACATGGACCTGGGGTTCACGCTGTGCTTCCCTCTCTGATGGTGGGTTAACTCCCCAGGGCCGACCACTACCGAAATGGAGGGGAAATGCCCCCAAAATGTGCAAAGCTCAGAGCTTTTAGCAAAAGGGCTGCCCAGCCAGTCCATTAACGTGAACTTCGCTTAAAGCGTGCTTTAAATTAATACTATGATAAGGGTATCAGGAAGAAAAATAAGGCCTTTCCTGCTCATGTATGGATGCGCATGTTGCCCAGTGGCTGGATCTGATCTGTGTATGGGGATGCTGGAGTGGTTTTTGGGTACTGCTGTTTGTAGAGAGGAATGTTTCAAAGACCACTCATTGACACCAGTGCAGCCCATGAGAATGTGAAACCACATTCTCATTTCAAAACTCAGCTAGTCTGCTTTAGATTTTATCTTCACGTAACTTTTATTTGAAGAGGATCATTTTAATATTTAATAAGATTTTTTTTCTGATACAAGGGTAGTTAACAAGGAAGTATTGATTGTGTTATAGCAGTTTCTCTGCACTCCTGGTGAGTGAGATGCAATGCTTGGAACGAGATATGCACAAAGGCTCCCTTTCTGAGAAACCATGTGGAAATGGGTCTGTTCTGCGGGGAAGCACCTCTAGCACTGCTTTTCCTCAATGAACCCACCTGCTAGACAGATTTTCTTTTTTCCTCGTGGTTTAGAAGTCATTGAGTCTGTGCAAGAATGCAAAGGAGATTGAAGTTGTGAGGATGTCAGTTGCCATGGCAATGCTGTTTCCCATGGATTTTGGTCATGTCGTAATTATGCTCTTTTTCTAACCGATCTGGGAGCTCTGTGGTCCTTGGGGATGTTAGTGCCAGAGTTACTGGGGATCCTTCCCCTCACCAGATTGATCTGACACTTTCCTAAAAGACCCAGCTGCTTGTTGCCAACGCTGGCTGCTGTTCCCTTGCATCACAGATGATTCAGGGGAATTTTCTGGGAACGTTCCACAGGTGTCACATCTTGGCAGGGAAATATAGGAAGAGAGAAATATGAGTTTAGGAAGCTAAATATGAACTCTGCTTTCTAAGGATGTAGAGAGAGCTCTTTAAAACCCTGCATTATAACAGAGGAAATGTAACATACATGGCAAAAAGCAATCTGATGGGAAAAAGAAAAAGGAAGGAAAAAAATAAAAGTACTTGTTGGTGTTTTACTAAGTTGCCAAGGTTTGGCTTGGGATGCAATATTCCTCTTCCCACATTGGTACTTGCAGGTGGAAGCTTTGTGGTGCTGTGTGGGACACAGTCTCAGCAGCAAGAGAAGCAGCCCACAGGACTCAGGTCCTGGATTTAGCTAGGCATGTGTTGTCAGACCTTGTGACACTCTGGCTGCTGCTTCAGTGCTCTCTAGTAAGCTGTGAGTAGCCCTGCTAGTGGTGATTCACCTCTGCTGTGGCAGAGCCAGAGGTACCAGAGACTTTCATCGTGGAATCTCCTCTCGCAAGTGGGCTGGATGGGGCTGCCCTCCCTGTCCCTGAGGGTGGCAGGGGACACTGTGAGGGGCCCAGTGTAGCAGATTCTCTCAGTGACTGGGATCACGGAGTCAGCGCTGGGAACCTGTCCCCTTGCAGAGTGGTTTTGGTAATATTAACTTTAGTTCTATCACAGCTCAATGGAGGGAAAAACTAGAAAGTGCCATAAATTCAGCCGAGCTTGTCAAAGCTGTCAAGTTACCCCCTGACAAAGCTCCTGTCTGTAATGACTACAGCATCAGCTGGAGGGGATGTATGCAATGGGGTGACAGCACCGGGGCTCAGCACTGTTACATTTGTGATGTACTGTCATTGGGGGCTGCTGGGCACCACTCGAGGGTGATGCTCTGAGCAGAGTTAGTTTTTAAATAAAAAACATCTAAAACATCTGAAAAAAATCTAAGGGTGTAGACCAGCATCCTGCCCTCTGTTCTCAGCCAGAGTAATGCTGACTGCTAAATTCTAGTAAAGGTCTTTCTTGGCCCCATTTGTTAGTATTAGGAGTCCAGAGACATAATGTCTTTGCACATATAATAGGTGCTATTGATTTCCTGTTACTGTTGTCCTGAAATGTGCATGGGGTGTCTATGGAGCAGTGACAATCCTCCATCACTACCTTTATGGGAAAAGAATGCTTATTGAATCTCTTCCCATAAAATATAATCTCTTTCTCCCTTCCAGAATTTGCTGGCCCCTGTGGGAGTCCCTTATGTTATGTCTTTGAGAAAATTGATTTTTTTTTTGTCTCCGCTTTGTACACTTGTGTTTAGTCTTATTTTTAATTTGGCTCATGTGATGTGAAGGCTTCCCTAACATTAAACATGCTTTCTCAGTTCTTATATTGCTTCTTTTTCATATAGATTAACACTTTCAGAATGTTTTAAAGTAAAATAAAGATATTTGCCTGGCACAAGTCTCTCTTGTTGTTGTTGGGAATTTTTTTAGTCTGAATAAGTCATTGCCCTGCTCCTTCTCTCCAGACAGGGCTGAGGTACTGACAGCTTTTCAGCTGCTTACAGGTAAATTTGGGGTAAGTTTGTGGAGTGAGCACAAACTGATTGATCATGGCTGAATGATACCATAGCCAAGAGTACAACTTGCTGTGTTGTCTGGAGCAAGGTGGTCTTTGAACTTTAACAGTGGCAAAAATACTGTCAGATTTGTCCTTTCCTCTGTGTAGCAAATGACTGACTATGGGATTTTTCATTTCAGGGAGGAAACGGCAACATGAATTCATAGATGATGAGTAGGATGCCAAAGCCAGAGATGACAGTGCTCTTGAAGAAATGCTGGGTAGAACAAAAAGGTAAAAGGAACAGCTAATTGAGTGCATTTCAGAGCCTGTGGGACTTTGTGGGGTACCTTTCCTCATGAGGCAAACAGCACACCCCCTCAAACTGGTGCTCAGTGTTCTGAATTCCCTCCTCCTCCATTTTGCATGAAGTCCCAGTGCCACCTCTCACTCCTGACCTGCTCTCTCTTTGCTCTGCTTTTCCCCAAAGTTGCATCATTCTGCACCTAAAACCCATGCAACTCGTCCTTTCCACGCTGTCCCTGCATGTGTGCACTGGCAAGTGCAGCAGCTCTCCCCGCCCCACCAGCCCAGCAGTTACTCCACACCTCTGCTGTTGTGGTTGTGCTAAGGGCAAAAACAGAAATGCACTGGACCAGTCCATTTGCAGCCAGTGTCGTGCTCCAGAGAGTCACTCAGTGAGCCATGGTCTGCTCCTGCTGTGGCTCCTGCTGCCCTGGGCAGGTGCACATGGCTGCAGTGTTGAGAGTGTTCTGCAAACAGGTGCTTCTGACAGGACTGAATCTCTCTCTGCTGCTCTGATGCCTTTTACCGCATTTTGTGATAATGCTGTTGAGATGCCCAGAGGAAACACTTCTTAGTGGCTCTTTCATTCTGCAAAATTCTCTCTGTAATGGAGGCGTGATAGTCTACCTGGGGACTTGGGGAGGTAAGAGGCAGATTTAGTCATACCTGCAGAGCACCACGCAGTAGAAAGGCCTTGTTACACTCATCCAGTGGCAGCAGAAGTGGCTGAAGCAACTGATGAGGAGCAAGAAAATCTTCATTATTCATGTAGCTCTCCTTGGAATATTTTCCTGCTTGTTTGTGCAGGCTGACTTAAATTCCTCAAAAGTCAAAAGCAAATGTTCTCCTTGCAAGTGCTCCAGGTTTGCAGTGATGATCTGCCTGTTGCCCCTGCCTCTCATCTCTTTCCAGCAGCAGCTGTGTGGGACACAGGGTGTTTCTCGGGCAAGCAGAGGATCTTTTCAGTACTGTCTAATGGGTTGATATGTATAAATTATAGTTTCTGCTGGAAGTGTTGTTTTCAAAATAGCAATCAGGGAGGAATTCCCTGTAGGTCAGATGTTCATGCCATTTGGCCATTCAGAGCTCTTGGTCTGCTTGGAGCCTTCCAGCCCAAAATAACAAGAGCCTGTCATGGACAGAGCTCTTTGCTCTGCCTATGTTCAAAATATCCTCTAAATATACTCTGAAACACTGATTGACTTTTTGGAAGGATCCTAACTTGTATAAGCTGTCCTAAGTTCAAATCCATGATTGTATAATTTTTAATTTAATAGCACCAGAGATGAGAATTTAAGGATACTTAAAATAGTAATTAGCAAGTTTCTGTTGTTGTCAATCCATATTTTGGGAGATTGATAGTTTTGTTAGTTGTTTTTCTGCATATGTGTATGTGAAGGATGTTGATGTATTTTTCAGCAATTTCCATAAACTTGGATGTGAATCTGTTATACTTGTTGGGTTTCAAAATTCTTTACCATCAGTCTGGAGAGCTTTGAATCTATAAAACTGGAGAACAGCCAGTGCTGGCAGAACCCGTGTCCCTACAGGAGTGCTGGTTCCCTAGAGCCAGGTTGTGTAGCCATTCTTTATTCCTCCTGGTCCCTGGCTGGGGCCCTGGCACCCAGCCAGAACAGAGCAGTGGTGGCTACAGCACCCACAAGGCCGAGTGAAATGTGGAACAGGGAGGCTTCTCAGTATTTGCTGCAGTTTTGAGAGCTCAGTAGATGTGTTATTTTACTGCTCATGCCGCTAAACATTGGCTCAGGGCAGTTGCATGGTGCTGGTGCTTTGAGGTGGCCATTGGCCACTAGCTGTGCTCAGCACTGCCATTGCCAGCTCCAGCATTGCAACACGTGCTGTCCGCTCAGCAGTGGCTGGAAAGCTCCGAAAGGACCAGATTTGGCATCAGCACAATCGCTTCTGCAGGCATTGTGCTTCAGGCACTGCCAAGTCCTCCCTACTTCTGCTTCCTTCCAGCACGTGGTATTTGGTGTGACCCTGGGGACAGACAGTAGCCTGCAGGGCTAGCTTGTGGTTTTTTATTTTTTCCCTCAGTCATGTCAGCATTCAGGTTTTCAGTTGCAGGAGAGCAGTGGGCAATACCTGTTCTGATTTGGTGGTTGTCCTGCAAACGCTGGCATGAGTGAGCACTGGCAGCAGTGGAAGGTGGTGTGTGTCACTCCTCTGGTGACATTGGGTGACAGAGCTCTTGAGTGAGGGAGCCTGTCTAAGGGAGAGTCCTGTTTGGGGTCCTGTAGCCTCACTGCTGATGCAAGTTTTCTTACTGGGGTAGAGCTTTTCAGAGCACCTGACTGTTGGTGTTTAGCCCACGTCTCGCAAGCAGTCAGGAAAAGAATGTGAATCACTCAGTATCCTTTGATCTGAAAGTTCAGTGCTAGTCCTTTTCTGTAATTTCTTAGTCACTGTATTTGAAGCTTTTGCCTTCAGAGTTGGAGGCAAGGCAGGAGGAGGAGATGCACTTAGAATTCCTCCAGCTTTGAAATACTTGATTTGAGATAGAATATTGCATGGACCCCCAAAGTGTTTTAGCAAGGCTGTGCCATGTATCAATGGCTGTTACTAGAAGTTGGGGCTCCAAGGTTTTCTGATCTTGTCTGTGGGATTTTATTTAGTTTGCTTTGGGTTTTTCCCCAAGAAATTGTGGATGTTTTTGAAAAGTACCTGTTAGTTCCTCAGATAAGCTATGAACAACCTTTCACTGCAGCCTGGGGAGTTTTAATCCAGATACTTGCTCTCAACAAACCTGCTATAAACCATACAAGTGCTTTTGTGATAAATTTTGGTGTCACTGCTGAGAACATAAATTGGAATTTTGATTGTGAAAATTATTGGCAAAGTTTGGTCATGTGGAGCATGTTTTACAGTGTTTGTGAAAGGCTGTTGATGGACATAAGCACAGATCCAGGAGAAGATCCTGGGCTTCCTGTAAATATTCAGGTGAAGTTATGCTAACTTACTGTACATTGTTTCCCTGGCAGAGATGGCCCTTTAGATAAATGTTAAATAAACATTAAATACAGACTGACACCGTCAAAAGGAAGATGCAGCTCACTTAACACTGAAAGTGGCACTTGATAGAGACCTTTTGCAATCTGTAGTTCAATAAAGAGGGTAATCTGTGTAGAAATATTCTGTGCTTGCCTATTCTGTCCTTGTCTGCCAGTGCTGACAGGATTGTGTTCCTGGTTTTACCTTCTTGGTGTCCCAGGCTGAAATACTTCATATTTCACACTCTGAGTTCTATAAATAATTGACGTGCCTGTCTTAGCAACTGAGGATCAGCAGCAAATGGTATTATTCTGGAGTAATAGGGGTTTTCTGCATTCTATACTCCTTTTCATCTTAATTTTCACTTCACTACTGAGAATGAGGAACTGATTTACTCCACTTCAGGAGAAAAGGTATTATTGTACTGGTATTACTGTTCCAGTCCTTCAGGGGAGGAAGTTCAGGGGAAAGTGAGAACTCAAAAATGAACACATCTCAATGAAAACGAGTTATATTTGTATATTTTCTGCAGCTACTCTTTGGATATATTTCTCGTTTTGTGCAACTCTCATGGGTCACATGGGAAAGAATAGTCTTAAAGGTTAGATGAGGTTTAAGCAGACCTAGAAAGAAACTGACTGCTCTGTGGCTAAAACTAGTGAGAAAATATTAAGCCAATTATTTTTGCTTATAAGAAGTGTTGTGTACCCTTGCTGACAGGGTTTGTGTGATAAGGCATCGTTGCACCACCTTGAGAGAACTGGAGCAGCTGCTCTGCCATGGTGCCACTGGGAGCAAAGCACGAGTGACTCCAGTTTGTAACACTGAGATTACTCTTCCATTTGGTTTACCTATTCATAAATAATGATAGGAAAAGTCAGGGAAGTTCCTTCTCATTGAGAATTTATAATATGGCAGAGCCCAACCAATGATGGAGTCCTTTAAAGATTTGGGATAATGCTTTCAGCAATGATGCTTTTTAATTGAAAGCTTGAGTGCTCTGTGTGTTAATGATGCTCCCTGAGGGAATCACAGGACAGACTTGGTTCAGAAGTGCCAGGATGCGTTTTTGGGCAAAGGGCAGTGTTGGGGTGGTGCTGTCTGAGCAAACTGACTCAGGTAAATTTGAATTTGCTTCTGGCTTCTAGTTCTGGGATCCGTGTGACTTTGAGCACCTTCTGCCTCTGTTACCATCACCAGTTCTACTTCCTTTGGTTCTCCTGTTGTTCTTCCTTTGTTGTCTTCCATTACTCATTCTTCTGTTCTCAGTGCCTGAGGCTGACAGTTTCATACCTTGATGACTGGTTTAGCTCCCAGATCCCTATTTATTCATCTAATGTAGACAGCAGTCCAATTCTAGGGGAGTTGGAAAAGATAACTTGTTTAAAAGCAGGAACACAACTTTAGGAGTATAACTTTAGGGATCTTAAACATCCTTCCCCATTTGTTCCAGCTGTGGCTAGAGATCCAGTCCCAAACTCACTCGTACTGAGCTGAGAGCTGTGCATCCACTGCAAAGCCAACGCTGCATGATGGCTTCTGGCACTGAGAGTTTGCAGGATTTATACTTTCTCCCTGGGAAGAAGGGTTAGGATGTAGAGTAAACCATACCCAGAGAGCAGGCACGCTATACAGCTTGTTACAGGAGGATGACAGCTTAAAAAAAAATTTAAAAACTAATCCTTCCATGACCCTCATTGAAGACTGCACTAAAATTCCAACCGAGGCGGCCACGCATGACAATCATATTCCCTCCTTACACAGAACAACTCGACTGTCTTACTAGAAAAGAAAGCAAAGAGAAATGTTCTGGATGTAGTGTAGGAAATTGTCTTTACTAAATCTAGCCTAGCGTTTATGAGCACTGTATATATTATTTGATTTTGCCAGAATTACATAAACATGGGGGAAAATTGTTAATGTAAGTTGACTACCAGAGTAAATCATGGCCTAATTATTCTTTTTTCCCTGGCTAAAATTAGAATTTGATATAGTGGTCAATAGACATTTTCTTTAATTTTTGAGACATAATTTCTAATAGCTAATCCAAATGAATTGGAGAAAGTTGCTGCAGAATTGAAAAAATAAATTATCTGAATTTTATGGTGACTTAGTGGTAAATCCCCTTAGTTGGAAGCTTTAATTTACCTCATATTTCATTTTTTTCTCCTCTAACTGGCTTGTTGGTGTATATTAGGGCAAAATGATTGTTACTTTCTTAGTGCCACGGGGTGACGGCAGACCCCAGGCTGTCTGACAGGGAGCAAAGGCAGGGGCAGTGTGTAGGGCATGGTGGGACAGTTGCTCCCTGGCACTGCTGCCTGCAGCAAAGGCTGGCCCTTGGCAGCTGTGTGAGTCTTTCTGGAGCTGTGTGACATGGTACTGGAATGACTGAGGCTCCAGCATTGCAACCCCATGGGATTCCTATCTGGAGCTAGTGCCTCTGTAGAGCAACTGCATTGTTGCTCCTGTTCTTGATTAAACAGGTAAATGCTGTGTTTTGTGTTGAGGCTACTGGTTTAAATATCCACAAACTCTTTATGGGGCTTTGCACAGCAAAACCACCTCTCCTCAAAGAGTCCATTAAAGGAGCTGGGACTTTGGAGTTGTACTTCATTTTAGCCTAGGGTGTATTTCCTGTAGCCAGCAGAGTTTAACTAGAGGTGATTTGAGTGTAGTCTTTTTATTTGTGAGGGAAACAAATGGGCTCAGAACTGCAGAAGGAATGGTAAGAATGATGGATCCAAAGTCCATTGTGTAGAAGGTGATTGAGCTTGACCTCTTGCTAGGGGAGTCTGTGCTTTTGTCCATTCTGAGTCCAGTATCCTTAGCTCCTGGTAATGTATATTCTCTTCAACTTCCCCACATAATATTCGACGAGTTACTTGGATGATGGAGAATTAGGTGGAATATGCTTCTTGGGAGAACCTTTTGAAAGAAATGCATGTTTCAGAATATTTACCTGTTTTTGCTAAACCTAGGAATTGGCAGTTTGGTACATCACAAATACAGTGACATGTTTTAAGAGCGGGTTTATCCACACGCATTGTCTATGTTAAGTCTTCGGTTTATTCCTAGAATAACACTAAGAAGAAACACCTTTAGATTCTGTATGTGGAGAGAGTAAAAAGGGCAAAAGCATTTAATTTCTATCATGTGAAGTTTTTATAATCATCTCTTCTCACACTTGTGAGAATATTTTTGTGAAAACACTTGGCATTCCTTGCTTCTAAATCATGAAGTAACTTTGTGCAAACAATTCACAAGAAACAGGGTTCCAACATTGTCATTATGGCTATTAAACCTGTCTGAACTGTTTTCCTTTGTGCTGCTTGCCATAGCAACGGTGATGTGCTGAATATCCATAACAGGATATTTGAATATATTCTTAACAGTTTTACTTCTGCATATAGCTCAGTATGCCAAATCATCACATTAACCCAATTAACCAAGCCAGACCCACATCTGCCAAGGATTGACAATTAAGAATTTTAAAAGAACTTGGTATTTCACCTCCCTTTTAATGAAACCAACCCAGACACCAATCACCAGCATAGCAGCAGCTTTTATCAGTGTGCTGATAAAAATTATTCATGATTCAGACTGCACAAACTCCTGGCACATCTCCTCTCTTGCTGCTTATCAGCTGGAGGTTGCTCTATGCAGGTGCCCCAGAAAGGTAACAGTGAGCAAGTTTATCCTACACCATTCATGCATGGAGTCTTGTGCAGTTCAGTACCTCTGTCCTTAATATCAATTGCACTGAGTTTTAAGCAGTGGGAGCTGGGAAACTTCAAAGATACCAGCAGCACTTCAATTCAAATGGCTTCTTTCTTATCATTTTATTGCACAGGACTTAAATGAAACTATTTGGGGCTTTCTGGCATTCTGGATCAAAAATTCCCCATTTAGTATCTCTGGTATTACACAGGTCACAGTGCTGTAGTAACCTGTGTGTACAGAAATCACACCTAACATTAGGTAATTTCAGGTGTGGGAGATTCAGTTCACTAGGGGTTTGAGTCTCCTAGTAGAAAACCTCATGTTGAGGAGGAAAATGAGTTCATTACCTAGATGGAGCAGAGTTCATACACTGCTTCAGTAACCCTTTAAAAATGCTTTATTCATCCTCATCCACACAAAATCTCATTGTCTTTACAAAGCAGGAAGGATCTAGAAAGCCAGGCAGTGCTCCCAAAGACACATGATAGAGCAGGGTACACACTGCTGTGGAGTCAGGGTGGTTGTGTTAGTCCTGGCAGTGGAGCTGTTCCCAATTAGTGCAGTACTTCTATGTTCCCAGGCTGTGCAGGCCAGGAGAAGGCAGGCAGTGTCCTGAACAACCTTGTCCCTCAGAGCATGGACCTTGTTGCTTTAATGAGCCATAGAGGTGCAGAAGGAACTGCTCAAGCCTTGGAGGGAAGAGACAGATGTACACTCGTGTGTGCACACAGAGCTGACTTGGCATTTCATTTAGCTTGTGGGTGATGTCAGGATGATGTGACCCATGTAGAGTCCCCATGGTTACCTGTGCAAAGGGTAATAGTGAATATTGCAGTAAGGGTTGTGACTGGGATGAACAGTTGTGCCAATTTCCCTGGCAAGAACAGGAAGGCTGTTTGTGGCAGCAATTGCTGTGTTTCTGGGGAGCAGCCTGAGTTCCTGCCATGAGCATGGGGGGCTCAAAAACAAATGCTCCAAAAACAGCTCTCCATCATGCCTGTGTTTGGTACCAGAGTGAGGAGCTTTGTCAGTTGGAGGAGCTGTGTTGGTCCCATCATTTCTCTCATCTCTTTTCATTACTTGGTTTTGCCTGGATACTCACGTGGAAACTCAAGCTGCCTGAGAATGCCAGTCTGATGTTACAGGGGCTGGAGATGAGCTGGCCCAGGGCAGAAGCACTGCTGACTGTGCTCCTTGACTAAGCCAGGTGCCCATTTCTTGCTGAAGAAGAGTGGGCAAGACAGGTCTGTCCATAGGGGCTCCAGCACCTACCACCCTGAGGAGGGTGCTGGGGAGGAATTCAGCATGGACTGGCCCTCCACACCTCCATAAGGCATCAACCAAAGGTCCATGACTTGCATCAGGAGGTTGTTTCCTGTCCCTAAGCACCAAGGGATGATGTCTCTGTTAGTCTGATACTATCTTTTGCTATAATGCAAACTATGAAGTACAAGAACTGTATGGTTACCTCATGTCTCTGCTAAAGATATGGATTGCCTTGGAAGAATAACCAAGGAGAGACATAAATGCCCTAGAATTCATCAAGAAAATAGTAGCTCTTTGCCAGTGTGGCAACTAGAAAAGTTTCCATTTCCAGCATATTTTGAAGTGCTGAAGGAAACAACTGTCTTAGCGATCCTGTGGCTGCATTAGTATTTGTGGGTATTTATAGGACACTGTACCAGATGAGCTTTCTGACCGTCGGGAGTGAGCCTGTCATTCTGAAGCCTCTTCATCAATGTGCCTTTCACGCTCCATGAGATTAGCAGCTGCTGAAAATAGGAAAAAGGAATTTTCCTTTCTTCTGTCTTAGAAGAGCCCCATCACACTATCCTCTTTTCGTCTGGGCTCGGAAACAGCTTCGGTCCTTAGTAAAGCCAAAGCACCAACAGGTCTTTTTAAAGAAGTTCTGCTCCCAGGAGGATCTAAGAGAAAATATCCTTTTTGTGTGTTTAGTCACACACATCAAAGGAAACAACCGTTGCAGTTTTGGTTTGCATTGTGCAGGCATTAGCTGTGGTCCAGTTCCGCAGGGCTCTGCTCGAGGAGGCTGAAGTGCCCGTGCTCATCAAGCTTTGACCGAGATGGGGCAGACTCAGCCAGGCCAGAACATTCCACTCCTTGGGGCACGTCAGTTTTGAGAAGGACAGAGCAATTTCCTTGATGTCGTGGGAGTCCCTTCCCAACCCCCGCGGCCCTGTGCAGTGTATCTGAGTGGGATCCGTGACACTGTCTCACAAACTGTGTCCGAGGGATGGGCAGGACTCTCTCAAACCTTTAACATGTCGTTGGCCACCGTAACTTGGTTCTCTCCACAAATCACAAATCCTCATCTTCCTGCACAGTGCCAAGAACGCCTGTTTCACCCGAGCATCGTGCTCTGCACCCTGGAACGCGCTGCAGCTGTGGAAGAGGGCCTACAGCACCCCGAATATCCAGCACTACAGAAAAACGGGGAAAATAACCTTTTGCAGCCTCGGGGCCGCCGGTTAGGGCAGGGAAACAGCTCCGGGCTTCGTCTGCCACATAGAAGGGGGGCAGAGCCCTGGAGCTGCTCCCCGCCCGGAGGGCTCTTCTCCGCTCTAGGGGCTCGGCACCTCCGTCCCTCCCGGAAGCGCTGGGACCAGCCCAGCCGGGCAGACCCTCTGACCAGCACACGCCGGTTCGGCACCGGCGTTACTGAGGGCGGTGACAAACGCGGGTCGCAGCGCCTCTCACAAAACGGCCCCGGGGCGTCCCGGCGGGGGTAATTTCGCGCTCTCGGTGTAGCTTCGGCTCCGGTGCACGGGGCGGGGCGGCCCCGCCGGGCGGGGACTGGCGGCCGCGCCAATCGCCGCCTTTGTTTGGGGTCACCGGGCGCGGGGGGGGCGGTGCCCGCCGGGGCCGCGCGCAGCCAATGGGCGGGGCCGGGGCCGCGGCCTGCCGGCCGGGCCGCTCGTCCCATTGGTGCCGAGTGCCGTCATTCTGGCGGACACCGCTGCTCGTTGGCCGCCGGCGCGCGCGGTTCCGTGCGTCAGCCGCTTAGTCCCGTCTCCTGCGCGGGACGATTGGCTGCGGCGGGTGTCAGTTACG
>VXBI01014251.1:50345-121437 GCA_013397375.1 Toxostoma redivivum
CCTCTGCGCCGCGGGTGGGCCGGGGGCGGGCGGAGCGGCAGGCGCGAAGGTGAGCGCGGCGCGGGCCCGGCTCCGCTGGGGGCCCCAGGGCGCCCGACTGAGGCCGAAAGTTGCCGGAGCGCCGGGAGCGGGGCCGGCGCGTCCGCAAGGGGGAAGCGCCGCTCCGCCGCCGCTCCTGCCCTCGCCCCGGCGGGAGCGTGGCCGTGGCCCGGGTTCGGCGGGAGGCGGGGTGGATATTTCTCGTTATTTGCGATAAGTTTGTCTGGGCCGGCTCGGGCAGCTACCCCGGACCCCGCTGGCCGGGTGGCCGCGGCCGGTACTGGTGTCGGCGCCTCCATCTTACAGGGGCCGGAGGAGAGAGCAGAGGACAGTTCACATCCCCTGCCTGAATCTGGTTGAATATGCCAACACCCCAGGGGTTGGCCTGGTTGTAGTAGGGCACCTCAAGGAACGGTTTTTAGTAGTAAGTAATAGGGATTTTTTTTTTTTCCTTATCTGCCACAGCAGATGTATATCCTCGCCTGGAACCCATTTGCATTCTTTACTGGGAAACTCCTTCATGGAATACAAGGGTTCTTATCCCACCTTTTGTCTGGGTTCTCTTCTCAGATTGCTTTGGGGTTATATTTTTTTGCGTTGTTTCTTGGCGGCTCTGAGCCCCTCTGGGCATAGGTTTGAGTTTTGATTGCACCGTGAAATTCAAAGGCTCTGCAAAAATCTAAAATTTAAGTAGTAGAGGTGATTTTGAGTATTGTTGGCTTCATCTTTTACTAATCTCTTTGATGCTCCCAAATCCATTAGTTCGATCTTTCCTTTGGTCTTGAAAACGTCGGACTTCATTATTTTCTCACTTGCCTTGAAGTACATGATTAACTGCACTGAAGCAGTGAAATGCCACCTGGCTAGCAGGGGTGTGTGCGAGGAGGGAGCGAGCGTTCACCTGGACTTCCTGGCTCAGACTGTGACGTTTTGGTTCTCTTGGGGGTGACAGTATTGTCACCAAAGCACGGTCGGGTTCGATTCACTTTTTGGGCTTCCTATGCCAGCGTACGATGGATTTTCCTCTGTAAAGCACAGGTTTCAGTGTGCTCAGCCCTGTGAGGCTGCGGCTCTACGGACCAGGCAGGTCAGTGCTCCCTGACCGGGAACGTAACTTGTCCTTTCCGCTTGTTATTTATTGCAACTTTTGTCATGTTTGGTCTTGGTAACTGGTTTCAGGGGGTGGATGAGGTGTGTCTTTGCTGGGGAGATGGGTCGGCAGCCGTGTTTGCTCTCGAGTAGGGTTGTGCAGGAGTTGCCAGCGAGACGCCCGCTGTGCCCGGCGCTGTCGTCCGGCGTCTCCGCTGGCTGAGCCGGCGCTGTCTCTGCTCTGTGCCCGTGCAGAGCAAGGCAGCGTCGCGGAGGTGGGAGCAAGCAACCCCGGCTCGGCACCGGTGCCCGGAGTGTTGTCGTACGAAGTCACAGAGCTGCTCCCCCGCTGACCTACTTTTGCGGTGGATTTTCAAGGAGACGACATATAAACCATTCATTCCTTAAGCTTAAACTCCACCTGTCAGAAACTTAAATGGGAATGCTAAAGGCATGATTCAAGCAGAGTGTTTCACCAGTAGTGCAGGTGCTGGAGGAGAGAGCACAAGTTGCTATAGATTTTAGTTACTTCAATGAGTTAAAAGCAGATGTAAATGGCAGCTCGCGGGCCGGCTGCGGAGCAGCGCTGCTTTCATTGGGGAGCCGCCTGCTCCATCCCCCCAGCGCGGTGCAGCAGCGACGAGCCTCTGAGCAGCAGCACACGGCTCTGCAGACCTGCCTGGCCTTGGAGCTCCCTGCGGAGCTGCTGTCGGGGCTTCTTGTGTCCCCCTGAGCAGCGGGAGGTCCCCACCGGGAGTTGAGGTTTGGAATGAGGCTGGCGCCGCTGTCCCCTGGCTGCAGGAGAGAGTTCCACGGCTTGGAGAACTCGGGTGAGTTTCCTCTTTACTGGTTTCCTCGGGCAGGATGAAGCTGGTTCAGCGACCCAGAAGCTCTTGCCATCCTGCAGCAAAGGGTTTGTGGGTTTTGTAGTTCCTGCTGGGTTTTGTGCATCTGAGCTGAGCCGGGAGAACTGACCCTTGCCGGTGCCATCTTGGCAGCTGTGACAGCTCTGAACTTGATCAGAGGGTGCTAAGGGGGGTGTCCTTTTAAAAACTTTCTTTTTCTAATTTAAAGTTCAAACGGGGAAGAATGTACACGGACATAGTTTTTGTGTTCTCACAGCCAGGTACCTCTAACCAAGAGCTTTGCAGAGAGTAGTGCCCATGTGTTTTGCGTGTGCTGGTGCAGGGGCCCAGAATTTTGTTGTGTGCTCTGTTTGGTTATGTGCAATTGTTGAATTTTCTGTTAGTTGAGGTAGGATCATAGATGGGATTGCAGGAAGAGGTGGCTTTTCCCTACAGTTCCTGAACTGGGGGTGCTGGTGGCGTGGGCTGACTGAAGAGGGTAAGTGCAGCCTCAGATGTTACTGGCTTTGGAGGGACTATTTGGGGAACAACAGCCTTTTGAAAACAAAGCATCCCTGATTTGGTTGTTAAACAGCAAATATTTACTTCCCTCTGTGGAAGTGTTACCTAAGGTTTTATTACTTAAACCTGAACTTATGGTGTGCTGATGGCTGGGGTTGTGTGCTGCAGGATCGGACTGTCGCGGGGAGGAGGCAGCATTTGACGCTCTGCTCAGTCCACTCTTTGCTCAAGAATTTTTGCTGAATCTCAGCATTGGGATTTTACCAGAATTTCTGTTGTCAGAATTGAAAGCAAACTGTCTCCTGGTGAAGTTAGACCCTCTTTGTGGGCTGTCAGCCAGCAGGACAGATTCAGGGAGTGGGCTTAATTATTTTTTTCCAAACAGTAGAAACTATAGGTTTGTGAGGTCAGTTTTTTGAGTATTTTTGGTATTATAATAGTGTTATTCGTGATGTGAGGCTTAGGGCTTATTTAAAACTCTTTTAAAAATGTAATTCTGCATCTCTTCCTGTTAATTATTTTCACAATTATTTTGGCTTAAAGGCTTTTTGGTTTTTTGTGTCAATTTTAAAGCTACAAATGTAGGAAACCTTCCTGGAGATGTATTAACTCAGATTTCATTTTTTGTATCAGAAAATGATGTAGTGAAATGGTGACGTAGAAGAACAGTTAAAACAGATGCCTTTAAATTTAGTATTTAAAGACTCAGTGCTGACCTTGCATTACTAGTGGTCTTAAATGGCTCTTATAAAGACTTTCTTACAAAGGCGGATGTTGTTGGAGGAAGGTGCAGTAGCTGTTCTCCCTCTATCCAGGCACCCTTCAGATAGAGGGAGCTAGAATGTGACCTTTCTTTTTCAGTGTCCCTCTGTCTCTGCTTCAATAAGCCACATGTGTCTGAAGAGAAAAAGCCCCCAACCAACAAACCCAAATATTGCCTGGGAGTGAAGCAAGGCTGGGTGGAGTGCTTGTGGAATACTGGTCTGGTTAATTGAAATGCAGTGCTTCCAGCAGCTTCTTGAAGCTTCCGTGTTCCGCTTCCACACCTTGTTGAGTTTTTGCTTAGTAGTTTTCTCCCCTCACTTTGTGACTGTTTTCACCTTCCTTGGTTCCTGGCTGCCTTGTGTTATGTTAATGCTGGGTTAAACCCTGTGGGTTTGGATACACAGGTTTGCCTGCGGGTGCTGGTGGCTGTCTTAGCCCCAGTCCTTTGGGGTACAGCACCTGCCCTATTCCCAGGGCAATGCTGAGGGGCCACTGTGTGCTGAGTAGCTGTTGTGGCACTGGGTGAACGAGAACAAACTCTGTTTTCACTGGACATGGAGCGCTTGCTGTCCTTCTGCTCACATCACACACTTGGGTTCAAGGGGCTGGGTTTTCCCAGCCAGCTCTCCAGGTAGGTTTCCAAACTCTTTGTGGTATGAAAAGAAAGAAGTGAGAATATTTGTGACTGATGGCTGCCACCATGTAGGGTCAGAGTAAGTGACTGCCCTGGCCTTAGCCAGTACTTCAGGACTTCTGGGAAATGTGTTATACTGTTGAGAACATCTATAGTATTGGGAACTGAGTAAAGAGATGGTTTATTTTTTGCTAGACCTGACCAGTAGTATCCACCAGTCCTTGGCTTCATTGCCATTGAATTTGATTATGTAATTTTAGTGAAAACCAAGAGGTGAAGGAATTGATGATGTCTCAACTAAAGAGTTGCTGGTGATGATGAGCAATGGTTTCATCGTTCTTGTGCACTTATCAGATTTAGCAGCCAAGCAGTGAAAGTCAGGCATGAGCATGAGGAGCTGCAAGGAGAGGCTGAAGTGACTGCACTTTGACCACTCCCAAAGTTTGCTTTTAGAGTAGGTAGGTCCTTGTATGTACCTTCTGACTGTAAAGGAATTCTCTTGCTCCATTAGCAAGTGCTTGGAACCTGCCTAGGTGGGGAAGAGGAGCTTGTTTTACTGGTGAGGGAAAATAAACTTGGAAGTGTTGCGCAGGGTGCTAAGCGTATGGCACGAGAAATAAATTGTTGATTGTGTCACCCAGCCCTCAGCCAGAGTGTGGGCCTTCATTAGGGAAAATTTGGCTCTCAGCTGTTCCCCAGAATGCACCATTTGTAGTTTTATCTAATTGGTGTTCACACTAAATTTAGTTATAAAATGTCAAGAAACTTTTCTGCTATATGAAAAGGACAAGAGGGCTTGGGAGTAGCACATTACTGGTGAGGGCAACTGGGCCGCTGATACACAACAGCAGCTTTAGCTATATTTGTGTTTCTTTTAGAATTGTTTGTAGAGTTTGCCATAGCAACAAAGTATTTATCACAAATATTCCAAGACACTAAGGCTAGATTCAGTAACTTCTAGAGGAAAATGGTTTTGTTGCTCATCCTTCATAATGCCACCATTCCTGTGATTCCCTCCTCATCCTTTCTGGGCTTTTTCCTTCCTTGCTTATTCCATGCAAGCAGCAGTCATGGCCATACACATGCTGGCTGGTGTTGGTTCTTGCTCCTTTTTTACCTTTGCCTGAACTGCTTAGTCTTTCCTTGTGTCCTCCCCTCAGCCCCAGGCTGCATCCCGTGCTGGAGGACTGGGAATGCATTTGTTCAGTGTCTGACTGAGTGCTGGCATCCAACGGAGCCCTGCTGAGACAGCAGCACTGCAGAGCTGGACCTGGTTATCTTCTCTTAGCCACCCTTGATTGATATTTAGAAATCTGCTTTTGTTGCCAAGAGATTTACTACTGTAATCATACAAATATTTCTAGCAAACAGACCAAGAGCTGTTGCATTTGCTTCTGTTGCTGTTTGTTTATGGATGGAAGATGCCAGGATTGAAGTTTAACTGAGAGAAATAGCATGGCAGTGCTGCAGTTGTTTGGATCTGGAGTAATTCTTTGCATTTATTTCTTCCAGATGGAGTTTGTTGGATTTGTCTGTGTCTGGAGATCAGCAAGTGACTGGGTGACTGTGGTGGCCTTTGTGCACTGTGTTTTTGTGGTGCCACTTGTGCAGTGTAGGGCCACAACTCTGCTGCCTCAGTGGTTGGTCAGTGATGGTGGGATCAACTGGATCCCTGCCCCTTTCCCAAATAAGGATGGTATTGGGATTTTATTAAAAATTGTTTTGTACTAAAGTGCCCATTTGTAATGTTTAAACACCTCTTCCCTCTCTTGAGGTAGTTAAGGAGATGGCCAGCTCTAAGTTATTATTTCATAATAATAGGTTTATAAAATTTGTGTTTGTGAGTTTATAGCTTACTTGTGTTATTTATTTCCAGTATAGACCTGTCTGCAGATCAGCAGCTGATCAACATTCTTTTGGTATTTCTTTATTTTCCAATTACGTGTTATATAGAAAACCTGTGGTAGTTAACAGGGCTGCAGGTCTAAATTCACCTCTTGGATCACCAAAGATTTAAGAACCAGTTAAAGTAAAAGAAAAGGGGGTAAGGAGTTGTTTGGAGAGTGGGGGTAGAGCACAGACTCTCTGTGATTTGCTGTTGTGCACTTTAAAGTTTTATGGCCCATGGTACATCCCTTGGGAGGATAAAGTGCAAGGAGCATGAAGAAACCCATAAAATGACGAAGGGTTTATGTGGTATAATTAATGTGGAACTTTCCATGAACTTTATAATACTTACACTTTCTTAATTCAACACGAGTTTCTGGTTTGCTAATAAGTAATCTTGAAGATTGCTAATGGAACTTAAATTTTGCATTTTCATTCTGAATTATAACAGGACACATTGTAGGCTGCTATATTTTAGTCTGTAGCTTCCTTACTTGAGTTCTCAGCTGTGACTGTGCCTGCCTTGGGAAACATTCTTGAGCTGTGGCCAGCTCTGCACTAAAAACCCCCATGTTGATAGAGCTTTACTGGCAAATCCTCCCCGTGCCAGTGTGGCCCTGCTTGCACAGACGCTTGTTATTGACACTGGATGGATTTGCAGATCTTGGTGTTGTTAGTCGCACCCGTAGCAAAAATAAATGAGGAGAAAGTTCAAGTAAAAATCTGGATTTGCACAGTAAAACCAAATCAGTGCTGGGAAGTGCAGCTCCTGTTTTTAGCTACTGAGGAAATTTTCTTTGGTGATAAATGGAGGAGTTTGCCTGCTGGGTGCTCTGCCTGTGCTGCTGGATGAGCAGGACTGCAGAGCAATGTGGGCCTTTGTCCCTCTGCCTTCACCAGGTGCCCCCATGGTGGTGGATGGGCTGGTCAGCTGCATTAGCAATGGCAAATTTGATTCAAGCCAAGGGATGGCATTGGGGAGGTGTTTGCTCCACTTCCCTAAAGATGTCATGGTGTTATTTGTGAGGAACAGGACCAGGAAAGTGGTGTTTCATTTGGAAGAGTGGGAACTCTTGTTCCACCAGTACCCTCAGTGCCACTGGGTGAGCAATCTTCCTTTCCTCTCCTGTTCCCAGCTTCTCTGGACTTTCTTCCCTGTAGGAATGCATTGTGTGATTCCAGAGGGCTGAGAAGCAAGTTTGAAGGCAAATGTGTGTACGTTGTTTGAGGCTATGTATTCTTCACTCTCATAGCTGGTTGTCTGATTTCATCCTTTTACAAGGTCAGACCTAGTTTAGAGGTCACTGGATTTAGGATTTGCATCCCATACTGTAATGGTTGTGTTCTCACCACACAGCTTGAGGAGTCCATAATGAAAAGCTGGTTGGATTGAGGCAGGAGGCAGTTGTTTTTCACATAGGGGATTTTTTTGGAGTGAGGAAATGCCATTGCTAAATGCAGAAAAGGGAGGCATCCATGAGATGTAGTCGTGTTACAGGATGGTGAGAATGACCTTCCATTGGTGTAATAACAGAAGGTGGGAGATGCTAACAACAGGAGTTGGAAGGTTTAGCGTCAGCAAGTTCTGACAACTTCTACCAAAACATTTTAAAGAGCTCTATTATCCATAGGCACTTTCTGGATTAATAATACTGATAATTGATGACAATGGAAGAAAGTTAATAAAACGAGCTGAATAATTAGAGGTCTGCCAGCCCTGCAAAATAATGGAATGAGTGATAGAGGGCTTGACTGATATGGAGGTAAGGGGAAGTAATACAATTAATGTCAATTAAAATGTGCCCATGGAAAATAAGCTGATGAGATGTAACTGGGATGTAGTTTGGCTGATAAAAGCAATAATGTGTGCTGTAAAATACTTTGCGCCTTAATGAATTGAATGTAGAGCAATGCAGTGTTTTGAATGAGAAATGGAAATGGTGTAAAATGAATGCAGGGAGTGTGAAGTGAGTATTGGCTGCATTGGATGGTGGATCTGGAAATGGCTGGGAGCTGTTGGCATGGCAGACCTTGCCTGGCTCTGATCTTTGCCACAGGCAAGTTGTGTTTTTGTGGATAACCCCAGGTATTGCAACTTGGGTGTCTGTGAGGCTTGGAGTGGCCCAAGTGCAGGGAAATGGCGATGACAGCCATACGTGCAGAGCATTGGCTAGGGAAAAGGATGTGGCAGAAAAGCCCTGTAGAGTCATGGTCTGAAATACTCAATATCCAAATAGAAATCCTGGAGTGGCGTAATGGAGGGCACCCTCTCCGTGATTTCTTTAACAGTCCAGCACAGATCGATCCTGCTTGGCTGCTCCTTGCCCAGGAAGAAGTTGGGAAGTGGCAGCCCTGTTGATTTAATCTGACACATTCGCACAGTAAAGTTCCCAGTAACTCACGGAGCACGCAGGACTCGTAAATTACAGAGCAGCTCACGTTTATCATACACATCGCTGCTTATCTTGTAAACTCATCTGCTGGGCTTGCACGAGCAGTTGATTTAACAGCATGTATATTGTTGAACTTGACACATCCAAGAGTCTAATCAAGCTTTAAGAATACCAGGGATGTCTGGCTGCTGGTGTGAAATCTCTACAATTCCTGAGTAGTTTCTGAAAATGATCGTGGCCCAGGCTCTTGTCGGGTTCACTGCAGGTCACAGGGAATGTCTGTGTTGTACGGAATTGCAGAGGAGTTTTATCATAGTGCTGGCATGTGTTTTATGACATAAAATGATTAGATGTGTAAAATGAAGTTAATATCCTTTTTCTGTACATTTCCAAGTGGGAAATTACTATGAATTAATTATGTAGGGTAAAATGCCAGTGAGTAACTGTACTGCTTGTGTAGCACTGCCCAGGATCTGTCATGGGGTGCATGAGGCTGGTGGAAGACAACAGAGATACGGTGTGTTTGGAGGGAGAACTGATAAAGTTCTTTGTTATGGCTGGTCTCTCTTATGCTGCTGCTCCATCTCCTTTTCCTGTGGGGACTGATGTGGTTGATAAACACATGCAATTTATGGGTGCTCTGATTCTTTTGATGGTGTTAGAGGGTGATAGACATCTTCAAGGTGCTGCTGTTGGAACTGCTACAGACAGGTGTGGGATTGCAGGGGTTTTTGGGACTCAGGTCTTTTAAAGGGAATTGAGGCACAGATTGAGCAATAAAAAAGAATAATTTCTATTATTTAATATTTCTGCTTTTGAAGCCCTTAGGCATGGTGAGGTAGGAAAATTTCCATCCCCCTTCCTCACTTTTATGTTGAAAAACTACATTTACTTTCTGAGCTGTGAATGGAAATAGAATTAACCTGGGTTTGATCAGGTATGGCATGTTTTAGTTTTAAATGAACTAATAGACCTTGAGTTGCATTTCTGCTGCAGCTTGACAAAATTATAGCAGGTGCTGAGGCTCCGTGCTTATTTACTTGCAAATCCTGTCAAGTGTGAACTTCAGTTATGATTTCCCTGGCAGGTCGTGCTGCTGTGGTCACAGCTTCTGCAGTGTTTTGTTGCTATTGCTTGTAAAATTTGCCACTGAGGGAAATAATGAGCTAAAATAGGCACAGGTAAGCACACACAGGCTCCTTGTGCCCAAATCCATCAAAGCTCTTCTAAAACTTTGCAACCAGAAAGAATGAAACTGCATTTATATTTCTGAAATAAAGTTGCAGTTTCAACAGAAAGCTGTTATTTGTCTTATTGCCATGGCAAATTGCTCTTTTTGGACAGGGAGACTGGGGGGTTTCCAAGTCTTGCCATGGCTTGAGTCTCCTGGTTGCAACCACCCATTCTCCTGTGTGTACATCATGTGTCTCCTCTTTTTTCTAGATGATCATGGGAACAGCAATGGCAGTCATGTAAAGATCTTTTTACCGAAGAAGCTGCTTGAATGTCTACCAAAATGTTCAAGTTTACCGAAAGAGAGGCACCGCTGGAACACTAACGAGGTAGTTAAATCTCTTACTTATTCTTAAATGTACCAGCTTACTTAATGCTTATGGATTGTTTTGTGAGAGCATGCAGTGCAAGTTACAGGATATGAATTCCCTGGCTCTGGAACCTATTCCATAAATAATAAGTCCTAGTACATGCTGAAAGTGAGCTTTAAGTGAGACTTGAAGACAAATGTGGAAGTTGACTTCTAGTACAATAGGAGTCTTGCTCGTGTGTGTGTGTGACTTGTCTCAGAGTCAAATCTCCTATCACCTTAATGACATGTTTCAAAGTAGTTTAAAATTGGATAGGTGTGTTTGTACTGTGTTGAATAAAGTGTTACTTACCTTTGCATGAAGACTTCTGAACAAAAAACCAGTGTGTGTTCTTTCCTGCCGCACAGGGTCTTGGGAAATAACCAGCTTACTACCTCTGTTTGAGTAATCTCGTTAAGAACAAGGGAAACACAGTACTGGGTGTTTTTTATTGGAATCCAGTTACCCTGAGTGTGCTGGTTCACAGATCACCTCTTACTGCATTATGGTTGGGGTAATTTAAATAAAAAAGAAGTATTTAAAATTCTGTGGACCAAAGTGAAATTAAAGAGCAACCCAGGTAGCTCTACAATCCCTAGGCTTTATTCCTGCTGTGCTGCAATACTGAATGTCTCATGGCAATACCTGTAGTATATAGTTTTAGTTTCTAGTAGCTCTGTTTTAGCATAGCTTTGCCATATGTATGGGAATCACTTAATAATAGAGACAATCCACTTGGAGAAATGACTATAAAACTCCAGTTAGTGTCTGTTTGTTGGGAGCTGACTGGTCCTGTTCTTCTGATCCCTTGTTTGTAGATATAAACTTGTTAACAGAACCTGTACTCATGAGTTTAACACCTGCAACTGGCAGCTGAGTGCAGGATCAAACACGGCTCACTTCTGTGTGTGTGTTTGCTGAGCGTAGAATCAATCACAGAGCAGTGACTGTGTGTATTTTTCAAAATTAGAGTCCTTACATGTCTTCCCTTTTGGTGTCTGGAAGTTAAAATCTGGTATCTATTTTTAACATACCCAGTACTGTGATGGAACGAATCGGGTCTTTGGGGCAGTTGCTGGCCTTGGCTTTTTTGTGTAGATGTTTTGTCTTGGGTTATTTGAATTGAAATGTAAATCTAGGAAATGCAGGTTGCAGTTTATTCTATGATAGGGTTTGTACTAATGGGGACAGGGCATGGAGCAGTGGCAATTCTTGTGGCTCTGATAGATGATGTTAGGACAAACAGAGTTGGGGGAAAGCAAACTCTGCATAGGTTTGTGACAGAATTATGTTCTTCCCTCTTGCTGGAAAGAGCTGTTTGGGGTGAGGTTTAATCACTTTAATATTGCTGCTTTCCCCAGTGCAGAACTATGTGCACACACTTGCACTCGTGGCTTCGGGCAGGTTTGGTGAGTGGAGCTTCCTACGGGTACAGGATGTGGCAAAGTTTATTATGCTGAAAACTGTTATTATTCGTGAGCAGAAGCAGTAAAGTGAAGGTGCTTGGTGTGTTAGGTTGATATTAGGTTGGGAGGAGAATTTGGGAGTGTGGCTGTTCTTATAAAGGTCGTGTCAGTGTTTTGGGGAGTGAGGAGTGAACGCTCTGCTGGTGCTTGCCAGTGTATTGCTGGAGTGGGATTGTCTGCTGCTGTAATTCTGGGTGGATTGTTTGCTGATAGACACAGGTCATCACCTGGGACATAAAAACCACACCCAGCCCCTCTCTGTCTTTCTGAATGTCAGATTCCTCTTTCTCATTTGTATCACCTCTTCACAGATCTCTCACTGAGGCTGTTATGCCATGGGGATGTGGATGGAGCTGGGTCTGTCTGTGGGTTGTAGCTTGTGGTGACTCTGCTAGCCTGCGTGGTGTGGTTGATGCAGTATCCCTGTTACGTGATTTAAATGAAAGTGTGTTTCTTGTGGCCAGAGAATTTTTGGCCCCATTAGCTCAGAGGGGGGAAAAAAATAGAAAAATCCAGAGTCTTATGCCTAGATGAAGTCTTGGAAATTTGTGTTAATTATGGGGGAGGAAGGAGCCGAGCTTCCAGATTTTATTGCCTTCCCCACCCCCAATCTGAAAGTTTAATTCTGTGCACTGTTATAAAACTTGAATTTTTCTTAGGGTATAATTGAATAATAATGTACGACTACATTCCTGAGGCATTCCTAAGGGAATAAATTTTTTCATCTGAATACACAGGTGTTCTGACTGTGCTAGTGAAGACAGAAGTTGTAGAGAAGGAAAAGTTGTATTTTATACAGTTTATTTCCAGAATTTTTGTACGGATTTCAGAATCCCTGGTCCTGTGTGTGATGTGTCTCCTGGACAGGGAGGTTTAGTAATAGAAGGAAAACAAATTAAATGCTTAAACAACCTACAGATCTGAATGCTTGTGACAATGCTGAGCAGTCACAGGTGTTGAGTGAGCTGCAGAGTGTGAGTGTATCAGGTATTGGTGTGGGATTCATCCCCGGGGTAGTGGGGGCCAAACCCCCTAATCCAGCCATGACCCGACTCCTAAGCGTTCCCTTTTGTGCTTTGCATGGGTATGATTCAAGGAAAGTTGAACACAGCTCTTGCTTGTCTCTTGTAGCCCTGATGCCCAGCACATGGGTGTTCCCAGCTGTGGGGGTGGTGGGCAGGATGGGCACATGCAGTCACTGGGCCTGGACTGCATTGGGTCCTTGATGCTGCTGGTGCAGAGGTCAGGAAGCAGCCAGGGTGCAGCATCACCATGGGAGCACTGCAAAGAACTTTTTCTGAGCACTTAGGTCTGCAGCTTGGGAATGGTGGTGAGATGTTACTCTGGGTTGGGTAGTTGGGATGGAGAAGCTGTGTCCTCTTGAGAGCTGGGTGGGCTGTGGATGACTTTAGACGTAGTAAAATCACGTGATGAGCAGCAAGAGAAATGGAGCACTTAAAAATGGTTCAGACATGTTATTGAGGTGCTTGCTTTCCATCGGATCATGCATTTGCAACGGAAATGTTTGATGGAAATACATTTCCATATCAAGAAGTCATCTTGTCTTAAATCAAGTTTATAGCGGTTTTATATTTTCTACTGAAGGAAGTATTCCTTCTAATTCAATTTTTTTTACCAGAGATAGAAAATCTTAAGTTAAGCCTAGCAATTTAATTACAGATTTACATTTTTGAAATGCCTGTAAAGGTGCATTGTGCTTATTTCTCCGGCGCTGGGAGGGGATAGAGATGGGGCTTTCATATGATTTCTCACATTAAGACAAATGAGTTAGTTGCCAGAAAGTTCTGCTCGTGAGGGAGTTCCTCACTCTAAGGGTTTAATTGTTGTTTGCTGTGAACCATTTTAGTGTTTGTGAAGAGCAGATCCAGTTTGGTTTTTGTGAGTGGATGGAGCAAAGGCTTCTGGCTTGGCGTGCTGGCAGTGCGCCTTGAGTGAGGATTTTGGGAGCACTGGATCTCGGCTCCCTTCCATGGGAGTGGGGCTGGGCTCCCAAAGCAGGGCTGCACAGAGCCACCCTCTAGGTGCCCCAGCTGAACTCCAGGGTCCCCTGACAGAGGTGGTGAAGGTGGTGCCTCATTACCTGATAGTCACTTTGGGCAGCAAGATACATTGTCTGCAGGAGATGCATCCCACTGCTTTCTGTCTGGGAAGTGGGAGCTTCCCGGGGTGCTGGGGCTCAAGGATGTTGGAGTAACCTTGTCTCTGCACAGTGCTTGCCAGGCACTGGATTGCAGCTCTGAACAGAGATGCCATTTGTTAACAGTTGGCAGCCGCAGTCATTAATCATCCTTGTAAACACTTAATGACATGGTGCGAGAAAGAAGAAAAAGTTAAACATTGGAAATGTAAAATGCTGTCTTGGGCTTTGGTTCCAATAGAATTCTTTATTTACAGTCTGTTGGGAGAAGCCCAGAACTTCCGTTGTAGAAAAAGCCAGCAGCAATTGCTCCATGTGTTTAGGCTTGTCTTGAGGGGCATGGCAGAACTGCCCTGTTCACTAGAGTCAGCCAGCATCCACATTTTGCAGAGTCGAGGCTGAGGTACTGATTGGGGAGAGTATTCAAATAATGCAGTTATGAAAGTCTGTATTTGAGCATTATTTAGCATAGGAAGAAACCCTCTGTCTCTGCTGCCTGGGGGCCCAAGTCGCGTGTTCACTGACATCTCGATGTGCTCTGGCGTTGTTGCTTTGCTTGCATGACACTGACATTCTCCTTTTCACTTGACAATGAGTTATTTGCCATCTTTTCTCTAAAGCACAGAGAAGATCTTGAAGGTTTGGAGAATTGCCGGAGGGACGTGAGGGACCCAGACTGATAGGGGGAGCTAGTCTGGAGCCTTCGGGCTGGCTGTGATGTTCTGAGATGCTGGCAGGGAGGAAGTGAAAGCAATACGTCCCTGCTGTCTGCTCCTCCAGCCCCCCATGGCAGCTGAGTGTTGAGCAGCTGGTCACCACACAGCTCCTGTCGCCACATGTTTGTTCATCGAAGCCCTGCTCCGCTACAGACCTGGCAGCACGGCTACTGCTACTGTTTTTTTCTTTTCTTTTAATATTTCTAAGTACCTTTTAGAATCGACTCTGACATCAGAAAACTTGAAAAAACCTCCTTATTTTGAGGCTGCCTGGGATGGTGTGGTGTATTGTAACCCTGCACTGCATGTTGCAGTTCATTCCTTATTCACCAAAGTAGCTAAATGTGTTACGAATTTGTAGTGTTCTGCAAGTGTGTGGGACTGGTTTGTGTCACCAGCACAGTTGGAGCAGGGAAGGGTTTTTGGTCCAGGTCACAGTGTCCCCTGAAGATGGTAAAACTCTGTGGAAAAGGAACAGCGCTCAGTACAGTTCCCTGTGGACTCTGAAGTCCAGCATATTTTTTTTAATGCTTTACATCAATTAATTCAGATGTGTTCAGCTGGAGCGCAGGGTTCCTGAAGCCAGAGGCCATTGGCAGCTGTTGAGAGAGCCTTTTGCCTGCTTAGGAGCACTCCCAGGGCTTGGGACATCCTCGCAGTCTGTGTCAGCTCTGGGGTTTCTCAAAAGCATTAAGAATATTGAATTTAGACTAATTGCCTGCTGCCCACGTGATCACAGTATAAAATACTCTGATGATAATGGCAAATGCTGTTACTAGAAGGCTGTTGGTTTCTGTTCTGCCTGATGATCCCCTGCTGGAGGAGCAGCAAGGAAGTGGTTGCAGACTGGCTCCCACATAGCAGCTCCTCCTGCCCCTGCTGCTCTGGCACCTGATAGTGCCCTTTGCATGGTGCTGGGCTGGGGACTGATCACGTTACAAGGGTTTGGGAATGGCAGGCGATACCTTATTGGGGGCAAAGTGTTTGCCAAGTGCTGGAGCAGCCAAGAGTGTCCATGAGATCTAGTGCTGGTGTCGATTCTCACCCTTCATTTCAGTGGTGGTGGTCTGTGAGGTCCTGTGCCTTGGAGAGACCTGTCCCACCTTGCTTTGTCACCAACGAGCTGGGTGCTCTCGATGCCAGCTGGTGGTACTGTGCATCCAGGGCTTGCCCCTCCTCTTGGCCACCAGCAGGAATGTGAGGAGCCCCACTTGCTTTAAAGAAGAAAGCTTGGTGAGTGAAATGCAAGGGAAGCAGTGTTTGCAGTGTAAGGAGAGCAGAGCAGAGTGAGGTGTTCGTACACCTGACTGGGGCTGTCTGGCATGTGGGGGCGGCTCCTCCTGCTGCGCATGTGGTTGGGTTTGAGGCTGATCCGTGAACGAGACGGCAATTTCTCTAACAGAAGCACTTAATTGTGGGTTTATTTCGTGAAATTAATGAAATTCCGTGCTTTGCTTAATGTGCAAAGCAGGAGTGTGGTACTGGCATTGTGTTTGCAGTTCTTCAGTTGTGTTTACAGCCCTAGTGACTGCTGTGAGTGGGCTGGAGATTGAGCAAAATTGGGAGGTTAGCTACCAATCCGGGTGATTTTTAACAAGGGCAGTAATACCTGTTAATGCTATACTGTTTGTGCTCAAAACACAGTGAGGATCCTCATCTTCCTCATATGAAAACCTGGTATTTTCCCTTCCCTTTGGTTCATGTTAGGGTCAGTGAAAATGAGCTGGTCTTATGGTGCTGGCCAGTTAGTATGTCACAGTGCTGGACCTGGAGTGACTCCTGTAAAGCAGAGCATACAGATGGAGGGTTGGGAGTAATTCACTGCCCTCCTGATTTTTTTAATTTTTTTTTTTTTTAATCCAAGTGAACTGTTTTGAATAAATTAATGAATTAACTTTTCTATACTGATAGCCTAAAGAAAAGAATTACCTCATAATTAGTTTAGCATATTGTACACAAAGTATAAAATGTTGATGGTATTTAACTGCCTGACTGTCATTAGTAACCTGTCAAAGTACCCCTGAATATTAGTCAGTGGTATTAGGGTTTTTAGCTGTTTGACACTTCCAGGTTCCTCACAGAGTGGGTGTTGTAGATGACTGTAGTTCAGTAGCAACAAATGTGTGTCCAGACACCTGGACAGTTGCTGTACAGTGGCTCCAAATCCTTTGTCTGTCTTCTGGAAAAATAAGGTAGAGTATTATTTCCCCCAGTTGATGGACCTAGTGTGCTTTGACTAACCTGTGTCATCTGTTGTGGCTCATCCTTGTTAACTGTGATTATCCTGAAGTGTAGTATCAAAAGCAAAAGTGGTGTGTGGGGAATAAAAAGTTGGAGTTAGCAGTTTTGGAAACTGTTCTTGAAACATTGAGGGAGTCAGGAGAGTGGATTAATTCAGTTAGTATTTGCCTGTTTATCTGCACCACCAGCAGTAGTGGTAGGTACCACTGCATTGTGTGCCTGGGTCTCTGGCTTGCCCAGCACTGAGTAAAATACTCAGTGGTGTTACACAAGGTGCACTTCCACGTTATGCAAGGAAAATGTTACAACAAATTCAATTTAGAAACTCAGTCTCTCTGCCAGGGCCTGGCATGTACACACACAAAGGAATTGGTTTACATGGCAAATGAATGGGAACTGAGGAGATTATATTTTGTAAGGGATTGAAATCCTGTCATCTTGGTCTCAGGTTTGCTGCTTCTAAGGGTGGCTGTTCATTTGGAAGAGAAAAATCAGAGAATTTAGATGAGGAAGAAAAGAAAAACTAGATATGAAGGGAAAATTAGTGCTAATGAAAGCAAAGGTTTTCTTCTGCTGTGGCACTGCCTAAGGAAAAAATGGAAAGAAGCAGTGGCCTTTGCAGGGAACAAGTGTCCTAGGCAGAGCAGGGGAGGGCATAATCCACTGCAATAGAGGGGAAAGAAAAATCTAGTCTCTGTGCTCATTCCTTTGTATCTGGTGTCTGTGTCCCGTTGTTGACAGACTGCAGGAGTTGGGAGCTGTTTGCAGCACACAGCCCTGGACCGAGCCAGGCACTGGAGAGCTCTAGAGCTGTCCCACCTTGGGGCTGTGCCCCACCATTGTTGTCCCAGGGTTAAATATTCCTGGAGTTACCTAAAACTCATCTGTGCAAACTTTTTGTCACCTGAGAAGTTGTGAGGGAGCTCCACTGCATTGGTGTGTCCTGCAGGCATGTTCCTATCAGAAACCTCTGAGGTTTCTGAGTTCTGGGGTCTTCCTGGCCACACAACTCGTACTGATGCCTTCAGACTTAATTATCTGAGGACTCACTGCAAGTCTGTCTGTGCTGTTGAGTTATTACAAAGTTGCTGGGTTCCCAAGCCACTCTCTTTGATATGGAGGTTGTCTGTCACATCTGCAGTGTGAGCTGTGGTGAGAGGAGGCAGCCCAGCAGAGCAGTGAGGGAACAGCAGAAATGTGGACTTAATGGTTTGGCTCACAGAAACTGGAATTGATAAATGCTGGAAATAATGGCAGGAACTGAGTTTTGAGGTTAACAAGCAGTAGCTTTAGCAGGAGGGTTTGCCAGACATGGTTGCTGAGGGGGAATATGGACCTTCTTGCATTCTCCATCAGGTTCCTGACTGTGACACACATGAAGCAGGAGTGACATGGAAAGATGGGACATTTTCTGGGAAAGCATCCAGGCAGACTAGATCCTTGTGCTACGGCTCAGTTTTACATACAGTGATTCTCTGACACTGGTGGCTTCTTTGCCTTACAAAGGCAGGGAGTTTGTTTCTTGGCTTCAAGCACAGAGCTGGTTTGGTCCAGATAAGAGTATCCCAAAACTTAGTGCCTTGCCAGGCAGGGGGAGGGATGCTGGAATGAAGAGGGATGCAATGCCCTTGGTGGCTGTCTTTCTCCAAAAGTTATCTGATGTAAATATTACATTCTCTGCATAAATTTAGTATAGATAATTGACTGCATCTTGCTTGGAAATGGGTACCAAAGGTTGTTTTATAGCTTCTGTGTAATTGAAATTCCAGGAGGAGAGGCCTTTGTCTTGGAAACCACATTTGAATTACTTTTTTATTGGAGTGTTAAAGCAATATGTTACGATGTGAGGGATTCAGCGTGCGTGTGTGTCAATAATTACCGCATTTCCACAGTTACAGTGAATAAAGAAAACTCTTGAAAAAGCGTGTCAAGCTTTCTCTGAAAAGCAGCGATCCAGCAGTTGTGTTGACAGCCAGGAGTGGTCTGACCTAAGCAAGGCCTCCCCAGCCTCCTCAGGTAGTGGTCAGTGCTAATGCAGGACCTGCAGTTGACATTTGGGCTGTGCTGCCTCGTACCCTTGGTGCTGAAAACAGTTCATGAAAGCAGAAACCAGTGCTCCAACATGGAAATGGGAAAACTTTAAGGAGCCTGTCTACAGGGAGGTTAATAATAACAAGCTGAGGTGGCTGGAAACAGGAGCCACCAGTGTGGCCACAGGAATGGTCAGTGGCCACCAGCACAGGAGAGCAGCTAAGTGTGCTGCAGCGGGCTGGGTATGGAGTACAAGAGCTTTGATGTGCTTCCATAGAAGGTTCTAGTTTTACTCACTGAAGCTCCTTTGTTTTGCAGAGATCTTGATGCAGACGCCCTTTTGGATTTCTTTTTAATAGTGTGTGACCCTTCACCTTTGATCCCTTGACCTGCATTACTTTGGTAACCATTTCATTTTTTAAATTTCATTTCATTTTTTAATTTTGGTGTGTAAGCTGTAACATTTCATCATTTTAAACTGTAGCATTCTTTGACCTCCCCAGATGTCTTTTCTTTTCTATGAGGATGCGCATTGTTGGCTTTTCTTGAATAAACATTATTTCAGTTGTTAATAAAATATGTATTTTTCGTTGGTTTTTGTTTCTTTTAAGTTTAACTGTGTGTATGTTGCCTGTATAATACTTCACTTCTTTTGATCTATGTTTTCCCAGTTAATCTGTTTTGATATTTATGTACATCTTTGCTTTTAATTCACATTTTTTCTACAGTTCTTTTATTCAGTAAACCCGTGCTTGTGGCCTGTCCATGGCCCATCCATGTCCCCTTCTAGTCAGCTTTCATAGCTTAAAGTAACTTTGGGAGCATTTTAGATACACTTATGAATAAGAACTATTCTTTCACAGTTAATTTTTTTTCCCCTGTCCTGAAGTTAACTTTTCCTAACCATCAGCTCCAAACTGATAGCTGTTTTAATAAAAGATTAGACTTCAGACCAAAATGAAAATCTCACTTGAAACTCAATTTGCATTTATTTTTCTGTTATCATTGGAGCCCAAAGGGAAGTTATCAATGCTTGGAGCTGTGCTTTAGGCACGCCTGTGCTTAGGGAAGCAGCGTTGTGTGTACGTGGGATGGCAAAGCCCCCAAAGCTTAGTTGGTTCTTTCCATTTTCCTGTTGAAAAGGAAGCAGTGGATAAGACAGATTTTGGCCAGATTCTATTTTTATCTGGTAAATGATCATATGAAATCCACTGAGCACAGCCCACTGAAGTACAGATTACTTTTTAAGTGTCTCATTATTTTATTCTCTAACATTTAATGCTGAAGTTTTAATTGCACACAGATGAAGCTGCTAAATGAGCACTGAAATGGATTTAGGTCTTCTCAGAGCCTTGTTGACGCTTATAAAACTTTATATCATTCATTAGGACTACAGATTAAAATTGTAGTGAGCTGTTCACGTAGTGCCACTGGGCTCTGCTGGTTCCTGGCCTCTGGAGGAGCCTGAAGCTCACTTGAACTACCTCCTGCTGACTCTTTCCCCAGGGAAACTGGACTGCATTTGGCTCTGCTCCCTTGTTTGGGGGTCCTGCTGACCTCCAGGGCTGAACCTGAGTTGTCTCCTTCCCCCCCGAGTCCTCTGTGAGTCTTGAGGGATTCAGCCCCTAGCAGATTGTACTTGGGCAGCAGGGATGCACCATCATCCAGAACCTGCTTCAGGAAACAGCTGATTTGAATTGGTATCGCTGCCTGAGAAAGGTTATTTACAGCACTGATCTCTGTGCTTAACTGCAAGATCCCTGTTTTTAAACTGCCCTTGTGTGGCAGAATTGACTGCTAAAATGGTGGCAGATCCAGTATTCACAGAATTCCCTGCCCAGCACCTCTGTTGTGTTACTGTGTGAGTTTCTCTGACCCTGTGGCTGTGAGCTGTGTTGGACTGTCACAGCCTCCATCAGTGCTTGAAGCATTCAGGTGAATTTTCCTTTCCCCTCCTGTTCCAAATTTTAGCTAGAATTGTTTTTGTAGACCTGGAGTTGTCAGTTCTGGTACACAGAGTGCTGCTTCTCACAGAGCCTGTCTGGGATAGCTGGGATTTGGCTTTGGCTTGGGTTTAATGCTACCTGTCAGCCTGAGAAGAAGAATCCTCCAGAAACCATCTTAAGCCATTTCTTCAGTCTCCAGAACAGAGTTTTTAGAACTCAATGGGAAAAAATACTTACTTTTCCCAAGAAAACTCCTTGAAGACTCTTTTTCTCCTCGTAACGTATATTTTATGTTGGCAGCAGTTAGATGTGAGTGCCTTGACTTTCCAGGGCAGCAATTCTTAAAAACCTTTAAACGTCTGGAAACTGAAAGAAAGCTCCTTCCCTGTGCAGAGGGCTGGCTGTTGGCTGCCTCCTGCTAGAACAAATAGCAGGGAAAAAGAAGACATGGAATAAAAATATCTGATGTTGGGAATTGGAGTCAATAATAATAATAATNTTGTCCATCCTGCCTTCTTTCATAAGGTAAGCGCTCTGACCCATGGCATTCTCTGGGTGTAGCTCCCAAGGTGGTGGGATGACAGAGTGATGCATGCTTTGTTGTGATATTTCCATGTATTGTGTTAGATGCAGATGGTTATTTGCAGATATTGGTGTAAATAATATGGGTTTTGCCTGTTCAGCTATTGCATGGGCTTCCAGGATGCTAGAGCTGCTGAGGGAGAAGGCGGTACAGCCTTTGGGAAGGGAGGAAATAGGAGTTGTCCCCTGTTTTCTTTATAAAACACAGTAAATATTGGCAAGAAAAGCTGCTTTGTTGACTCAGCAATAACACTATTTGCCCCAGTGTAAAATCTGTCCCTGGGCTTTTGCTGCACTGCTGCTGGATAAAGCAGGAACACCAACAGCTGACCCTTGGATGGCAAGAGATGATGGAACTTAATTCACTTTACTGAGCTTGTTTTTCACTGAGCAGTAACTCAAATACATGTTTTCATCAAACACTTAATCAAAGAACTACACAAATGCTGCAAAATGTTTGCAAAGCAAAACATTTGTCTATTTAGATATAGAGAGAATACTCTATTGAGAGATCTGTTCCTGCTTACGAGGTTTTTCTGTTACTCAAAGCCAGAATGTTGACAACATCCACTCCTGAAACAAGTCTTAATTTTGAAATCTATGCAATATCTTCTGCTGCTGGAGGCTTTTATGTATTAACCTTAACAGAAGACTGAAGGGCTGAAATGAAATCCTTGGCATACGTACAAGATTCAGTGTTGCATGTCTTGCGGTTCAGGTAATGCAGCCGGGGTTGGATTAACCTAATCTGCTTTATTCAACCTAATAGACACCTGTGTATCATCTGCATGTGCTGCTTATTTAATAAAACATAGGCAGCAGCAAATTGCTCACTTTGGTCTGACTGAAAAAGTTTTGAAAATCAGATGTATTGGTCGGCACAAACACACTGTTTTCTGATAACACTGAAACTGATCCAGAGGTGAAGGATGAAAGTGCAGGACAGGTCTGTATCCCCTGCCCAAGACTGTACCTGGGAAAACAGAGATTTCCGTGCAGCACCTGACCCTATGCAATAAACTGACCAAGTGCCAGCTAACCCTACTCACGTTTCAGGGCTGGTGGGTTCTAGGCATGGATCCTGCTGCTCCCACTGCTCTTGAGCTCAGAGGGGAAGGGAATTCCTCCTTTCCAGAGCAGAGCCTGAGTGCTGCTCTGGCCTTACACTGGGACACCGGCTGTTGGGGCAGGACTGCAGTCCTTGGCAGCCACTCTGCAGGGAGGTTCTCTTCAGGGTGGGGGTGAATTTCTCAGGCTTGTCACCCTGCTTGCTGCTCTGGGTGTGCGTTGGTTTGCAAAGTCTTTAAATAATTTAATTATTGCTCCTGCTTTAATCTCTAACTTCTCGACTTGCATTAAGGACTCTGATGGCTGAGGGGTTGAGCTGGTGCCATTGGGCAGCCAGCCCTGACCCTCTCCTGTGCTTCTGCTTTTCCTCTGCTTCAGAAGTAGAACTGTAGCCCTTGACACCCTGCATTGGCTTTGTGTCTGCTAGAGCAGGGTCCTCTGCCTGTTCTCCGCTCTTAGCTGCACATTCAGCTCGGAAAATGCTCAGTGATAAACATGTGTTTTTATTTCTCCTTCAGGTTTGGCTTGTCTGCTTTTCAGCTCTTCTAGACATTGGAAATTCCAGTTTGTTTTTATTTTCTCTGGATTCCTTCCCACAAGACAGAAGTGAATTCAGCATGGATTATTGGGGAGAGCCTTGGCTGGGAATAAGGATAATTGCAGCCTCTGGCTGTGCCACAGTTTCACTGATGATTTCTTTTAAGTTACTCACCTGCACTGTATCTGTTTCCTCAGCTGTAAAATGTGGGTAATTACCTCCATTGTAAAATGTTACAGGGTCTGCTGGTAATTATATGAACGAAGTGCTAATTACAGTGATTATCCCTTGGACCTAGTCTAGATCTGGCTGATGTTCCTGTTGTGATGAACGTATGAAACAAATACTGCAACTTGCTTCATTCTTTGCGAGGGGCCTGGAAGGTGCCGTGTCACGCGATGCATTCCCAGTGAGAAGCTCTATGGCCCTGTCACACAGGTCCCCCTATTCATTTCTCATTCCCCTCCACCCCCGTGTATTACAGGGCCGTGGGCTGGAGGGGGGCTGAGGAATTACTGATTGAGTAGCTGGATCCACATAAGATCTGATAGCCAGGGTTTATCTGTGGATTTGTTTTTCCTGGGGATATGTAGAAGGCAGCAGTCAGGGAACTGTGGTCCCAAAGTACCAGTTGGGTTGGGGCCAGTCTGTGCTGCCTAGTGGCCTCCGTTCCTTAAGAAGTTCTGACCTTGATGCCAGGAGAGGTGTCCTTCCAGCTGTGGAGATTATTTCCCTCCTGTAAAAGCCTACAGCTTGCAAGACTTTATTATCAAACATTTTATTTGCCTTTCTCTTCTCCGTTTATTTAGGACACATTTTCTTTGTAGCTGGGAATAGCTCAACTATCCCCTGAGCAGGGCTGGGTAGTGAAGGAAGAATTGATATTCTTCAGGGTAGAAATGGAGTGTTCTCATCCAGAAAATCCTGCTGCTGCCGCTGGGAAGGTGCTGTAGTTTTTGATGGTAGTAATAAGTCAGGTCGTATATCTGGTAATGATGGGAGTCTCCTCTCCTACCCTGCCTTCACTGGTCCACAGACCTCATGGCACAGTAACAACAGAAATCACGTGCTTGGTTCATCTTCATCCAGCTCTGCCTGCTCTGTTCTGCCACATACGATTCCCTGCTTTTCTGGGTTCTGCTGGATGGATTTTCTGCCTTCGCCTCCAGCCTCTATACACCTGCTTCCCATCAGCCTCAGCCCTTCTTTGCCCTGGAAGAGCAAGGCTCAGTTATGTCTTCAGGATTTAGTAGCTGAGGAGCTCTTCCTTTCTGAGAGTTCGATGAGTGCAATGAACTTTTAACTTTCAAGAAAATGTTTTAGTTCCTGTCCGGGATGATGGTTTGGAAAAGCTTTCTGGCAATGGGAAGCCAGTCTTTAATTGCAGTTTTGCACCTGGATTTTCCAGACTAGATGCTCCTCTGACAGCTTCTGTCTGATTGATTCTATGGCCTGTTTTTTTTCCATGACAGGATACTTGAGTGCTCCAGGGATGGGAATAACATGCTACTCCTGGTCGGTGAAAGTGGTCATTGCCAGGCAGTGAGGGTATGGAAAGAACTTCCTCTTGTTAGATAGAGGAAAAAGTAAATGAGGGGTTATCATCTCTCCTACGATTTGCTCTTGCCTTGCTTTAAAGCACCTAAACTGGAGAAGTGTGTCTGTAGTGTGTCTGCACTTCACCTAATGCTCATCTGCCAGACTTGTTTGAAAATCGTTCGTTTGGGAAGCAAAAAATTCGGTTTGTTCCTGAAGAAGCATTATCTATTAAGATGAATTAATTTAGTGTGAGAGGCTTCAAAAGTGAATGATGCCACATATCCATGTTCTTATTGCCCGTTGCACAAGTGAACTGATCTGTGTGCTCGCTGCAAGTCACATGCTGAAGGATGTTAAATTACTGTGTAACCTGGAGGGTAATCAGTGATTAAGATCTGATATTTATCCAAGTCTAATTTTGCAGCATTCTTGCAATGTCTGGGATTTCTGTATTTTGGCACCAGTCTGGATGCTGTACATTAAAAGGGTAGATAACATTTTTTTTTTAAACTTAAATGTTTAGTAACATAAAAATTATAAACTTTCTCAAGTCTTCTTTCTCTTAAAAATGAGTGCACTGTTTGGTTTTCATTGAGGTGCAAAGTGTTGTATAAAATCACTGCAACTTGTGACAAAAATGCTTTCAAGTATCTGAATGAAAATGCAGCATCACCATGAATACAAAAGCGTTAATGCAAAAGTGGTTCTGAACGAGGTGCTGCAAAATGAAGGTTTTCCTGGTTTTGAGATCACGTTTTTAAGCAGTGATTATACCCCGTGGGGGGCAATTGCACAGCCCAGGGAAGGAGTTGAGGAGCAGTTTGTATATGTCAGAGGTTGCTGCAAAGAAATCTATTCATTTTTACTTCTTTTTGTCATTACCTGTCACTGCTTGGCTTTGTGAGTCAGTAGGTTATAGACAGACGCGCGGGCTGGTTGCAGGCCGGGCGGAGCAGTGCCGGGAGTGCCGCTGGCCGCAGCCCCACAGTTGCCCGTCCTGTCCGGGCTGTGCCGGTGGCCGTCGTGCTTTTGGCATCACCTCCTCACCCAGCCCCGCTCGTACCGGGGCCCGTGCCGGCGGCACGGCCTGGAGCCGCCGGCCGGGGCGGCTGGAGCTGCCTTATCCCCGCTCCTCACCGGAGGAGGAGGAAGAGGAGGGTTTCCATCGCGCCCCGTTTCCAGCTGCCCCCGTGTCTGTACGGACGCGGAATCCCCACAGGAGGGTGCTGCGAAGGCACTGAATGTGCGGGTTTGCAGGGAAGATGAGGGCTTGGAGGAGACGGCGATTGTAGGGCAGCCAACGCCGTAGCTCTGGCGAGGGCAGCGCCTCAGCCGTCCCCGGGAGGGGTGCGGTGGGAGATGAGGTTGGAGCTCGCGGCTCCCCGCTGCCGTGCTGGGGGGCTCCCGTGTACACTCCGGGTGTGTGAGTGTGAGCCACGGCAGCAGGAACACTGACACTGGTGCTGCGGGGCTGAGTGAGGGCTTGCTAGCTGCAAAGCGTCCCAGGGCTGTTCCCTGCCTCCTGCTCGTGGCTGGTGTTGGAACCCTTCCCCAAGGGATGCTCACGCATCATCCGTGGCCAAGGGTCTTATGGCTTCTGTCCAACGTGCCTTGGGGCCACCTGGCTGCTTTCCTGTCTGCATTTAATATGTTTAGTCCGCACAAGGGCAAAATGCATTTGCTTGCAAGTAGAGACAGCCTCCAAGTTCTGTCCTAAAATACTTTGTAAGTTGGACCATTTAATTCAGCATGATCAGGTGAGGAATAACGACAAAACCTCCCTTTGGTTCCTGGCTGTGCAGCCCTCTTCCAAATATTTTAGTTAAAGGGATTATTCCTTTTGCATAATACATGCTCATGCCAAAAAACTTGTCTGACAAAGCCAGTTAAGCAGCACTTTCACGTGATTCTCCCTATAGCTGTGTGCTACTTCACCCTGAAATTCTGTGATCATTTAAAAATAAACAGCCCTCTACCCCAGGGGCTGCACACATCTGCTCTGCCCCTCATTTTCTTCTGCTGCTTTTCCCTTTTAAAATAAACTTTTGAAACTGAGGATTATATAACTGAAGAAGAGACTTCTCTTTGGGATGACCTCTAGGATATGTGGGGGGGATTCAGTCTAATTCTCGTATATGGGACTGTTGGAGCTCTGATCTCTTCCTTTTAATGGTAGCAGGATCAACTTACGGAGCTGTGTTAGAGAGGGGGTGTAAAATCAGCTGCTCATTGCATCAGAGCACCTCACTTGGAAACCTGGGACTCAGATCTTTGTGGGAGTCCCTGTGGGGTTCCCTGCTGACCACGAGGACATCATGGCATGTGCCAGTTCAGTACCTGGGTTTGGATGGAGGACTGTGTCCAGCAGTGATGGTGCTTTGTGTTACTCTCTGGTTTGGCACTCATCTGAAATTGCATCACCAAAAAACTCTTTTGGTGGGATGGCTGATCCCAAAGTTTGGCTAATAGGCACTCTGGAAGAGGTGCCTGGCAGCAGTAGGGGCTTTGCCTCGGTACCCGCATGGCAGAACAGAGCTGGTCTCGTTAGATCAGCTGCAGGCAAATACAAATAGACTTGGATTTTGGCCCTGTAAAGGGAGACTTTCATCTTCCCCTGGGAATTCTGCCTTGGCAGAAACCAGCTGTAGTTCAGTGGTTTCTGTTACCAGGCAGAGTCTGTTTGGATGTTAGAAAATTAGAGCAGAAATTCCTGCAGCAGTCAGCTGTGTCTGCGTCACCTCTGTGACCTCTAACTGCTACTCCTGCAAACAGTTGCCATTAAACACAGTCAATAACCCCCTTCTGCATTCCATTGGATCGTCTCTTCCTGCCATCTCAAATGAAAAATAAACAAAAGAGCTTAAGCGTGCAACGTGCTAAATAGACTAATCAGCTGTGAAAATATTTTATGGGGGAATCTGGGGCAAGAGCTGTCAGTGGGAGCGAGCTGATTGGAGCTGCAGCAAAACAGCTCAGGGAGGTGGCCATGGGGACAGAAGGGAAAGATTTGTTCAAATGTATGCGTGCTATTTTTTTTACCCCTTTCTGAGTAGTTTTAGGAAATCCCTCCCTCTGTAAATTGATTACCTCTGCACGTCAGAAGGCCTTGGCTCTAAGTATGCGCTAAGCTGCTCCTGTGCTGATTTGACTTTGCCTGTTAAATGTAAAACAGGTTTTAATCTTCTCATTTAGATGTTTTAATAGAAAGTAAATGTTTAACTTGCTTTGCTGTGGCCTCCAAATCTTTAATCCGTGGGAACAGTTTTAATGAAAGGAAAAGACCGTGCTTTTGTTTAAAGCACGGGGTGATGCTGCAGGCAGTAGTGCTGGTGGGGGGAATTGCAAACCCACATCAGGAATTTTTGACACTGGTGGATCCTGGATTTGGGGATTATGGGTTTAGCAATGTGCTGGGGAGAGTGACAAGGACTCCGTCTTGGGACAGCCTGTGGCTGGGAAGGGGTCTGTAACCATGCTGTAAGTTCAGTGTTAGTAATTCCTGCCCCTGAATTCAGAATTGTTCTGTGTTCTGATGATATTACAGGGCTGTTGCTGCTCCAGCAAGGGAGACCTGAGCAGAAACATGTGCTTGCCAAGGAAACCGCAAAGCAGGCAGCACTGGGTTTTGTTCTGCACACAAAAGGGGGGGTTCTGCTCTTCTGAAGCCACTCAGCTTACTTATGATTTAATTTAATGTAATTTGTTAAAAAAGATGTGTGGTTCCAGGATACTCATATGGCTGGCAAAGTACCATGACAAACTCAAACTGAACAAGGAGTGGAACACACAGTGAATGTGGGTAGAAACCACCCGGGGGCAAGCGCAGGCACCTGTGCCAAATTTCCGGCAGGACCCACAGCTGTTTGCCCCTTCAGTTGCATTTTCTGCCTCAAATTAGAATCAGGACTTTATTAGGTTAAAAGTGCAGCAAGTCCTGGAAGATGGAGAGTGCTGCCAAAGGATTTACCTGCATGTTTCCTACTAGCCTGTGCTGCCAGAAGGGAGATGCTGTTCAGGGCAGCTGAAGGCACACAGGCACCTACAAGGAAGTACTTCATAAACACCACTTCCCTCATTGGAAAGCCAACTGCACCAATAAAGCTTTGGCTGGGTAAATAAAGTGCTCTGATTTCCAGGCCTGTATTGTAAGTTATCGAGCTGTAATTGTGTAAGTGCCAGGGTTATAAATAGCATGTGCAGCTGGCAAGCCCCAGCCATGGCACACCGCGGCACCGGTGCTCCGTAGTGAGAATCAGGAGGATTGTTCTCATTGGGATTTTGGCTTCTCCCTTTGCACTCCATGCTTTTCCCACCTGGGCTTGCAGGGACTGAGTCCTGTCCTGTAGCCAGGCCTGGTTTTCCTTTGTGGGATGAGGGCCAGCTTGGACACAGGAGCATCCTGCGGCACCTGGATTTGTACCTGATCTGTGCATCAACTGGGCTGTGTGTTGAAGGCAAGGAAAAGAAAATTATTGGTAAAATAATAAATCGACTTGAAACCAAAACAGTTCATTATTGCAGCGTCAGTACACTTAAGAGGCTGGTGCTGCATCACAGGTGTGTGGATACCTGTGGAAAATGGTGTCATATGGGTGTCCCAGAAATATCTGCAGTGAAGGATTCACTGTTCTCCACAGGATGACTGGGGAGCAGTTTGCATACATCCATGGGGAAACAGAGCTGCTCCTTCACTCTGCACCAGAGGGATGAGTTAGGTTTTGCAACATAGTAACTTAAATGTTTAATTTTCTGAGTTGTCGTTGTTCTATGTAAATCAATTTGCTTGCTTTTTTTTTTGTTTGTTTGCCTTTTTCCTTTGACTTTTTTTCCTCTTCGACCAAAATCCTAATAACCCCAACAGGTCACAGGCACATTAAGATGCTGGGGACAATGCTGGGGGCTGAGGAGAGCAGCAGAGCCAGGGCTCTGTTTGGAGGGTTGGGGTGTGGAAGGAATACGGTGGTGGAAATGTTTGCCTTCCCTGTTGGGAGTGGGTTGAAACGCTACATCAGGCACGTCTCACCAAAATAATAAAAGTACTATGAAAGCAATCAAAAATGCGTTACCCACTTGGCGTGTTGGAGGCGGCTCCTCCCCGTGCAAGGCCAAGCCATTCTGAATTCATCCCCCCGAGATTTGGTGTTAAAACATATTCGCTGCCAGCTGACAGAAGAGTCAAGCTCGGATTTATTACACCGGCACCTGCAGTAAAAAATGACAGATGATGCGAATGTATTTAATTATCATTCAATGCCACGTCTCTGCCTGCTCCGGTCGCGGGGCTGCAGCTGGCACACACTTTAACTAAAGTCAGTGTGCTTGTCTGGAGAGGGGCCCGGAGGAAGCGGCCCGGGGGAGCCGGGTGCTCCTGCGGGGCCCGGCTGAGCAAACGCGATTCTCCCCACGCTCGCTCACCCGCGTTTCTCCGTCCCCGGCCCTCTGGCAGCTCCCGCTCCGCCAGCGAACGCGCTCTCCCAGCCCGGTGCTGGAATTTCCCGCAGCGCCAGCCAGTGTCCCTGCCAAGGGGGATCCCCGGTGGCATCCCCCGGCCAGAGTGCGGGCACGTCCGCTCCCAGAGCCGCGCGGCTGCGATCCCGCGTCCCAAAGGCCGCTGCGGTTTGCAGCAAGGTCAGGGGGACACGGCGGGACTGCCGCAGCGGCGCCGGGAACGAACCGCGACTCCGGCAGCGCTCACGTGTGCCGGTGTAACACGGAGCTGCGGAGCCCCGGGCAGCTCTGCTCTGTGTGTGTGCCTCGTGTGTGCAGTTACATGGACCTGCAGGCACAGAGATACATGCCTAGAACATAGATACACGCCTGCATGCACAGGTAGACGCACACATACATACACGGATGCATACACACAGACAATTGCATACATACATACACACGTGCATTCACACATAAACACGTGCATACACACATACATGCATAGACAGGTACACACGTGCATACTTGGCCTGGGGGAGCTGGCCCAGGTGCTGCTGCTCAGCCGCTCCCAGGTGCCACAGCCTCTCCCAGCTGCTGTCAACACTGATGAGGCTGCCGGGGAACTCGGACAAGCCCGCAGCCTGCCCTGATGCTCTCGCTTTCCTGGGCTGTCCCTGTGGTGCAGAGCCCAGTGTCCCCTCGGTCTCCTGCCATCACCCCCATGCCCCCCTGGATGCCAGTGAGTGCTCCTGGTCAGGCAGACCTGTGGGCTGCCACCAGCTGGACCAGTTTTTTTAGGGGGGAAAAGGCAATCCAAGGGTGAGCTGAGCTACTCCTTCCTCCCTGAGGGATGAAGATTTGGGGTTGTTGAAGGGGGGGGTGTTTTGCTTGCCTCCTTGCTCTATAAAAGGAAAAGCTGCTGTTGGGGTTTTGTTATCGCTTGTTTGTTGCCTGTGCTCACCAAACCATGCAGGGAAAAGGGGATTTGGGGTGGATTAAAATATCTGATTCTTGCTAGTTACTGAGCCTTTTGGACGTGAGCTCCAGAAGCTTTGTGCTGCATGGAGGAAACAGCAGCCCATGAGGAGAGGTGGTCAAAGGAATTGGCCAAAAAGGAAGAGAAAAATCTGATTTTTTGCAAAGCTTAAGAAGAAAATGGAAGAATTTTGATCTTGCCGAAATGCTTTTGACATTGGAGTTTTCCTTGTTTTTAATAATTATTTGGAAAACCTGCTTATTTGAAAGCAAAAAATAGAAGCCATCTGCAAATGAGGGGTTTTCCTCAGTGCCCTGTCACAGGGTGTCCTCACTGCTGTGTGCAGAACAGGGAGATATTTGTTTTTGGGGGACGCTTCTGGCACGAGTATCTTGCACACCAAAACTCATTTGTTTTTGGTGGATGTGGCGTTTCCCTGGGGGATTTTGGCCAGAGGAGCTGGGCAGGTGCAGGAAGCTGTGCTTATGGGTACTGCTCTCTCTTAAGCACACCAAACCCCACATTCAGAAGCAGAGCAATCAGCTGGGGATATTTTAGAGTGGGTGGTGAAACGAGGTAGTTTTTAGTATTCATGAAAAATGCTTGTGACAGCCTTACCCCAAGTAATGAGCAGCCACCTGCAGTTCAGAGCAGTGCTTGATAATGCTGTAATTAGATTGGAGATGCAAAAAAGCTCATTAAAATTAAATAACATATTTGTCACTGTTTTAAGAGGTGCAGATTGCCTCGAACCATGCTGGTCTCTTGACCTTGAGTATTTTGGCATAGTCCTCACTGTTGAGCACATGAAAATAACTTCGGAGCATCCCACAGCAGGTTCTTGGTGGGGGTTTCAGTGCCAGGTGCAGGTGCTCACCTGCCCTGGTCACATCATTTGGCACCTCACCATACGGGGCCATGCTGCCAGCACCAGGATGGCACAGGGGAACGCAGGTTTCCAAAGGCATGGGTATCTACCTCTTCGGTTTTTGAAATAAAGTAAAATCTGTTTTGAGTCCCCTTCCTCCCTCCTGCCTGGAAAGGAGCATGCAAAGTCACGACAGCGTCTATTAACAAGACTGTAATTTTCCAAAATTAATTTTTAATGACTAATTTGTCTTGTTTTCAGATGTTTTATACAACACCTATTGTTTAAACTCCTTTTGTTTCTCCACATGTCACCACAGCAGAGGTGGGTGTTGGGTCAAGATCTCCAGCTGGGACATCCACTGCTGGCTTGGCTCTGCCCTTGGGAGGGCTGTATCTGCCAAGGAAGGGCAGCTCTGGGGAAAGGCAGAGGTTATCCTTTGTAGAAGGGATTTCCCTTTCTGCTGCCCCAAAATGGCACTGCTGTCAAAACACTGTTGCCCTCACTCCAGCTGTTGTGGCCACACACTGTTCTCCTCCTCCAGAGATGCTGGCTGGCCGGAGCTTTTCTTGCAATAACTTCTATGCACAAAGAAGAGAATTAAAAACAAAGAGTGGGTTTTTCTTTCTCCTCCTCACTCATCGTGAGTAATTACACGTAGGTGTCTCGGAACAGGAGTGTTTACAGACGCTCGGTATTTTCGGCATGTGGGATTTTCCCACTGTAGCACTTGGGTTGTGAGCAGCAGCAAAAGCAGTGCTTAGCCTGGTGCCTGGATCACCATTGGTGCCTGGATCACCATTGGTTTGTCTGGGAACTGGGGAAGAGGAGGGAGTACTCTTGAGAATGGAGTATCCTTATGAGGTCATGGCCCTTTGGTGTCCACAGGAAGAGAGTTTGTAGCACAACTTCTGGCAACTTACAGAGAATTTTTTTTTTAATTGTACTTTTTTCCCTCTTAGGAATGATTTTGGAAGGGCTCAGATTTGGGTGGTGGCAGCTTGTCCTGCCTTGCAGCTGGGCACACTGCTTGGCTTTGCTTGCTGCCATTCATGTCAGTGTTTTCTGTTATATTCCTGGCACCAAATGGGAATTTTCTCAGAGCTTGTTCTGACTAATGTTGATGAAAGGGCAGAAATTCATTATTAGAGTGAAATAGCTGGTGATAGACTGGGATTCCCAGGTGTATGAGTGAATACCAGTAAATGTCTGTAGTGAAATTTTTTCTGCAGATCCTCGCCCGTGACCGCCCCCGCTCTGGCTGTGTGGGCTGAGCTGCGAATGCCACACAGCCACAGGAGTTGGGAACAGCACCTTTAGGGCTGCCCAGGTCTGTGCCAAGGGGCTCCCCACAGCCTGGGCACCCACAGCTTCTCTGGGCCGAGGTGGCTGCATGGGGTCCCCAAAACCAGTGCAAGAGCCCATGATGGGCAGACAGAGCCTAAAGTAAAAAAAAAAAAAAAAATCTAATAAAGTGTTTTCAAGGCCCAGACTGAGACACGACCCATCCACCTCTTCCTCTCATCTGGGTACTTGATTATTGTCAGAGTAATCTTAGTTCTTTGTCCAGGGAGAGATGGTTGGGAGAATGGGAACTGTGAGTGATCACATCACCAAATAAGTATTTCCAGATAAAACAGAATGTGTGATTCCTATCATGCTTGGAGCAAAGTGAAGGGCTGTGGCTCAGGCTTCTGGTCAGATCCAGGTGGGTCCTTTAGGCTGGTCCTAGCTAACTTCAGAGGAAAAGAACCTCCCAGACACATTTAGCCTTTGTGGTTATGCAGAGGGATCTGCTGGCAGAGCAAACCCCGGGTAAACATCCTCAGTTTGCTTCCTCCTGAAATGGAGCAGCTTTTGGAGTTTGGAGCCACAATTTGTATTCAAATGAAGGTCATTTGAAAGGTGTAACACAGTAAACAGCCATTATTTCATTTTGATAGTGGTACTAAAATTATAGTGTTGGTTGAATTATTTTAGTTTAGGACCATTACCATCCCCCTAAAACACTTAGAGGGGTTTTATATCAGTGCTGCAGTCCTGAAATTAAAGGAAAATTAAAAATCACACGACTGTGGTAGAAAAGTAATTTATTTGCGAGGATGCCTTCGTTTTATCATGGAGTCTCTTTCCCTTCTGCTCTTCCAGGAGATGTGCTCCCAATACCCAGACAGGCTCCCAGGGTTCACCTTGCTGAACCAGGAAGGCATCAGCTTCCCATGAGCCAGGGCTGCCATAAACCACCCCCAAAACTTAATTTTGAATTTTTTTTTCTTTTTCAGTAAAAGTGGCTGATGCGGTATTGCCTGACTCAGTGCTGTTAGCATGTTATATTTCAAACATACTCGTGTAAGGGGGTAGGCACACACTTGAAATCTGTCTGCATTCATTTTCTTCTAGGTATACATGCAAGAGAAGTTGAATAGCGTGGCAGTGATTTCCCTCATTGGGGTTACTGGGTGAGGGTACCTGGATGGAGCCCAGCAATTATGGCTGCTGTTGGGTTGAAGGGAGGATGCTCAAAGGCTGCGCTGGAGCGGGAGCTGGCGGACGTGAACAAAATCTTAATTGGGAAATTTCCGTAGATTATTACAGCTGCCTTCATTAACATTTTCACACTTGGCTGGTAACAAATGAGGAGAAGGGCTGTGCATGCCACTGGATTTATAGTGTTCCAAATCCATTCCATACCTGGGGTGTGCCTTTGAGCAGAAGGGATTGTAGCTTTTTGTGGAAGGGTGTTCTGTGAGGATTTCTGTCAAAATCTTTACTGGCAAGGAGCTGGTTTTCAATGAAAGGAAGGAATACCATACAAATAAAATTCCTAACTCCGTCTCTGGCAAAATTCAGTTTGGGTCTGTTTGTGCTTAAACTCCTGGGTTTTTTAGTTGCACAAGGAGGATATCAACTGTATATCCACTGGAAAAGAGCATAAGGTCCTAAACACTGCAAGTTGAGCTGGTTTAACAGTACCAAAGCTGACATAAATGAAGCACCAGCCATGAAAGATACTGGTCATGGAAGGCCACCACATCATGTTGCTGGAGAAGGGCAGGCCGTGTGTCCCTTGCCCGGCCTCACCAGGCCCTGCCTTGCTCCTGCTCACACTTTACTGCTGGTGCACATGATGCTGGCGGGGCCAAAATACATTTTCACTATGAAATCACAGGGTGCTCGTGTGCTGGGTGATATTGGGATGGATGGTCCCATCCTTGGGTGAAAGCTGCTCTCACAGAGGAGCTCCTCAGGAGCTCCTTCAAATTGAGGGGAAAACCTGCAGCTGGATTAGGATGCCCTCGGAGATGAGCGTAGCAACCTGTTCCATATTTATTATGGGCAACAATTTGACTAAGGGAGAATTTAGATTAATAACATTCAGCCCAGAGAAGTAATTTCCTTTGAGAAAGCGATTTACATGCACTCTGCCAAAAAGAGCCGTCACCGCGTGCTCTCCCTGTGTCAGCTCCAATAATGAAGTTGGAAATAACATGGGAGGTTAATAGGTCCTACTTATCTCCTTAGCGCCGCAAAGGAAGATTTACAGTGCGGAGCCTGGTTTGCATATTCCCGTTGGAAATGGAAAGGTTTTTCCCAGCCGAGATTGATGAGACATTGCAGGGTGTCTGCTGGGCTGAGACTGTAAACCTCCATCCCAGGGACACGCTTCTGCCAGAGGGAGCCGCCTTTCCTGGGTCACTGGCCAGGGACTGACTTAGAGCCACCATTCCAGTGATAATTATTTTTATCCATCTGTCTCCTCTAAGCATGGAAGTCCACAGAGACGGGGCTGCCACAACGTGTTAGGAGCTGGGTTGAAGCCCAGTGGGTTTTCCTTGGGAGCTGCCCATGGCGTGCGAAAGTCATCTGGAGACTGGGAGGAGGCGGTGTCTGGAGGGTGGTGGAGGCTGCCTGTGTTACCCGTCAGGCTCCTCCCTGTGTGATGCCAGTCTTCTGAGTGTATGTTGGAGTATGTTGTGTCCTGCCCTCATCCCAAGAAGGGGGGGTCTGCATGCTGGGCCGCGGGGCTGGGAGCTGCTGGAATGTGCTGGTGGGTTAATTTAGACCTGCTCCCCTAGGTGGAGCTGCTAATGAACCTGCCACCATGGGGGAGAATGCTGCTGCCTGGGCTGTTGGTGCGGCTGGAAGCAGCTGGAGCTGCCTATAGTCGCCCCTTCCCCCTAGTCTGGCTGGCCCGGGAATTGCAGGGACAGGGGATGGCAGGAGCCAGAGCCCTGTCACTTCACATTACTCGTATGAAATCCCAGAGGACCCGTGGCACGTTATGGGCTATTGCAGGAGCTGTTTCCCTGTGAAGAGTGGAGCTTTCTGGGCTAAGAGGAAGGAAAATGCCCAAATTCTGTGACTGCTTTCCTCTCCCCACCACCTTTTGGGAAAGAGCTCTGTGGCTGTTCTTTCCCAGCAGGGTTGTGTTTGAGTCCTCCCAGGTTGCTGGGTTCCAAACTGGGTATAAACCAAACTTTTAAAAAGAAACCAAAATTCATTCCCTCTGGATAATTTAAGTCACATGGTGCCCGAAACCTGCTTAAGAAAGGGACTCTAAGAGGGAAAGAATTGTTAATAAATGTTCTGTCTGCACAAACTGTAAAATATTCATTTCAGTCAGTTATTTCACGTTACTGAGCAAGTGCAAGAAGAATGAACTTTCTGAACAGCTTAAGGTACAATTCAGTAATAACCTGAGCCATTTAATGAATGAAATATTTAACATAATTTGCATATATTAAGTGATAGGATGACGTTTTTCTACTTCTGTGTACTTTTTGTGTATCTGGAACAGTGCAGCCTTTCCTCTTCACCACTTCTCACAGTGCTCCAGGGTAGGCACTGAGGAAATGGCATTTTTCCTCCCCGTTTGGAGCCAAGCAAACAGGAGCCACACCAGCTGAAGGCAAGGGCACACACACACAGGCACAGCTGAAGTGTTTTCAGCTTGGCAGCGTGGCTCAAGTAGGCATTGCTTCTGCTGCCATTTCTGCTCTTGATGCTCCCAGTTCCACAAATCACAATTTGTTTCCTTTTTCTTTTTTATTTTTTCTTTTTTTTTAATCAAATAGTATTTTAAGTGCAGACAAGAAGCTGTCTGCACGTGCCAGAGACTCCTCTTGGCAGCACGATGTGCAGGGCCTGGGAGCTGCCCTGTTCTGAAACACTCCTGAGCATAGCTGAGACTGGCACAAAGCCCATCCCTGGGATGGGCCTGCCAGGCTGTGCCCTTGTGGCACGCTGGATGACATCCCTGTGCACCCAGCATGTTCAGCACTGCTGGCACCTCTGGAGTTGTGGCTGGGCTGCCCTTGGGGATACTGAGCTTGCCCATAGTGTCCTCGAGAGTGGCATCCCTGAGTTGGCACTGATGTCAGATGGTTGCTGGGTAAATCAGGGTCAAGTGAGGCAGTGAAAACCTCAGGAATGGGAAATAAAGGGGGAAACCCCATAGAAACAGAGAACTGTAACAGGTTTTGGGTGACCAGCACTTCATTGTCAGCAGGTTACTCTGGGAGGAGGTAGCTGCTAATTTCCATGTTACCACAAATTGCAGTTCATAATCCAAACAGTAGCAGGGCTGGGTTCTCAATTATACCCAATTAAGATGTGACTTCATTAGTGCTCCCTAACTTAAGTGCACTTTAATTCATTAAACTCTTTTTCTTCTGCTCTGTAAGTGGTCTCCCTTCAGGAAACTGTGGAGGGAAATGAAGTGTCCAAAGGAGTGTGTATTTGAGTATCTGTATATAGATTTATAGCTACATAGGTCTCTCTGTATCCCGTGGGTGGGGTTTGGGTGGTTGCCCAGAGCAGGAGCCCTGGGGAGCGCAGAGTGGATCAGGGGTGACCAGTGTGGCTCACGGTGATGCATCCAAGGTGTCCACCATGCTGTGCCCTGATGCCCCACTTACTCACTGGTAGTCCACTAACACTGACCCTCACAGGCTGAATGAATAATACATCTTGCTCTTCCAGTTCCCATTACTTTGGGTTTTTTGCATCCCATGCACTCGGTGTCATGTCAGTCATTTGCCCAGTTTGTAGTTTGTTCAGGGCTCTGGGCTGGTTTTCCAGCCCGTCTGAGCCTCACTCAGAAATGTCTTCTGTCATGTTCAAGTGGCACTTTCACACTGCTCGTTTCCAGGTCATTGGTAAATATGAAGCAATAAAGGAAATATAAAAGGAGTTCAACCAGGAATCCCCATCTGTCTGGGTCTGCAGAGCTCCTGGTTTTCAAAACTGCCTCTCCAGACCTTTAAAGGCTTAAAACCGGAGAAGACCAGAGTAATTCTGAAACACATCCCTTTCTTTGACCAGCAAGATTTTAATTTTTTTGAAAAGATATATTTTTAAACTAGTAGGAAATGAGCTCAATCCTGGGGACGTAAAGCACAGCCTGGCATGAGTGTTCAGGGTCCCCTCTCAGCTGGATTAGAGCTGGTTGAGCAGAGGGAGGGCTGTTTTCATCCTGCTGTCAATGTGCCTTGACAGAGCGTTAAAGTCAATATTACCCTAAAAATGTTCTGCTTTCATAACAGGCAATTTTGTTGGTGTTGAGAATGCTTTGTTTGATTTCGGGAGCCATTCATTACAGGATCAGGGCTTCAAAGTGAAGCCAATTAGTTATAAGAACTATTTTGACAAAGCTTTTTTCCAAACACCAACTTGAAGGTTAGAATGTGGTGAATGGGGAGCCTGTGCCGGGTTGGCCCCACCACAGTGTTGGGTACCACTGGGGCCACATCCCCCTCGCTGAGGCCGCATCCCGGCTGGAGCAGGAAGCTGCAGCCACACTGCCTGTGGTGGATCGCCCCCTTTTCTATATTTAGTAAGAAGTACATCAGCATCCCTTTTACTCCCTGAATTCCCTCTGGGAATGGAGCTGGTAAATAGCTGTCGCACTAAAAATAACACCTGCAGCAGCCGCTGGCAGCCACGTTCCCTTCCCTGGCTGAGCACAGAGCCAAAGGGCTCCTGCCCTGGGAGCAGATGTTGGGATTTATGATTATTTAAAAAAAACAAAAAACCAAAAATCAACCACTTAGAAATATAAAGAGGATGAAATTGTCTGTGATGCTTAACCTTTGGAAAGCAGCATCCATGCTCTCTGCTGGCTGCTCTCCATGAGAAAGGACACAGCAGCCCCAGCACTGCCTGCAGCAATGCTCTGTGTGCTGGCAGTCCAGAGGTCACTGACGTGACATGGCATCAGCCCTGCCTTTCACCAGCCTTCTGGTCAACCCCTTTTCCAAGGATAAATACAGAGAATCCTGGGCACTTTGGCCACTTTGCTGTCCTGACACTGCTCAGAATGGGAAATGGCTCTTCCACGCAAACATCCTTTTTTTCTGGTCATTTTTTCCCTTTGTCATTTTTTTTCTTATATGTTCTCTTAAAGGCAAGGATTAACTAAACTTTTAGAAGTCTGAAAATAACTCACAAGGAATTTACAGTTCCCTGCTGCTGCTGTGGTTTTATGGTTGGTTCCTTGCAGTGCCAACACACACGATAATTCCAGGTCAGAGGGGCAGTTTCAACAGATAGAAGCCAGCTGGCAACTGTCAGCCACTCTGGGGGCAGACCTGCTGTGCCCCCTGAACCACGGGCCCTGGTTAATCATCATGGCTGATCCTAACATGGAGCAGAAATATTTTTCCCTTTCATATCTCCACGGAAGGGAGAATGGTTTGATGACATCTGTGAGTGTTGTGAATTCACTGGAGCTGATCAGCACTTGGGAGTTGCCTCCAGAAACTGGGCTTGTTCCTTATTTTATGAAGAATGCATCAAAGTGACCCTGAGATCAGCTCATTTGGTTAAAGCATGGTGTGAATAATGCCAGTGTCACAGGTTCAATCCCCATACGGGTCATTCAGTTAGGAGTTTGACTTTATGATCCTTCAGGGTCTCTTCCAATTCAGAATATTCTGTGATTCTGAATTTACCAGGGAAGATCTGGGGAGAAAAACCTCAAACCAAAAAACCTTGTCAAAACCAACCAACCCAGCAGCACCAGCCAGGAGCTGGGGACATCATCTGGCTTGGGCCTGAGCTGGGCTGAGACAGAACCACTCTCTGAGGTGTCAGAGGCATCTCCCACGGTGCAGTACAGAGAGCCATGGATTTCTGTTAATGGCTCTGTGGCTTCTGAATAACGAACAATTAATTATATAAACGTCTGAATAATGCTTTTTCTGGCTGTTTCTACTTGTTTACTCTTGTATTTGATACTCATCCTTCCATTTAGATTTTTTGTTTCAGTGGAGCAGCATGAGATTAGGGACTCCTGTACAGGTTAGGCAATGTGCCTCCAAGAAGGACAGCCAGAAGCCATGACCCTCTTATAGACTGTGGTTCTTTTGGCATCTTGAATGCTTAAAACCCTTCTGTGAATTATACTGGTGCTGCACAGATTCATTCCAGACACTGTTCCTGAGTTTTCATCAGTCTGGCCGTGCTTGGGTACAGGGCTATGCTGTGCAACTCAAGGCTCTGCTGTGTTCTCTGCTCACAAATGCAAAACATGCACAATTCTTATAGGAATGATGATAATGAGTAGCATGGGTAATTTTTTTTAACACTAAATGTTGTTTGCACAATGATACAGGACACTTGTGTGGTATTGACAGAGCTGGGAAAGCCTTCAGTGTAAACAAAGGAAAATGAATAAACCCATTCAGTAATAACTTCAGGTGCAGCAGCTTCTCTGATGGATCCAAATGGATCTTCAGGAAAAGGCATCCTTGTGCTTGGGCTGGAGTGGGATAGATGGAACATGAAAGCACCAGCATCCAGGACTCCTGTTTGCACTAATTAAGATGTGAGATTGAGGTGGTGGGATGACAGCAGAGCATTGGGGGAACCAGTAAAATGTTCCAGTCCCTGCTATTCCTGGATTGCCTGCTTTTCTGAGATTTCTGGGCTTTGTGGCTCTCAGTCTGACCAGCAACATCATTTGAATGCAGCTTTAATAATGATTGAATATGTATCTTTTAAGAAGGATTTTAATTCTGTTTGAAGTAAGAAAATGCCATAAATCAGCAGCAGAATCTTTTAACATTTACAGTTCTAAATGAATTCCTGGTGAGAGTCTCTTAAGCCAGATTTATATCTGACTCTGCATTGAGCTGTTGTTACGTGGGACTGAAGAACTCTGACAGAATTAGGCATAATGCAAAAACATGCTGAAAAGACATTTCTGGCACATTATTATGTCAGAGCATATGGGAGTGAGGAGTATGTAGAAAGGGGCAATTTCTGGGGATATTTCCCTTTTAATAATTCTTGCATTGGAAGGACTTTGGAAGGGCTTGCTGCTGTTTCCATTCAAGAGAAGGCAAACAGAGCAGGCCCTGGTGTTCTCACCTCATTGGGCACAGTGGTCCCACTGCTGAGAGTGGGACTGGTGCATCCCCCTGTGGCAGGAGGGACTGTCCAGGCTGTCCAGGGGGAGGGCACAGCATGGGCATGTTCACAGAGGATCTGCTCTGTCCCCCATGATGCAGTTAGACTTTGTTGATGGAGGAGAGCTGCAGAACATTCTATGTTCCTCATGGTTTCTGTGGGAATTGAGAGCAGGGCAGCATCTCTTGACAGCACATGCCCACTCTGGAGCAGGGGAATGTGCTTTGGCATCTTCAAGCCACATGACTGTTCGAATTGTGTACAATAATTGAGGTTTTTGCTATTACACTGTAATTAATGCATTGTAAACACAGGGATCTTAGTGAATTTTCTTTTTTTTGTCCCACTGCATATTTGACTCTTTCAGGCTGCAGAGGACAAGTGAACTGAACCAGCAGTGCCAGCAGGATGCCAGTGTTCATGGTTCTTTAAATCACAGGGTTTAGTCGAAGGTCATTTAAAAGAAAAAAAAAATCACATAATGAACTGTGGGTGTTTTCCAGTAACTCAAGATTGGGCGTTATTTGTTACTGCTCTGTTCTACTAACTGTCCCTCAGTGTGGGGCCTAAATGGAAGATAAAATCCATCCTAATCCTATTAGGCATTGGCTGATGCAAGGGCTGACTTTGCTCTTACTTGTGACTAATGGTGCTTCTGAGTGGTTCAAGGCAGCCATGGCTGAGGGGTTGTGTCCAGTTATGGTCTTGCTTTTCTAAAGACCCAGTGCATGTCTCAGTTTTCTCTTGTCCCTGTGTTTGGCAGGTGAAGGAGCTGAGCAGATCTTGTTCAGCTCCAGTGCCTCTTAGTCACTGCTTGTGCTCTTGATTGGGTTTTTTTCCTTCTCCTTTTCACATGTTTTAGAGAAAATTATTTCTTGTCCAAATCTATTTTTTTCATATTAGGTTTAACCCTGAAAATAAAATGTCTGAGTTGTCCATTTGCTACTTTTCTTTTTTTTTTATTTGGTTTACATTTTTCCCTTTCTTCTGCCCCTTTCCATAAGTTCTCTCTGTGACTGTGTCCACTCTGATTTGCAGCTGTTTTTTTTTGTTTTGCCAAGGCTGCCATGGGTTTTACTGTTGTGATCCTTTAACCCCAGGAGTTTGTCAGAGCTGCTTCAGCACTGGAATCTGAGGACAGACATCTCTCCTGATGCTGCTGGGTGCACGAGGCCCCAGCAGTGCTGTGGAACACCGTCGCAGTCAGATGACTTGATCAGCCATCACAGCTCAGGATTCCTAAATGTCACCCTATAATATCTAATTAAGATTGCAGTTTGAAGACATCATGTACTTTAATTGAAAACTGTAGAGTAATCTATTCCATTTTTTCCTGTTAAATTAATAGTGTGGACCTTTAGCAGATGGTTGGTGAGACACCATTATTAATGAAAACATCCTCCCTCCTGCGATCTTGCCTCTCACTGCCATGCAGGGGAACCAAGGCAAGCATCTTCCAAACCACAAACATTTCCCACTTGGTAGCTTTAGTGTCCTGTGGCACCAGACAGTGCTGTCAGGGCTGCCCTCAGGTCTTTCCTGCAGAGATGAGCTCAGCTAGGCTGGCTGGGTAAGGGGAACAGCAGCAGCCTGTCTCCTGCTCTCTGCAAACCAAGGGAAGGCAACACTTTGGGCTTCAAAATGGTGGGAGTTTCATTCATTAGGGCAACAGACCAAGAGTCTGGCTTCAGCCAGTTCCGTATTTTCACAGGTATGAATAAATGCCTCTGCACTTGGCAGGAAATTCATGGCATGAGTTGGAAAACCAAATCCTGACATGTGCTTCAGCTGGGCAGCCCTGGACCCCCAGCCACAGCTTGTACTGCTGACCTAGACTGTCAGCAAAACAGCAGTAATGTTTGAGCTTTAGCCTCTTCTCAGCTTCAGCATAGGCAGGTCAATGCTTCTGCTTTGAGAAGTTGCACACACGTAACACTTGAAGATCAAACCAAGTCCTGCCTGAAACAGCTGTGAAACATTCTGGTGAAAGGAGTGTTTTGTCACTGACAGGTGTTGTCAGCCCACAGTCACCTGACCCTCCTGTCCCTGCTGGACACTCGTGGGCTCACTTTGCCTTTCTCCTGCTCCTTGTTTCACCCAGTTCATGAGCAATATCCCCTTGATAGTGTTGCTGATGTAGGCCAGACAGCTGAGTGAATGCAATGGGATTGTGATTTTTTCTTCCCGTGATGCTGAACAAGGTGGTGTGAGCCTGCTCTGTGTGGTGTTCAAAGCAGTTTGTAGTTGGGATATTCAGAATATTAATAGCTTTGAGAGTGGGGGTGGGTAGAAAATGAAAATGGTTCAATCCCAGCTGAGAAGATGGTCCATAGTCAACATGAATTTTTATTTTCATTTCAGAGCAGAAGGACGATAAGTAAGTGATGGGCTGGAATTTGCCTTTATAGCAGAGAGGACATGGTGAATTCCTAAGAGAATAAATGTGCTTGCTTAAGAGATCGCAGCTTTATTAGCTCTGTGGTCTAAATCTAGGGATGAGTACAAACTCTTCTGCTTTCTCCTAACACATGCATAGATTCAGGCTTATTAATTCAGATGTGTATAATTCATACAAAGTAATAACTTGAAATTCAGACTGTTTTTTTTTTAACGAATTATATCTTGCTTTGAGACCAGATGGTGACCACAGCTGCCTGGCCCAGGGAATCCTGCAATCCTTCTCCCTTACAGTTTCTCTTTTTATTTTGAGAGGTCAGATGGGAATTGCTGATACCTTGTGATGATGCAGGATGACCTGGAGGGAGTTGATCTGGGAAGACACTCAATCCATGGCTTTAGGGAACCCATTAATTGACTGTTTCAGAGTTTTTTATAACTTTTTTTCCAAAAAATGTGTGTATTCACTGGAAACCCCTCAGCTCAGAGCAGAGTTGGCACCTTGATGGGTCATGAGCCTCTCTGATATGGGATGTCTGCTCTTCAATCTGTCCTGTGCTTTGTGGCCACGTCCTCTCTGGCTCCTGTGCATGAAGACAAACAGCTTTGCAGCAGTTGCTGGGCAGCACTGAGTGTGCCAGGGGAGCTTCTTCCTCCCTGCTGTCCCTGTCCCTGCGCCACTGGCTGCAGTGCTGGCTGCCACTTGTCCTCAGCGCGGCGGCTGGGACATGGTGGGTGACATCAGGTCGCCCATGTGCCACTGCTCTGGGCCATTGCGTGCTGACATTAAATATTGAAGTGTCTGAGGAGCTGCAGTCACGTAGCATTGGGTGGAGAGCATGTGGTGACTCTGCCACCGTGCCTGAGCTGGAAATGCCAGGCTGAGTGGTGCCACAGTGACATGAGGCTGAGGGAGCAGTGGGAACATCCTTGGTGGCAGTTGTCTGGAGATGGTGGAGCTGCTTGTGTCCTGTCTCGTGCAGCTTGCTGGGCTTCCCAGCTAGTGGCTCCCTGGTGCATTCACACTAATAATCTAAACAAACTGGGAAGTGCAAAATAAAAATAATTGTACACTTAGATAAAATGCTTTCAGCCCGAGCAACTAAGTCTAAACTAACCCAGAGAATTATCTGACCAAGTTTAGGATAAAACACATCTCGAGTAATTTAAATGCTAAATAATCTCATTGTTTTATGGGGTGATTCCCTGAGATGGTCAGTCAAGCCTATTCTCACCACTGTGAGTGGTGGTCTCAGTCCTGCAGGCACTCAGGAAGGGAAAAACGTGCTGAGCATTGCTGGATCCACACAGCTTTCAGTGGTTCACCCTTTCCCAGCAATGCTCACTCAGTTCATGCTGACAGTAATTTTGAAGCTGGGATAGAGGGGATGTGGGTCTGGGTGGGACATCCTGGCGCAGAGGCTGCTGCCCATGGTGTGTGGTGCCCTTACCCATGGAGATAAACTTGGGTGGCTTTGGGGTCCACCTAGTGCCACCTGGCTTGACTGGTGCTTCGGGGGGACTCGCTGGTGACGAGACTGAGCATTTGTGTTGTGTGCACACTTTGCTTGCTGTGCAGTCACACAGGAGCCAGGACCAGCCAGGGTTTCAGAGCTCTGTCTCGTCTGACCTTGCTGGTGCCATGCTGCCTTTTGTTTGTAGTCTTGGGCAAGAAGCAATGGGAAAAAGGTTTGATAGGAGACAAAAGCAAACAATAGCTTTGCTCCAAAGATACGATGAATGGGATATAATTGGATTTTTTTTGTGAGGACATTGATTTGACCCTGTGAGACACAGAAAGAATCATTAGGGGAATTAACACGCATTAAAATGCAGGGTTTTATCAGAGGGCTTTTATTGCGCCCATAGTTTTGTTTTTAATTATTTAATGACTTTGTGTCTTCTGGTGATAAATCTATTTCTCCCCTCTTTTTTCAAAGAGAAAAAGGGTGTTAGTGTGACAGCAGAGTACTCAGCCCACACAGCTGCTGAACCCACAGCCCTGCCTGTGCCCCACCATGTAGACAGGGAGCCACTGGGCAGAAGCATCTCGTGCAAACCTCTGATCAACCACCAGTGCTGGGCTGAGCACTTTCCTCTGCAGAGCTGATACAAACTTGTAGTTGCAGAAAGCAGAACATATAAGGAATAGGGTTTAAGGGGGTTTTGCAGCAGAGAAGTGCATCTTCCTTCCTCAGTGTATATCTGTGACACTGACTGGCTGCTTGGCCTTTCCTCTGCCCATACACGAGTGAGCCAGGCCAGCAGAGTGAAAACCCATGTTCTGCCTCGCATGGGAGCCTCTCAATGCTGAAGCTCTTCCAGTTGGTGACAATTTGGGGTTAGGTTTTCACATGTGCCTGACATGGGTGGCAGGAGGGAGCAGAGTGAATGAGCCGTGGGTAAGGCTGAACTTCTTCACCTGAAATACTTCGGGTTTCCATGCCATGGCAATGTATTTGTTCATCCACAAAAGTTAAAAATGGCTTAATTCTTCTTAAAGCAGTTGAATTTTAGTAGGAATAGACAAAATCACAGACTAATCTGGACCCTCTAAACTGTCTTGGCATTGAAGGGGTTTGTTTCTGTAAATGCTTGCTTGCCTAGTGCTGGAGAGGATGTGCAGGGAGCTCCCAAGTGTTTCTCAGTCTCTCCAGAGCTCATCTCACTGTACAGCATGAGGTTTGTAGCATAGTGAGCTGAGGACATATAACGTGGGATGGGTTGGGAATAGAGCTCTGCTGAATGCAGCAGTTTTGGTGGAATTAACTGCACTGGCTTAAAAAAACTCCAGAGATCTTTTTTTCATATTTTCTGAAGAATTTTAGTTACGGAGTTCTTCAGTGGTTTTAGCCTGTTGGAAATCTCGGGTCAGACCTTTTTGGCCATGTAGCATCCAGATTTCAGCATTTGCATCTGATTCAGGTGCAGCTGCTGTGAAACTGTGAGGATTGGGAAGGTCATCAGTGTCGGTGATGGAGGTCTGCACTGGCTTTCTTTGATGCTGAATTTTATTCAGCCACGAGCCAGAAATTAAAAAGGAGTTTTTGGAGCTTTGTGGTGCTACTCTGTCATCTGCATGTATGGGGATCCCTTAAACCTGCAGAGATTGGCTTGGAAAACAAGGGGTGCATCGAAGGATTCCAGGAGAATTTATTTGCAGTGTAAACATGTTGGTCAGGAGTCATTAATATGACATTCACACAGCTCTAATAAAGTACATAACACGGAGATCTGGCACCGCTGCAATGCCCAGAGGACATTAAGTATGAGTCTTAAAACCAAGAGTATTGGAAACAAGATATTTTTACGTCTCGTTTGGGAGTAATATAATTGCATTTTGTGGCTCTAGCAGATGCTTGGGCCAGCTGGTTGGAGAGCATTGTGGGGATTTTTAGCTTTGGTACTGTAAGCGACAGCCCTTATATAGAGCTAGCTAAAAAAAAATAATAAAAACTCCTCTCTTGGTGGAAAGCCCTGGTGGAAGCTGGCATGTGCTGTTGGGAGGTACAGCCTGGGGACACTTCTGCTGCAGTGGCTCTAGAGATGATACTGCATGTGGTTTGGGGGTCGGATTTGAGGCTTTTGTACATTGAAGGCAATTTCACTGGCCTCACTTGTTCAGCTTTTGCTATGCAGGCCCTCTGAGAGGGCTGGGAGGTGATTTTTGGAAGATAACCATCAAAACCCTACATTTTTCTGCGTATATCACAGGAGGCTTATTTTCAGCACAGTCCCAGGAGTCCGTGGCCATCTCTAGATACTGGGACACTGCTGGTGTGGTGACAGTTGCCACCTTGCGACCACCCCGGGTTTGTATCCAGGAAATAGATGAACGCCTGTCCCGTGTTCCTCAGGCCTGTTTACAGGCACTGTCGTGAATTATCTCACTGGCGACGATAATTTCCTGCAAACAAATCAGTTCTGATCTGGAAGTAATCGCCCGTATCATTCCTGCAAGTGGGAGCAATGACTTACGTTGATGTCACCCGCTGGCTTTTTATGGCAACGATTAATAATTCAGTAATTCTCTCTGCAGTGATGCTGTTCTATTTATAAATATTTTATTTAGCTCCCTGTGTCCGTATTGTCGCTACCCTCCCCTTTTCTTCCTGACGTCACACCGGGCTCGCGGCGATGCCGTGGTCACCACAGTTACCAGCAAATTCTCTGTGCTGGAAAATGTTAATGCCTTTCCTCATTTGCATCTCTTCATTGTCCTGTTTAAGCCTGGCCTTGGTGGCGTGGATGTGAACTTTTACTGAGCGCACTCTGTCAGTCAAAACCTGATTTCAGCTGCAGCCTGGCCCCGGGGTAGGCGGCTCCGTGTCTCTGTTATAAAACTTTCCAGTTGCCAGCACAGCCATGCAAGTAACTCTGTTTTCTTTCTGCATTTCTCTTTCAGGAAATTGCAGCTTATTTAATAACGTTTGAAAAGCATGAGGAGTGGCTAACAACCTCCCCCAAAACCAGGTAATGTTCTCCTGCTCAGCACATTGACTCTCTCGCGCTGACTTGACTCACTGATCAATGACTTGACCACCAAGTGGAAACTCCCAGTCATGCCTGATGGCTTGTGACACCAAACTCTCATTAATTGCCTTAATGAGCATTTTATTGAATGAAATCAGATTGACTAAAAATGGAACAGTCTTGGCAGCTTAAAGTTTTAACCCGATTGCTCAGGATTTAATTGTATCCCTTCACATAAGCAGATCTGAAGCCTCTGAGCAAGGTCGTGGGCTGTTTATCTTGACAGAGCTCCCTTGCCTCTAACTTTAAATAAATAAAAAAGCACCAACCCCACCATGTGCTGCCTGTTCACAGGCAGACACGGGGATTGTTTGCATTCTGGTGTTTCCCTTGCTGGGGTTAAGTGTTTGATGGTGAGGAGGTCCCAAGAAGCTGCATTAACAGACATGTTTGCAGTTTATTATTCAGTAAATGTCATGTCTTCTTCGTGCTGCCATAAATGTTTAACTTCTCCCTCCCCTGGGAACCTAGACATGGAGTTTTGGCTGTGGATGTTTTCCTGCTGTTTCAGCTATGTTCTGGCTCCATACGTCTCACTAACACAGAGAACGACTCTTGCTTTCTGGCCTTGCTGGGCTTTTGCTGTTTTTCTTTCTCCCAATCCACCCCTTTCCTATTGCAGAGGGCTGGGCCATTGGAAGGAGCCTACTGGGACCCAGGTGAGAGAAAAGCCCACTCTAGCATCCTGCATCCCAGCATCATCCATTACAGGGGCCGGTGCCACAGGCGCCCGGAGCAGCGTGCTCCAGGTTTGGCATCACCTCCTGCTGCCATGAGCAAGGACAGAGGTCACAGTGGGACCCAGGGAGCAGTGCCACCCTAACAAATAGCACAGATTGATTCCAGGTGTTCCACAGCAAGCAGCTGAGGAGAGGATGGACGTGGAGGCCTTCTCTGCACCTCTGCAGCTGCAGGTGGGGCACACAGAGGACCTGCTTTCCATTAAATATGGAAACAAAAGAGCTGTGTTGTTTTACTTCTGTGGGCTTTTTCTTCCCCAGACTATATTTTTGTGACATTGGTAAGTAATGCATTTGCTTGTTGTATTAAAACGTGTAGCACCTGGGAAGGAGATGTGGGAAACTCAATTGCTTTCTCAGTGGTTCTCCAAGATCTGGAACTGCCAGGGTGGTGGAAGGGCCCTGAATGGATCTTTCCAGCTGGTGGCAGCTGTGAGGCTCTCCTTGGCTGCAGAGCAGCAGGTAATTCAGTTAATACTAGCAATGTTTTTTTCTGGGTAGGTAATCCCAGTTACAGAATTAATTCAAAACAATTTCTGGCTGAGCCTTTGCCAAATAAACCTTTTTAGGGGTCAGAAAACACATTAACTAGTCTGGCTCTACATGGCATCATTAAAGATACGAGATTATAGATGTTTTTTGTAGCATCTTCTGATCTTAAGAGCTTGATTTGCTAAAGGCAATACATGAAAATAATTTTCTGATGAGCATTTCCTTATCTTCTTCTTTTGTGTTTGCACTTGGAAGAAAGAATGTCCCAGGAGAAGGAAAGTTGCGACATGAGTTCAAGGTCCTTCTGAAATTGTTGAGTTAGTTTGTTTTTTTTTTTAATATAAAAAAATTAATTGAAGAGTTAAATGCTGAGTTGCTACAGTCAGGGCTCCCGATATTACAAAATTAATGACATCGATTTGGCACTGAACTGGAACACTCCCCATTCTTTGTTTGCTGCTGTGGGTGCTACTAATTTCATCTCACAAAATTAATAAAAATTAATTGCACCCCTGACACACACAGAGTTTCCTAATCCGATGATGTATAGTGTGCTGTGAGGAGTCACTGCTGGATGGGGGCTGTGGGAGCTGGTGCTGCTGCAGCTATTGGCAGAGGGTTGGTGTTGGTGACGGGGTTTTGGTGCTGTCCAGCTCAGCCACCAGTGAAGAAACTGCTGCAGAGGGTCAGGCCAGGCTGGGCTGTGATGCCTCACAGGTCACTGTGCTAAGACAGAGGTGGCAATGAGGAACGAGCTGGTTTGAAGCTGGTTTGGAGCCAAGCTTGCAGTTCTGAATGTTGTCATCACCTTCCTGAACAGAGGTTCCTGTGTTTGCAGCACGGTTGGGTATTGCTTTAGTCATGGACATGAAGGGGGGGCCTTCTTGCCGTTGCGGTGGCATTGAAGGAGCTATGACAAACCTTTGGAAAAGATCCCTAAAATTACTTTTTGATGAAACTTCTTGTTGAACAGCTACAATTGATTGAATACACTGATATAATTGTACTGGAGCATTATTACAATAGCCTTTTGAGCACTCCAGTTGATCAACATAAATTAGCGAGTACACCTCACGAGCATCGACCTTGAGGCTGCCTTGGAATGGTGTTTGGTTACTTGATGATGTGCTGGGTAATCCGCAGCGGGTGTTCCATCAGCGGGGCGGGGGAAGCATTCTGCTAATGCAGCAGGGCCAAGTGGCTGACATTTCCAAGTTTAAATGCAAATCACGATGACAAAAAAAAATTACTTGACATTTATATATCAAGTAGAATTTAATTGTTATTTACTTTGGAATTTCAATGACAAAGTCAATTTTCTGAGTCCAGAAGCATTCTGCCAGAGGAAGATACTTTGCTTCTCTGTTTCCAGGTGCCTTCTGCCGTTACCATTTGTACAGTATTTTAGAAATATTCTTGAGCAATCCGAAGTGACTTCACTATTTCACAAGTGGGCCCCAGGCAGTGGAAAAGCCTTGGCTGTGCCCAGAAGCTGCAAGATCAGTTTTCCATCTGGGAATGCAGTTCAGATATGTTTATGCCCCTTCCTGCTTCATATCTTGGAAGGGACACAGGGGGATTGCTGGGGGGAACCTGCCCTGCTCCACGGTGAGAGCAGGATGGGTGCAGTCCCTGGAGTCTTCTCCATCTCCTGTTTAGGTGCCCATCTCCCAGGAAGCACACCCTGTGCCTTACCTGTCCATCAGTCCAGCGTAAGGAACATCCTCTATCCGGGATATCTTTATCAGCAGCATCGTAAAGAAAAATTAGGATCTTGCAATATATTAATTCTGTATTAAATAATTAATAGTAAAATTAATTGAATTACTCAATTTTCAGGTAAAAAATAGGGTAATAAATATTCATAACTTATATTATTAAGGGAATTTCCATTTCCTATGTCGTTAAAGTGAGATTAGGTAAGGTTGGGTTTAAATGAAGATTGAAAACAATTGTGCTTTGGAATTAATTCCCTGTGCTAGGCCATTACCTTGCGAGCCTTCTTTCCAGTGTGCTGTGTGAGAGCTGTCCCACTGCATGGGGTAGATGCCACTGCCAGGACGTGCTGGCTGCTGGAAACAGAGGCTTCCCATGGAGGAGAAGCTCATGGGAGCTGGAAGCTGTGGAAAAGCAACTGCTCAGAGCTGTGATTGGTGGCAAAAGTTCTGTCCATCTCCCCTTGTGCTTGTTGCAAATAAAAGTCCTCTTGAGACCTTGTTTAGGCTTTCAAGGCACGTTTTAAAGGTCCTGCTCTCTCATGTGGCTCGTACTCTCCATAGGATCCAGGGCCATTAACCTTGCCCGTGGGCAGTGCTGAAATTTGGGTTTTCTGCTCATGCTGTTGGAAGCTCTGCCAGCAGTTTGGGGTCGTGTACGACCTATTTTCCTTTGTTGAAGGCAGTGTGTGTGCTGTCAGCACTCCTGGCTTGGGATGCTGCTTGACATAATCCCTGCTAAATGTGGCACATTTCTCCTAACACTTTATAGATTTCATGACTCTCAACACTTTCTTCTCACTGCTTTCAGTATTTCCTTCTCTTTATTTTCCCTGCAGAGAATAAACAGTGCACAGATGGTTTTAAGAGCCCTTAGTTCATATAGATTTTTAGCCACTGTGGTCCAGGGGTGTTGAGACACCAATAATGAATTCTTTTAACAGCTCACTGTGTTGATTGTAAAGTGACCTAAGGGCAGAGTTGTTGGGAGCCATCCAGATGCCTGGCAATGGTCTTCAAGTATTCTTTCCAAATTCTTCCCATGGCAAATCCAGCGTGGTGTGTGCTGGTCCTCTGGGAGAGCTGGTTTCCCTCTGTGTTTAGCTGGCAGCTCAGAAGAGCTGTGTCGCAGCAGAAGGTGTCACTGGCCAACTTGGACAGCCAAGGCAAGAGGTCTGTGTTTCTGTTGTGAACTCACCTGACACAGAGCTGAAGGTTGGCTCTTCCAGCCCAGCAATGGCTCTGCAGCCCCTGGGCATGGTCACCAGGCTTGGGCCTTCCCACATATCAGAGGGATGCGTGTCAGAGATGGTGGCTCCACAGGTGGTCCATGGACACCAACACTTGCCCCCACTGCCTGGCTTTGCAGGCACATAGGGCTGGGGTGCAAAGGCTCCTTCTCCTCTTCATGTGGACTCGTAAGAGTCCTGCAGCATTGCCCCTTGGACGAGAAGAGAGCTCTGGAAAACATGGAATCATCAGGAAAAGCAATTACCTGATAACAAAGCAGTTACCCATTCAGCAAACCCATCTGCCTGCAACAAGGCTTGGTAGGTTTTTCTGTCAATGGGTATGGCCAAGGAACACAGTGTGGCTTTGGACAACACTGACATTCAGTATTTGGCAGGCTCTGACTGTTCTTGATCCCATGTGGGAGGACGCTTAGGGTTGAGGAGGCTGCTCTGTGTGAGTGAGCCCCCCGTGCTGGGTCTGTGATGGGAGGTTCCCAGGCTGAAAGGCAGATCAGTGAGGAGCTGCCCTTGCCCTGGGTAGAACAGAGGAAAGGAAAGAGCGTGCGGGAAGAGGTGTTGGGCTGGGGCTTCTGATGCTCACACCCAGAGCTAGCAGACAGTTCCATATTGTCCAGCATTCTGTGCTTCGTATCGAAGTGGGCTGTGAAGGACAGGGCTTGATGGCTCTTGTGGAACCCTTGGACCTGCCCTTTCCTGCATCATATATGCAGGCTTCAGAGTGGAAGGAGACCTATTATTTGTTCTTCAGGCTGTTTTAAGCAGCAACAGAATGGAAGTCTTCATCACATTTTAAAGACTTTTGCAACTTAATTTGTATTCTCATATGACACTGAAGAACCTTCTTTTGTCCAGGAGGTGAGATATGCAAAAATAACCTTTAAGTTGCTCCTAATTGACCATTAATGATATTCTCTTGTTTCTTCCAATATATCCTCTGTCAAAAACACCATTCAGCAACTGCTTGTTGCATCTTAATGGCTGCAAATAGCAACTGATGAAAAATAAACTGTTTATTTGGTTCCTTTATTTATTGACAAGGATTTTTGCCTCCTGGAAACCTGGCCCTGAGGTTGGAGTGCAGGGCTGAAGCAAGGCACTGTGACCATCTTGGGCTGGCAGGGACTGGGCCCCCTGAGCCTGGGGCAGAGGGTGCCCTGTGTCCAGGGGATTGATGCTTTGATTTCCTGATGGGGACTGTGTCTTATATGATAAGCACAGTGTTATTTAAATTGCCCATTGGAATGTTAGCCAGCACATGCTGATTACATGGAATTGGGGGGAGGGTGTTTGTGCCTGTGTGTGCAGAGCAGCTGGAAGCATCCCAGAGGACCTGCTGCTCAGCGTGGAGAGGACAGATTGGTTTGTGTTGTGGTTGTTGGAAGATGAGGAGCTGCCTGCAGACGTTGAGGTTTTCCTTTTGGTGCTGACTAAGTGTGTGTAGGCAGTGAGCAGGCTTTGCTTTTGCTGTGGTGTGAGGAGTAATTGCTTGGCAGGCACAGGTGCTGTAGGTGTGCATTGATATTGTAGTGAAACACTGGACAAGTGTGTGATTCTGCTCAGCCCAAATGTGGAGCAGCAGTTGGTGGGTGAGCAGTAATGAAGCTGAGAGCACTGATACAGGTGTTCAGGTCTGAATTTTTCTTTTTTTTCTTCCTAGTCCTGAAGACACAGATTTACAACAATCTGGCGAAGATTCTCCTCAAGTTACACTTGGTTGGCATTCTTGCTACGCGCACTGTAACAATACTTTAATATAATTAAATTTTAAATTCCATGTAGAATCTGGTGGGTAGGCAGATGTACCGGTATGTTAAACTTTATGTCACTTAAAAATGGTTCTCAAGTACATCAGAGGGAGCCCAGCCAGCTGTAAAATGATCCTGCTTTATGTTGCTGCTTTGCAGCTTTGGTGTCTGTGTTTTAATTACAGATGTACCTAAAGTCTCACACCCTTGGATAACTCTGCCAGGCTGTTTTGTTTCCTGTAAGTTACTGACAGGATGTAAAGTGACATGAGGGAAGGTGCTGCTGGGGTTTTCCAGAGCTGCTGTTTGTGGGAGCATTGAGTTTCTGACTCCTGCTGTGTCTGCTTTGTTTCCCATAAACAGACAGCGCAGTCTCCTGCCTGGGACTGCTGCACCTGAAGTGGCATCACCAGAATGACAAGTGGTAAAAGAGGTGTTAGGATGACAAGTGGTAAAAGGGGCTTTAGGAGCCTCTTTGCAGTCCTGGGCAGGTGGGTGTGTGTTGGGACTGGTGTGAGGAGTGGCTTTGTGGCCCCAGGCAGATGGGCACCTGTCAGGACTGGTGTCAGGGCGGGTGGGATCTGTCCCTCCACAGCCCCTCTGCCTCTCTGGCTCATCCCCAGCACCAACACCCACCAGCTACCCAGCAGCTGAGATTGCCCACATTTGCTCTGCAGTAAGTGGAGACAGTGGCTGAGGTCAGTCTGGGATGGAGATTTCCAGTGCTGTGAAGTGGGAATCTTGTTGCTTGGCAGGCAGAAACCATTAATGGTGCTGTTTCTGGAAATAAAGAAGCGGCCTTGTCCCGAGGCATCCCACGTGATGATTTGCCAAGTTGTGCAACATGATTTATGCCTAGCCGTGGGATTATTCTTTTGTATTGATTCTGAGGGAGATGAAGCATCAGTAAAAGCCCATCAGAAGCCTCCCGGTGGAATGTGAAAGCTTGAAGCTTTCCTGACAGAAATCCTGTTGCCTGTTTGGTGGTGACTCGAAATCCGCTGCCCAGCAAATCTCAAAGCATCACCTTGCAGTCCACCCCTTTCTCCTTTTAGCATTGCCTTTCTTTGTCCAGTGAGGATGTACTTGATGCTACAGGGAGGTGTTGAGCTGAGAGATACTGGTGGATCCCTTGGAGATCCTGTGGCACCCTCTGCTCTGCTACCAGCAGACAGTAGCCATGTCACTCCCTGTCCTTTGTCAGAGCACATGTGATTCCTGCTGCCATCAGTGAGAGTGAATTGTGCCCATAGTATTATTCTTGTATTTATTTTGTAAATGTCAAGGATGAACTAAATTAAGATAAATAAGGCTGTTCCATTTCACTGTTCAATTTACAAAATTTTGATGAGACCAATAACATCTGTCCTGGTTCCATCTTCTGGCCAGTTGAAGGCTGCTGTGGGTCTGACAGCTCTGTTCCACCTGTTCCCCGGGAAAGTTTACAGACAGGGGATGTAGCAGTGAGGCTAAGCCTCAAATTAAGCCATTTGGTTCTGCCTCTGCTCTGTCTGCCTCTGGTAGAGAAGCTGATGTGGCTGACAGAGCTCCACCCTCACAACTGGAACTGTTGTGTTGCCTTAATAACTGTTGTAAAAGGTGAGTGATGGGTAAACACATTGCTGTGAGTTGCAGTGATGGAGCTGGGTGGAAGTAAAGCCTTAGTAGGGGGTGTCTTATCTGCAGCCTTCCTATCTCCTGCTTGTCCTGGAAAGGGGAACTGTGGTCTCCTTAGGAGAACCTGGACATCAACACTCACCCTTCTTATGAGGTGTCAGGGTATGGGTGCATTCCTCTCCTTGGATGTGGGTCTGAGGACCAGAGCAACATATGGAGTGTCCCTGCTGTCACTCCGTGCCCTCTGGAAGGTGACCATTTATTTCTCATCAGTTGAGCCTCTTGCACAGCAAATGGGTCATGCAGGGGAGATCTTCTTGCTGGATAAGCAATTAGCTAAAATAAACTACTCAGAGGACAAATTATGCAGGACTCTTGCCCTGTAACAAATGAATTAATTGACTTTAGTATTTGTGGGATGTTCCCACTATTTTATTTAATTCTCTCTGGCGAAAGGGCTCCCATGTTTCCCCCTGCTCTTATGCTGCTGCAGTGAGTAAACAAGGTATTAGAGGTTGATTTACACGGTTACAAGCAAAGGAAGCAAAGTGATAATTGTGGGAAACTTTCCATATTTCCTTAAGAGAGCCCTTCTAAAACCTCTTTTAGCAGCATGTCTAAGAGCCTCTGTTTGACCTGTTTCTCTGGGGTGCCATCAGTTCTCTCTGCAGCCTCACAAAGCTCATTCACAGCAGCATGGCAGCATGGCATGGGTTGGAGTCATGACCTGCACACAATTGCAAGGGCTTTGGAAGCACCAGCTCTGAAGGGCACCAATGGGGCTACTCCTGGAACCACTGCACCATCAGGAGCAGAAGTGGGCTTCTGCAGGGTTGGGGCTGTATCTCTGTGGCAGTAACCCCAAGTTGTTTTGAAGGGTTGTCTGTCTTTGGAAGCAGTGGATGCTGTAGCAGTGTGTTACCTGGTCACACGGAGCAGCACTGCAGGAGGATTACAGGTCCTGGCTCTCAGCTGGGCTGGTAACTCATGAAACCATTTGGCCAAGTTGTTGGTTTATTTACAGTAATTAAATTAAAGCTTTGGTACAGATCTTTCTTTTGTAACAGGATCTCTCACCAGCTAAGAAAGGGTGACACTATTGGACCAGCTGCCAAGAAAATACTCCATGCATAAGGTGACGTTGGGTTCACCGAATAGTGCACAGTCCCAACTCGCAATGCCAGGATGAAACATGGCTCCCCCACTGTTCAGCTTCTTATTTCTGCTTTGCAGTATTCAGGCAAGATGCCTCAGGCAGGGATGGTAACACTGGCAGTGACGTGGCATGGGGACCTGTCTCCCTGCTCAATGGCATTTGTAATCCCAGACAGCTTTAGAAGACCCAACCAGTGATAAATTGTGCAACAAACTTTTTTTTATAAACTGTGGCCTTTTAGAACAGCACTAGCCAAGAGCAGGGCAGTATTTTGTGCTCTGCTTTAAATTTAGGGTATGAAAGATTTGGGGATTTTATAATCACAGTTTTGTGTGCTTGTTCTGCCTCCTCTCCTCCCACTGGTTTTACTCCCAGGCTTTTCTTAACTGCTGCTCTTGTCTGGTTTCATTTCCTCTTCAATCCTTGCTCTCATCTGTTCAACTACTGAAATTTATAAAAAAGTCACTTCTAATGCTGCACAGATCCCAGATCTGGAAAGACTGTTATATCTATTACGGCTTCCTTCAGTCTACCCACCTGCCTTTTCCAAAATCCCTAGTATTGGGTGAGATAGTATTTGGTTGCAGCCAGAGGCATGTGAAGGTGGAAAACCAACCAAAGTAGATGATGTGTGAGCACAGTCCCACTGTTGCAGTGTTGATGTGCCAGAGTGGACAATGATAAGAGAGGAGGTTCTGCCCTTAGGAAGGACATGAGGGCACTCTAGGTAATGTATGAAAAGGATCAAATGAGTAGGGTTTGGGTTTTTTTCTTCAGATTATGTAGTTCATAGGGGATCTAACATTTAATCCTAGTTTCTTGATGATATTAAAAATCTGGTGAAGTTCTGGAAAGTAAAAGTCTTGCATGGCATTAACACAATTGAAGCATCTGACTCGTTGCAGGGATTAGATGAGTCTCCACTTGGCGCCTGAACAAGTAGGTTTCAAACATGCCGAGGATTTGACAGTTGCATCAGATCACAACTGGTGGGAAGGAGGTGAGAGGAAAGCTGTGGAGGCCGTGCTTGGATTCAGGCAGCCTGGGGAGAGGCCGGGATTCCTGGCACGGTGCTGGCAGGGCGTTCCGTGGGAAGCATCAGGTGTCCATCAAGGAATACTTCATGTCCTGGGATTTGGTTTGGGGAAAGCTGCCAGGCCTGCTTTGGGCCAGTGTTCCCATCTTGTGCTTCTCCTGTGACAGCTGAGCTGAAACGTCCTTGTGAGAACATCGTCCTTGGGTTTTAACTAAACAGAAAAGGTCGCGCCTTCCCTGCACCAGCATATAGGGAACAGTCACCCCTTGACTGTTCTCTATCAGCCAAGCTCAGAAAATAACAGAGGTAAGAGGAAAAGGAGGATTTTGATCAAAGGAAATTGGGCAAACATTGACCCAGCAATGCTAGGTGCTTTGCTGGTTTTGGGGACTGAGAGGGTGGCTTTATGGTGGGGTGATGCAAGGTTTAAAAGAGCAATTCATGCTGACTTGTAGGGTCACAAATTAGGGCATGATAGAAAAAGGCTGTTATCAAAAGTTGGTTTAGGCTAAATTAATCTGAAAATGTGTAATTTCATCTGAACTCAAAATACTGGAATGTAATTAGATTCCAGAGTAGGATGAGCTTAGAGGATGTAAGAAAAGATAATCATCAGAATAAGACAATAATTGAGTTTGTATTGTAAACACATTCCTGTAGGAATTTGGCATTTTTAAGCTGCTTCATTAGAAATTTTAAGTCGACAGTACTTAACAGCTTAGGTATGTTTTGGAGAAGTGGTTGACTACTTTTATATTTGTCTGTGTTCTTTGTTTGCAGGATTTTCTATATTTGGGGTTAATTTTCTCTTATCAACTACGAGTTAATTAATAAGTTTGAAGGGGAATAAAGCTTAAAATTAGAAAATGTGTATTTCCATGTGAAGCTGATTGTTTTGTGGACTCATATTTTTCATCTCATTTTCCCTAAAAATTTAATCTTTAATCTATACAATTGATAAATTAGGTTAGTACCATTAAAACACTGGTAATTCTGAAGTGTCTCACATGAAATATTGAAGCAAATATGTTGTCTTTGTTCTGTGTACAAGTTACTTGCTCATTCTGTCAGGTAGGAATGAGCCAGGTCAGGTCATGCTGTGCCATTCTCCTGTCACTAATGGCAGTTGTGGCAGTGTGCGAAGGAGAGCTCATGGCTAGGATGAGTGGACTGTAGCATTATCATCTAAATAGAGCTGTAGACACTGATTTGAACACTGATTTGATCAGAGCAATACCTGCTTTTCAGGGTGTTTCAAAACCACTACCGTTGGTGGTTTGAGATTCCTTTCTCTGGTGCCAGCACCTGCGCAGTGAGTGTTAGATGAGGGATGGAAAAAGTGGGTGCAGCCATGCTCTCAGCTTGATCCAGGCCCCAAATGCTGTGGGGAAGGGAGGTGATGAATGTGCCTCTTCAGTGCCTCTTTGGTGATACTGCACAGCCTGCTCTGAACTGGTACCTTATGTTACAGAGTTGTGTAGTTTTTTCAAAAAAGTTTTTTTGCAGCAAAAAATGTGGACAGGTTTTCTTCTTATTGACTAAAAATGCCCTTAATTCTGAAAAATTACTTTGCGGATCTTCATATTTCACAGACTATAACTAGATTACTACCTTTTACTGGAATACTTTGTGTTAATGAAGACCGATTGGAATTACATAATAGATTTCCTCTAAAGAAGGCATTATGTGGTTATTTTTTACTGTCTGGCATTCTAGTTAATTGCCTTGTCATCATTAATTGATGGGACTAAATTGATATAAATAAACAGATTATATTTGTGAGGTTCATTTGAAAGAGAGGAAAGGCTGAGAACAGGCTGCTGCGGGGCATTCCAGCATGTGCCTTGTTGGTGACTGTTAAAGAGAGCTCAGGCTTGGTCAGTACCTCCAGTTGTGAACCCATTTGGAGGATGCACAGTGAGCTCTGCCCTCTTGCCCTGAGAGCTTACTTTGCCTGGACAGGGCTGGCATTACCCCATCTTAAAATTGACTTCAACAGCTGGCTCAGTCCTAAGTTTCAGCCCTACAAAGAGCTGATGGTCCTGGCTGTGCGCTTCGGATAGGCAGCCCAATCACCCCAGCTTCTGGGACAGTTTGAGCATCTCTGGTTTCCAGGTTGATCCAGATTTATGTACATAGTTACTACTAATCAGGAATTAATGAAGTCTCAGCAGTCGACAGAGTTCAAGGCAAATCAACATTTTAAATTCAATTGCAATATTGCAAACGATGCTTTTACCTGGACAGAGCAAGCACTGAGCAGCACTGTGTCCCCTCTCCAGCCCTTTCCATAGTGCTTTGCCCATCTTCTGCTGGACCTGGCTGTGCTGATGGGGGACAGATGTGTTAATGGACCACAGTTGGGGAGTTGCTCCCTCCCATACCAGCGTCACCAGTTCCTCCAGTCTTTGCTGTTTCACTTCCTGCAGTGTTAGAAGTTCACCAGCTGTTGAACTGCATTTACAATTTGAAGTGATTATCAATTAAAATTTATAATTAATTTATTATTATTCAATTTTCAAATATTTATGGATTTTTTTAGTGTCTCAAGTCATGAGTCAAGCTGCATGCATTTTCTTCCTCACACCTCCGCTCTCCTCCCATCCCTGGTGAGGTTTTTCCCAATTACCAGCAAAGCCCACGTGGCTCCCACCAGCCTCTGTGCTGGGGAGGTGACACCTGCCAGAGGCCAAGGACATGTGCATCCTGGCAAATTTCCCTGGTATGTGCTGTTTTGGACAAAACCAAGGTACAGCTCTACTTTGACACAGTTGTGAACAAAACCTTGTTAGCCTGGAGCTGGTGGTTGTTATAAGTGGACAGGAAGTGAGTTAACTAAATAAATAGATTTTTTTCTTCCATCTTCCTCCTTCCCCATAAGAATGCAGCAGTATTTGCACACCCATGTGTTGCTGCTGTGCTGAGAAGTGACCAGATTCAGAACTGAAGTACCACCTGCAGGAGGAGGCCATCTCCAAACAAGTATTTTAAAAGTTAATTGGAGCCCTTGGTCCTCACTGTAACAATCTGTGTCCATGGAGAGAGTAATTGATAAGGCAGAATGGCTGCTGGCACCTGGGGGCTCGAGCCCTTTGGTCTGTGTGAGCACAGAGAGGGAGCAGGGCTCTCCTCAGTGCACCAGTGGAAATGGTGGTGATTAATCTGAAAATAGTTTAAAGCATTCATCAGTTGTAAGAATTAATTCCCAATAAATCAAATGGTATCCCCATGGGAGTAGGGAAGAGAAATAAATGAGGGCTAAAGAAATTGATAAAAATCTTTGAGCAATAAAGAGATGAATGCCAGTTCTTTAAAAATTATATTTAAATGAACAAAGTTGATTTAACTGGCTTTTTTCATACCTTGTACTAAGATTTAGTTCTACAGCATGACATTATATCAAGAAATAATTTGCAGAAAGACTTTTTAGCATTTCATGTGCATTCCACTAAATGACAATTTTAATATTCCGTCTTTGGCCCTGCATCATTATGAGGAGGCTTCAATTGCTCGGTGTGCTGAGGAGTTCATAAAGATTGTTTCTAATTTCTTTTTCAAGTCTGTTACAGAGTTCAGAGCCATCAACACAAGAATTATCATGTTGCTGAGTAAAATGTGTGGAAAACTGTTGTTGTCTGCTTGAACTAAATATGCAGCTTAGGGACAGTGCTGTTTCTGGAAGGATTTTCCTGCCTAGGGAGGTCCAGACAAGTGCTGAACTAAGTACTGATCCGCTATGTCACTGGGAGAGCAGAGCTCACCCACCTGGTTGTGCTTATGAGTGACATATCTACTTAGTTTTTAACCTGTTTTTTGGTGGGGTTTTTTGGTCTTTTTTAAAAATTGGCTCTGAAAAGAAAATTATACTGGTGGAATTAATCAGGCTGAGTAGCCATGATAGGCAGAGGTGCTGTGTGAATCTTCTGTGGAGTTTACACTTTGGGGCCAGTTGCAATACACTTAAGCATAAATGGCAGCAGAATAAATGGCTACTGCTAAGTCAGATCCTGTTGTTAGTTGTATCACTCTTATTAGTGCTGGTAGCACTATTACCTATTTTGTAGTTGCGTCAAGAGCAAGGACACAGAGCAGACATTCATTTCTGACACATTGGTGAGTACAGCTCTTGGCACAGATGGAGTGGTGATGGTCAGAGTTGTTGAACCGAGGTGTCTGGAGCTGCCCCATTGCTCTCAGCCTCTGCAGGCTGACAGGGACACCCATGGAGGCACGGGCAAGGCTCTGCATCCCTGTCACAGCAGTTGAAGCTGCTGTGCTTGGCACCTGCCTGCATTGTGCTGCAAGGACATCACTGCTGGGAGGACAATCGGGTCCTGCCTCCGTCAGCAGAGCCCCAGATGTTCCAGGGATTAACTTCTGCACCAACACACCATGCAAACAGAACATCTTCACGATGTGTTTTTGTGGCACCAGCATCCTTAAATAGCCCCAGGGAGCTGCTTTTGGGGAAGGACTTGTCAATGGCTATCCCAGCCCACACCAAGGAGATACCCACCAGCTATGTAGTGGTCTACAGCTTGTGTTGCAGCCATCAGCATTTATCCTGATCTTACAGAAGGGCTTTCCTTGGCAGCCTCTGGCAGTTCTGTACGATCACAGAAAAGCCAACTTGGCACTGGCATGGCTCGTACAGTCCTGTTTGTTGGAGCTGCAGGTAATTATTTCCGTACTTAATGAATCACATTACTTTTATTGATGAACATGGAGGCTACATGCTGGAAAGAGGAGGTAAGGATTAAGTTTTATGGCCTACTGCTGCTATGAGAAGGAGCATCTAGACACCAATTAACACCCCCTTGATGGGATTAGCCGTTGCATTAACTGCAGCTCTGGATAAAATTGCTAAGTCTGTAACTTTAGACTTTAACTTCTTAAATATTGTAGATATGAAGGAAGTTCACTTACATCTTAAATGCAAATGATATTTAATTCTAGATACAAAAAACTTGCCGCATATTTACATTTCCTTGTGATTTATACCTCCTACTACACAGATATGAAGACTTATCTGAAGTCTTTATTTCATCCCTGCAGAGTTCAAAGATCAGACAAATTTCAGACACATAATCTGTGATTCCTTCAGTTGCTGTGCCAATAATCCCAATTTGCAGTGAAGAGGGTGGAGGTTGTAACGGCAGCAGCCTCTCCCTATGAGATGCAATGGCTTTCCAGCAGTTACGGTGAAGTCTTAACATCTACATTAAGTTCTTGAGGGGATTTTCTTTGGTTTTTGGTCCCACTGGTGCAGGCTGGGGACATGCTGGGATTTCTTTTCTTTCAGGGCAAGTGTGAATCATTGCCTGAGAGTCAAAGCCAAGCATTATTTAGGAGGGGGAGGAAAAGTGTTTGTCAAACAAATTTTTGTGTGGTCTGCCAGTGTTACAGTTGTGATAGACAAAGTCCCTGCAGTCTTGAGAACATTTGCCCATGTAAATATAATTTTAACTTTCTGTCAGTATGGAAGAGATCTACCTGTTACAGCATCCTCCAGGTGCATTCCTGGGTTGGTGGGGTGATGCCTTTGAGTCAGAGGTTATGGCTCTGCCTTGGCTTTGCATGCCTCCATCCTTAATGAGTCTGAGTGACCTCCTAAACCAATAGTGAGTGTCCAGGTATCTGCATGGCCAAGGCAGGTGAGATGTCAAGGACTGTAACTGCTTGAGATTCCTCTTTCAGTTTTCCATTTCAGCTTTAATCTTCTGATAAGCCACAGGTGCAGTGAGGGGAAATGTCAATGTAAATGAAGACTTAAAGAGCAGCATTCCTCAGGAGAGAAGTAACTTCAGTCATCAGATATTTTTCTTGGGCAGAAGCAAGAAATGAGATGAGGTGTTTCTGAGAGCATGATGTCAGCCGGAAGCACTCCTGACTGACAGTCCTTGTCCATCACTGCTACAGTGCGAGGGCTGCACACAGTGCACAGAAGAAGGAAATAGATGGTTACTTGGAGTTCATCACCTGCAGTGGTTGCTAGCCCCAGAGCTCTGCCTGCTCTGCTGCATGGCAGGGCATTAGCTGTGTGGGAGGCACCTTGTCATACTTGCTCTTGGCACTTCTCCCCATTCCCAAACTGGCGTGGATGAAAACAGGTTCAAGAACTTGGTCTTCTTCGCATTTCTAAGGAAACAAGAACAAGGATTCAGTGCAGTATTTTCTTGAAAGGCTGTCTCTTTTCATGGCTTCCTCCAGGACTTCAGCTTTTCCCAGCCAGTTTTTGCATCAGTAGGTTGCTCCTTTGGGAAAGCAGAAGTTAATTTCTCATTATTATCATGCATAGATGCAGAAGAAGATGGAAAATAGTCCCCTCCTGTTTTCCCTTGGCTCCATGATAACTTCATAGCCAGAGAAAATATCATGCAGGTGAAAAATAGCATCATCCAGGCTGTTTGCAGGAGCCATTTCTCAGTGTGGTGGGAGGCAGGGATGGAGGGGGCTTGTCACCCAGGCACTGGGGGCAGCTTCTGCTGATGCACTGGTGAGGTACAGGATGGGTCTGGTGTGTGGCACCTCTGCTTTATGGCAGCTGCATTAAACATCCATATTCATCCTCTAAATATCCTCCTTGGATTGGAACTGGAATAAATGCAGATGATATAATAAAAAAAATAACTCTTAGAGCCATGGACCTTCTCAAGGAATGGTTCTGGCTGATCTTGCTCTGTTATCTTGAAAAAGAGACTCCTTTGCATTTGCAGTATTTGCAATTCTCTTTTGGCACCCCCAGCTCCTGAGGCAGTAAAATGTAGTTTTCATTAACTGATATGTCTGACATTTACCACTTCTCAATGTGACAATTTAGAGGGAACTGGTTAAACTGAACAGCATTTTTAATACTGAAGTAATGTGATTAGGGGGAAATCTTTGTCCTTCAGGCCAGAGAGACCTAAATTCGCGCACTAACAGAAAGGCAGATATGAAGCATCAGTTGACCAAAATATCCTATTCTTAACTTGCTTTCTGTTTATTCCCTCTTTGCATCTGGTTCCTGTTAACAAGAAGTAGGTTTAGATTCCTATGACCTAGGTGAGGGACTTGATCCAAAAGAAACAAAATCCACTCAGGACCTAGACCAGAGGTCAGTATGCACAGCTGAGTTGGGTATCAAATCCAAAATGACATCTCTGGAAAATCTTCTCTGGAAATCTCATTTCCTCCATTCTTCCCTCTCCTTGTCTTACTGAGGGAAACTGGTTTATCCAGTGGCCTGGATCGCTCCTGAGCACTATCAGGAGCCCTGGGTCACTCCAATCACCGAGCAGGTTCCCAGACCCATCAGCTGCAGGGGATGATTGTTTATGTTAAAAATAAGTAGGAAAATAGAATTTAAGATCTTCTTCCTGGCTGTAGCAGGAACAATTTGGGCAAAAGTAGCTCTTAGGCTGTTGTAGCAATTTGTGAGAGCCTTGGCGGTAGATAGCAGGGTGAGAGGGAGGAAAGCATCCCAGATCTCATCAATGCTTGAGACAAAAGGCTTTCTGCATTGCAATTACTCTTCCTGTCCTTCCCCCTCCTTCCCTCAGACAAGAAACCAAAATAGAGATTAGGCAGCTTTTAAATGCCACAGGCTCATAAGGAGAGGAAATCCAGAGCTGATCAAGAACTACAGCTTGTGTTCAGGCTTGTGACTTTGTCCCTCTCATCTGCAAAGGGAAAAAGGAAACCCCCAGAGATTTGGGCTGGAGTTTCATCTGTCACATGCCCTGGGAATCCCCGGCAGGCTTCGCCTGCTGCGTCTTCCCACACGATCAGTTGTGTGCTCAAGGCTATGTCTGAGCACTGAGGGATGAGCAGGACAGAGCTTTCCTCTCTTCTTTCTTACAGTGGGTGAAATAGAGAAGCAGCATAGATCAGGTTAAAATTGAGTCTCATCTCATGAAGTTATCTTTAAAAACCAGCTGCCTTCTCTGAGCCTTAAAGCAGCTCAATACACTCTTATCAAAATCAAAAACTGCTCGAGAGATCCTTAAGAGATTTTGTTTCATTGGACTCTATTTTCTATAAATCTCGTTAACTACTTTGCCAGTGCCCTCTCACTGTGTTCCTTTTTTACTGCAGAAGTAAACCAACAAACCTGGTTCCAGCCCTGCAGAGCAGCAGCAAGGCTGCAGAGCGAGGCTGTGCCCTGCCTGTGCCCACGTGGTGCTGGGGGCAAGGGAAGCAGGATTTCCCTGGCATCAGAAGCCTCCAGGTCATTTGAGCACGTGTTTTGTGAAGCACCATGTGTGTGAATGCAGAAGCATCAGACAGGAAATCTGTAATAATTATGTCAAGGCAAACATCGCACCAAGACCAGTCTTTTATCTAAAAACTTTTCATACCTTCTCTCAGTGGACTTCTCTCAGGCAACTCTCACTCCTTCCCTCATAGGCAGCTTCACACAGCACTGACTCCTTTTCTTACAGGCAGCCCCACACAGCTCTGACTCCTCTCCCCTCTGCAAGTTTCCTTCTGCATGACTGGCTAACCCTCAACCTGTCCCATACCTGGCCACCTAATCCTACCCCTCACACAACATCTTATCTGTCCCTTGCATGACCACATCCTTTCTCTCAGCACAGCCAGCAGATTCCAGATCTTACACTCCAACCACTTAACCCACTCTTTTATAACACCCAACCTCATTGGGCAGGCAAGGCTGTTTTCACTCCTCAGTAATCAGTGCAGCTATAATTCATTGGGAAAGATTGCCTTCTGAACTAACCTTACAAGCTATTCTCCTACACTTACAAACTATTCTACTACAGACATCAGCTTGTGCTGGCTTTTCATGGTCTGCCCTGACCACACGGGTGACTTGTCAGCCACGGGACACAGTTTGACAGTGCCTGGGGGATCTCTAGTGGTGTGAGAAGAGTTGGAACTGACACGTGCAGTGAGTGGGGTTCATAGACTAAATATTGAAATGAGATACACAATACCTCCACTGAATTAATGCACTGTCTACAGTGCTGTCAAACACGTTCCGTGGCTGTGCTGACACCTGAGTGTTTATTTTCAGGGTGATGCGTAGGAGAAAGAGAGGAGGAGCAGCCTCCCTAAGCCCTTGGGTCCAGGCTGCTGGGACCTGGGAGATAGGAGGAGGTGTAGTTTGGGAGGATGGGGCTTGGATTTCTGGCCACAAGCAATAAGTATTTGTGGAAAAAATGCTTTCTGCTTCTCAGCTTGGAGAGCATTTGTTATTTCTCAGTGTTACTTGCTTTGGTTGTGATTTGGCCTAGCAAACAGCTAAATGTCTCTACACCCAAACTACACTGGCTCCTGTCTGCTGGGCATCACCATGCCTTTAAGGACATTTCAAATTGCCATCGGAGTTTTTAAGTGGAAAAAGTTTTCCTGTGTCTTTGAAGTTGAGAAGATGCTCAGAAGAGAGCGGGTTACTCCCTGTCTAGCACTGATCTAAGCAGAACAGTGAAACCAATGTATAAGCTTGTGCTTTTATCCTTCCTTTTTTTTTTTGCTTGTTTGTTGTCACTTTAAGCCAATATCTGTGTCCTGGTGCAGCCTTAAAGGTGGTTGGAATCTCATTCTGCTGATGTGTTAACAAGAGAGAGAAATTGTAATTAAATAACAACAATCCTTTTTCCCCCTAAATTTTCTTTCCTTCTAATTTTCAGCATGTAGCAGTCAAAATACATCCAGTGAAAATGTTGGCTATTTTATCAGACTTCACTTTTTTTTCCCTTTAACTTATCTTTGGCACTTCCTGCATTAGGTACAAGATCCTCACAGAAGAGTTTGCAGATCACAGACATCACTTCAGCCAGGTTACAGCAGCAAAAGGGGAGCATTTATTTGACACCAAATCCTGACTGTTGCTGTTCTGTGGAGCCTTTTGCTGGTCTGTGGGACATTGTTCCACAGATGCTTTCAGTCTGGTTTTGTGCTTTATGTAATCCAAACTTGTTTCTTGCTTTTAGACCACAGAATGGTTCTATGATCCTGTACAACAGAAAGAAAGTGAAATACAGGAAAGATGGATATTGCTGGAAAAAAAGGAAAGATGGGAAGACCACCAGAGAGGATCACATGAAACTGAAGGTGCAAGGAGTGGAGGTAGGAGCATGGTGGGGGTGGCTGTGGGCTGTGCTGGGCTGGGAGGTGACAGCTCCCCGAGACACCTCAACCCAACAAAGTCTATCCACACCTTCAGAAAAATACTCCTATTTGCTGAATTCCATCTGCTCCCCCTGGCCTGGGTCTTAGTTGCTGGCTGGGTTAAACCACAAGTCGCTCTACCCCCAGCAAATACACTTACTCTTTATCACTCCTTTGAGCAAGCTGTGAGTACAGCTTCACCATCCCCCTGTGTGGGCTGGCTGGGCTGTATGACTGTAGAGTGTCTCTGCACTGAGCAGCTTCTGGTAGACTCCGTGGTTTTCTTAACAGCACTGCCCAAGAGCAACCTGACACCTCAGGGTGGGCTGCACAGCGCTCTGTAACCATGGTAGCTAGAATGGGTTCAGTTTGATTCTCACAAATCTCAGCTAGGTTTTGGTAGCAATTGCTGTAATTTCTGTGTACTGATGGAGTGTTAGTCTTGCAGTATGCAAGGGTAGAATTTCTGTCGAATTTGGCCCAGAATCCATGTGTATTTTGAGAGAACCTTTGCTCTGCTGATGGTTTTCAGCCACTCAGACACATTCATGCAAGTGATATCACCTGAGGCATTATATCTGGAATAAGCCCGTTTGTTTAAAATATGTCATTGTTTGACACCACTTTTCTTTCTTAACCTCTATCTGCATGAGGAGAGAGATGTTTTGGTCACTCTGGTCACTTCTGATTCTAAAGGTTTGCACAGGTGTGGAAAACAAGTGCATTTATCCAAGTTTTATATTTATTAAATGGCAATTACTTGTTGTGGTAGCAGAAGCCCACCCACAGAGCTGTGCCCAGCTCATTCCTAAGGCAGCAGGGCTGTATTTCCAATACTGGATACCTAACTCAGAGCCAGAGTGGTCCAAGGCTGTTGAAATATTTAATTGCAATGTTCAGCTGTGTCATTTTGGCCAAGGAACGTGAGGCTGCCGGGTGTGTGTTTGTGTAGGCTGGGTTGATTTTACAGTTGACAGCCTGTGTGCCTGGCCAGGGTCAGGGTAATTGGGGTGTCTGTGACAGGCAGAGCTTCACCTGTGTCTCCAGGCCTTTTTGGCAGCTGCTGGGCTGGACTAAGCTGAGCTTTCCAGCTTCACCCCCAGGCCTGCCTTGGCAGATATTTTGCAAGGCATGAACCTCCCTCGTGTTGGGGCGATGGGCACCTTGTGCTCCCCACGTGCTGCTGGTGGTTGACACTCCCCTGGCATCCCCAGAGTCAGCACCAGCAATAGGAAGGGGAGCAGTGCCCAGAATTCATCTCGTGCTCCAACTTCCTCCTAGCCCATTTGTCATTCTTACATTCTGTCTGCTCTAATGAGGTTTTGGGGTTTAAAATAGTATTAAATGGATTGCATTATATTACACCAGAGAGGCATAACTTTGTTCCATAATTTTTATATCCAATAACAATGTTTTATTATGACAAGCACAAAAAAAAAAAAAGAAAGTCATAATCACAGAAATGGTGCCTTGTTTTTGTTTTGGGTTTGCAGCGTGTGATTTAATTAACTTCTGTAAACTTTCACGATGCAGAACACCAGACTCTGTGCTGCCCCTTTACCTGTAGCAAGAGATTGTTGATAACCTTTGGCTGGACATGAGCACATGAGAAAATAAATGGGACTGTCTTGGGGTTATTCCAAAGCTGGAGCTATCCAGCCCTTTAATGCCTGACTGCATGGATGTAGTGGTGATCGTGTTCAGCTCAAAGAGCCCTGCACTGAACCCATTAATTTCTGTTTTGCTGAAGTGTGGCTCCTGGAAAGTAACAAATACAGATGGGCACATCATGGGAGCTGGAGGAAGCACAGCTTTCAGGGTTTCTCCTTGAGGCTGATCACATTCACCACTCAGGACAAGAAGTGTTAAACTATTTGCTTTTCAATTTGGATGTACCAGGGTTTAGCCATTCCTTCCTACATCCTTCTCCAGCTTGAGAGCCCTTTAGTATCTGATTTTCTATCTTCAAGAAGGTACTTGCACCCTCTCATCCACAGGCAGCATCTGGGTGGTCACTGCCAGTCTCTGTTCTGAACGATGCAGAAGTCTGTTTTCTTGACTTCCAGGTGTTTCTTGGGCAGAATGATGTAGTTTTAACCTTGTTAATTAATTATTCAATCAGTACACCATGGTACTTCACAGACAGTGTTTTGAGTTTAGGTTTCTGATACCATTCTAAAAGGAAGCAATGTTCTCAACTTGGACACGTAGGCAGCAGATTTAAAATAACAAAAAAAGGCTTTTTTCAAATTTGGAGTGATACCGTAGTTAGCCGCATTAGGGTTTAACAGGGCATGAAATAACTGTCTGCCTTGTGGCACTGCCAGATCATCTCAGCGACTCTTGCAGCCAGAAGATAAATAGGGATCATTGTCGCACTGATGGAAAAGTACTTGCAGAGCCGACAGCCAAGAGCATCAATAGCATCCAAACATTGCTCTGGAAATGGCAGCTCCGAAGCAGGGAGGAAGAACATGCTGCCCTGTGAAACTACTGACCAGCCAGTTCTGAACAGGGATTTGTATTAGAAGATTTAATAATTAATTCCTTCCCAAGTGTTGTCAATGTGATGACTCCTTTGTCCAAGTTTTGGGTAAATAGAAAAATACATTTTGAAACAAAAAGTCTACGTCAGATCCTGAGGGATGTCGATGTCTATCAGAACCATACAGAAGAATTCGGTAAGCGTGGGTGAGGCAGCTAAAGCAAATTTAGGACATAAATAAGGAATAAAGTAATTTGACTAGGAATACACTAATTTAAATAAATATGGATTAGGAAGAATAAACTACTTAACCAAGCGGATGTTAAATGAAGATGTCCTGAAATCCTCAAGCTGTTGCCTTGGTTAGCATTGCTGTGCAGGAGGGGTTTGGGTATTACTTGGTTAATCTGGTCACGATCCCGTTAGAAAAGGCTGGATAAACCAGCCAGAAAGGAGAAGTTAATTACGCCTTTCCCTTAATACACCTCTTTGTGCAATTCTTTGTGGAATCTCCGGTCTGTGATCCTTTTTAAAATTCTAATTAATTAGGATCCCTGGTGATGTGTTTCTAATCAATTCACATAATTAAAAATTTTAACTAATAAATAATAGTAAGGGGAGTGTTGGACTAGCTTTGCCGTGATTCTGGATGGTGCTGCTCCACCTTGCAAGCGCCTGGCTCATTGGATGCATTTCTGCCTTTTCTTGTGTGTGAACTTTTCCGGGAGAGTGTAACTGCGCCTTCACGTGAATTTGTAGTAAACTGCTGCTAAAATTAAAATGAGGTCATGTTTTTATAGTGAGTTTCCCTCTTGTCATCTGTGTTTTGGAAGGTTGACGCTGATCCTGCTGCTCTTTATCCTGTGTTGAGGATATTTTAGTCTCTCCAAACTCCAGTGCCTGAGAAGTGGTTATGGAGAAGGGCTGTCACAAGGCTGGGGCAGAGCTGTGACCCTAGTCCCACCCCAAGCACCAGAGCTTCTGTATTTGAAATACCTTGGTCTCTTGAAGATTGGGTGTTTGTTACCTTGGTACAATATGATAATCTTTATGAATGCCTTAAAAAAAAAAAAAAAAAAA
>VXBI01014251.1:121461-182683 GCA_013397375.1 Toxostoma redivivum
AAAAAAAAAAAAAAAAAGTAAAACTTGCTTTGAGTCTTATTAAGAGAGAAACCCCCTTGTGGAGATGGAGATGCGAAGCATCAATTTTGTATGCAGGACTTGTATTTAATTAATATCATAACAGTCCCTTAACACTATTGCAGATTAGTCCATGAGGACAGGAATGAAAATTTTAGATTATTCAATTACTGCATAAACCCTGGGACATCACCATCAAAACTTTGCACAGGTTTCCGTAGCATTTGGGTTTGGAAGCATCCCTGTGCCCACGCTGGGTCACCAGAGTGGAGATGGCATCAGTGGCCTCTGCAGCCTGGGGCTGGGAGCACCTGCACAGGACCAGACTTTTTGCTTTTGGTAAATGACCAAATGGGCTCCTCTGCCTTGTGCCAAATAGCCCACCATGGAATATTGAACTGCAGAGTAGTTTTACATCTCTCTATTCCTTTATCATGGGTGAAATTTACTCAGTTGTCACGGGAGGGTGAGAGCAGCCTTGGAGGTGGCACGTTGGAGCAGCCCTAAGCTGGAGAGTGATTCCTTGGGCAGCCTGAGCCAATTCGCTCCAATTCACTTTAATTTACATGGGCTTTGCTCGCCCTCAGAGGTGAGCTGCGTAGTTGGCAAACTAATTAGGATCACATTGTTCAGTCAGTCTGCTTAATGCATTTCAGAGGAACACTGTGGATTGGCTTTGGGAGGAGAAAGGAGAGTTTAATGTGAGAGGCATTCTGGAAACACCACACACACACACACATACACGCACGCACGCACACGAACACACACGTGGGCAGACATTAACACAAACAAGCGGCCTTGGGCAAGGGAGAAACTGCTAACTAGGAGGGGCACTTTTCTGTTCTGCATTATTGCTGCAAATAGCATTGTCCTGACACCTCTCCTGAAATTTGACTGGTCCCCTTTATAACCAGCCTATCCGTTTACCCCCTGTAGCTCATTAGAGACCATGGAGTCCAACAGCATCTCCCCAGTTTTGCTGTGGCACACTCACCTTTGCAGTGTGCACCACAGGCAGATGCTGGTGCAAAAATGTGGAGGTGTTGACTGCTCATAAGCTGTGGTTGGGATTTATTCGTGTTCCAGCTGGTGTTTACAGCACCTGGAATGCAGGGTTGTGACGGCATCTTAATGATTCCTGTGTTGGAGGCAGTCCTGGGAAATGGGAGCATTGCTTTGCCATTTCTGAAGGGGAGTATGGATTATTGTTAAATCCGGAATGGATCTCCTGGGAGTCTCTTCAGAAGGGAACATACATATCAATAATCCTTTTGTATATCAGGGTCCTGATGTATTCTCCTGCAGTAACATAAAGTCACAGCAAATTCTCTTGAGTTTTAGCTTCTTTTCTTAATGCCCTATACACGTCCAGAAGATTTTTTTTTCTTTACAAGACCCATAACATTCCTAATCCTTTAATTGTCATGGCTTATTTAACTTCATCAGTAAAAGTTTTCCTAGTATCTGGGTGTCTCAGAATGAAGGTTCAGCTGAGATCAGGGCCTTGGGGAATGCTCTGCTTGGCAGGTGCCCCATAGGCAAGTTCTACCCAAGTCAAGGGCAGCCACCGTCCCTGCAGTGCATGGCAACAGGTTTGCAGCAGTGCTCAGGTAATTGCTCTGTAATTGACTGCATCACCGTTTTTTCCCCTGTTTAATAAATAGCGTGAATAAAGCTGAGCCACATGTGGTTGGGTTATAATTCAAATCCCATTCACTGAAGTCTGAGCATTTTTCATTTAGGATGTAAAAAGACAGTTTCGATGTAAATGATTCCAAAAGGATCTCTGCGGACTAATGACATTAACATCAGGCTAGATTGGAATTGTTGAGTAATTGGTGCTGCAACTACACCCTTTGCTGAGGGGAGAGAGGGAACCGGGGACCTACATTCGTGGAAGTGTCCCTGCCCATGGCAGGGGGTGTCCTTGAGGTCCCTTCCAATCCAGACTATTCTGTAATGGGTCTGTGGGGATGCCAGTTTGCAGAATCCTCTGCTGATAGGGAATCTTGCCTCTTGACTTGCCTGCAAAACAGTACTAGACATCATACTGCTTTTTGCACCCCCAAAACAAAACAGTGAAACAAAAATTTTAATAAATATATGTACACTTTTAGTGGTCCTTATGAAAGAAAGCATTAGAACAAGTATACAGACACAAAGCACACTTGCAGGCCCCCGCACCCCTCTGAAATGTGAGGCTTCTGTCGCCTCACCGGCTGCATGGCACAAACATACATTGACATTTATATTGACTATTTCAGTTTAGAGAAATTTGAAATTAAATCTATTTTCTGCCAGCTCTGTGGGAAAATCCATTTACGAAAACAAAATCCAATAGGAGATCTAAAGATCGGTGGCCAGAAATGAAATATATTGAGAATAAAATATATGGAGATTGGATTGCTGGCTCTGTGGTCTGGGTTTAACGTGCTGGGAACTGGGATGGGAATGGAAGGGTGCTGGTCTATCCCTGAGTTTACAATGTAAATTAGACGGTTTACAGCAAAATAAAATAAATATCAGTGCTTTTTGGACCAGAGTTGGTGGTCAGCATTTATATTTTTGACCACAGTTTCTTTCTATGCCTATGTGGACAAATACAAACTCCAGATGAAGTCTGTCCCTGGAGGTGGTGCCTGGAGAAGGGTCAGTGGGAGCCGTGCTGCGAGGAGAATCCATGCCATTCCTCACAAGATTAAGAGGTTTCCTGGTTCTGAAGGGATCCCTGTGCTTGCACGGAGGATCCAGATGCTGGAGCAGCATGTGCCTTGTAATCTTGTAATTGCATTGTGGGCTGTGACGGAGATAAGGGCTTCCGTGGGAAGCGAGGAGCCTCGGTGGCTCTGCCTTCCCTGCCTGGCTTTTAGTGAGCGCCTCTTTATTTATTTATTTCACTGTGTGTTGGGCAGGAAGGCAAACCTCATTTGCTGTATTGTTGCTAATTCTGTGTGCGTCGGGGGTGCATTAAACATTCTAATTTCCTGAGTTCCTGTTGGAAAGTGGGATATTGCTTGCCAAGGTGTGCGTGGGGAGGGGGGAGCAGGGAGAGCAGAAGGTTTGAAGGTGCTGGATTTCCTAAACGCAATCTGGTGTTGTCTCCAGCAAGCAACACAGACACAGAACCTAGCAAGAGGGGATTTCAGAGTTTGGACACATCTGGGATGTTTGGATGGCCATCCCTTTGTAGGATGTTGTTTACTTCCCTTTTCTATAGGCAAGAGATAAGGATTAATTATATGGTGTTTGGACACTTTTTGGGCATAGAAAGCATTAATTGCCAACTAGTACCCTGGGATGAAGTGAAAAGGAGCCGTGATGAAGGGGAGCAGGGACGGGCTTGGCAGTGCCAGCAGCAAGGGGTTTTCTTGGTTCCCAGCCGGGATGTGACCCAGGAATTAGTGTGAAGCAGGAGCTGTGCTCTGAATCTTGCTGTGTCTGCTGTAGGTCAGATTGAAGTTGCCGGGGGAGGCTGTACTGTGTCAGCGCTACAGCGGGGAAGCCTGAGTGACCCTGCTGGCAATATCAGGAATGCAGAAAGTGTCAATTATTGTGTTTCGAGGAGAAAAACTGTTTTTCTACTGTCTGCTTGTCCTAAAACCATCGCAGACGTTGGCTTACACGTAGCAGTTGCCTCGTTTGTGCAGAATAGCTTCTCCTTGGAGCGGTGGGATAATGCGTTCGTCCGCTTCGGTGTTCCCATATTTCTGCTGCCATCGCGTGGCTGCCGGGGATCAGCAGCGCTCTCCGTGCGGGACAGACCCCACTGCCATCCCAGGGCCTGCCGGCCGCACAACCCTCAGTCTGGACCCCCCACCCTTCTTGCTGGCCCCCTGCTCAGTGTTGTGGTGATGCTCCTCCGGCAGCCAGAGTCCCTCCGTCCTCCACGGACACAGCTGGACACAACTCCATGCACAAGGGAGGGCTCACGTCCATCTCTAACTGCAGCACTTGGCAGAGCTGCACTTGGTTTAATGTTCGGCTGAGTTCTCAGAATAAGGTACAGTAGCTCTGAACTCTTCTAAGGTGAAGAGTTCAGGCATCCAAATCAATCAATAAAGATTCTGATCTCCCAGGGCAAAGCCTGAGGGCTGTTTTCGGGCATGTCTCAGTGCCTCTACATGGTGGTGGTGGTGGCAGGGCTGGGTGTCCCAGCAGCTCTTTGCTCCAGCCAGCAATGGCCACTGCAGCCCCCACCACGACATTCCCTCTGCATTCCCTGCTGGACAGCACCATGCTGCTGGAGTGTCTCTTTGTCACTTGCCACGACAAATATATGGTGTTTTTCCATTAAAAAGCCCCATGCTCCAGAGGACTGCAGCATCTTAGAGCACTATAAATATATTTGTGGAGATTCTGCCTTCTTCTGACCCCAGACACTCTCTGATGCTGTGTGGGCGTTTCTGTTGATGGTTACACTTTGCCTGCAGTTTTTGTGTGCTTGTTGCCATGAAGAAATTTTGAATAAAAGCAGGATGAGGTGACACTGGCATGCTGGAGCACTGTGAGGAGGATTTACAGCACCTGAGACTCTGCTGCTCTGCCTAATCCTCCTGCTGCACTTCCTTCTGAGCATGCATGATGGGAGCAGTGGCTTGGCCCTTCCATGTCTTTCTGTTGGTCAGGCTCACTGTTGTCTTTGCAGGCAGGTTTCCATTGTGTGTGTAATGTCCTCCCATAGCCGGGACAATTTATTTAAGCATTTTCCTACTAAAAGGAAGCATGTTTTTGAGCTTAAAAAGGTGAAATGCCATCTCCTTTCCTGCCTTCTATGTACTTCCCTCAATGCCTGTGAAGAAGAGACATGGTTAGACTAAAGTGTCTCTTTAATCATTCCTTGTTGAAATTATAAAAAGTACATTTATAATGACAAAAACATGATCAATTTTTGTGTGTTAAATCATGAACTTTCCTGTGAACACTTGCTGAGGTTTCTGCCCCTAGCTCCAAGCCTAGTGGTCCAGACCCACCATCCTACACTGTCTCCATTCTTAGGGCAGGCAGAGGGAGCTCCCAGACCCCAAAAGCCCTTCCTACCTTGTCTGTCCCACATTTGAATTAACACTTCTTGAACTATCATAGCTGTATAAAATACACAGAGGGGTTTCAATCACAAGCGCAAAATCTAAAGGTTTATTAATGGCTGGAGGGAACTGGAATTTAATATTTGCATGTTGTCTTGTCAGTTCTCAGCATTTAGAAGCCCAGCAGCATGGGGATGATTCTATATATAGCAACTTTATTTGAATAGGCAGCATAGCTTCAAAGTAAATATTAATTCCATTATGCTATTAACAGTTATTTATCATGACAGAAAGCCGTAAAGTTATTTTACTGGAATATAGCCAGTAAATTGCATCTCATAGATGAGATACAGCATATGTTAAATTTTAGCAGCAATTACCCAACAAACTTTATACATGTTGGTGTCAAACATACTCCAACATGAGCCAAGCTCAGGCTTGTATGGAAAACCCTTTGCAGCCATCACGAAGCCACAATGATGTGTTGGCAGGAGGTGGCACTGGTGCCATCATGAGCACTGGCCAGGATCAGGAGCCCTGTGCCATGGAGCAGTGACACACTGATGCTGCTTCTTGCATGTAGTATATTTTACTTTTTAATTACCCAAATTACTCATTTAAAGTCCCTCATAATTGCTTGACTCTAAGGTATGGTGAAAAGTCTAGATTTTAGTTGTGATTTTTTCTAAAAGGTGTTGTACATTTAGAGTTGATCACTGAAAGTATGGATTTACTCCTGCTGTTGCCCTAAGTGCATGTCCCTAGCAGAGGTGGGGAATGTGGGCAGGGCTTTATCCTTCTTCATGTATTGTGCACAGGGTTATACTGCCTGTGCCAGCAGCTTCAACCTGCTTTCCTTTGATCTATGGATCAGCTTTTCCTCATGCACAAGGAGCCATGCAGAAGTGGGGGCACTTCCAGCTCTGCAGCATCCTGGGCAGAGGACACAGCGATGGAGCCACTGCTGTGACAGGGCAGAGAATGTTGCACAATAGTACAAATTTTAGTGAGTTTATGAAGGCTATTGCTGATTGCAGTCTTTGGTGGGGACTGACCTTCAGCATAGATTAGATCTTCCATTTTATAGCAGAAAACAATATCAGGGAAACATTAAGGCTCATCAGCAGTTGGATGCGCTTGTGCTAGCAGAACTGTGAAGGCTGTCTGCCAAAGATTATTGACTTCTTGTTGTCTTTTATCCACAAAAATAACTCTTCTTATATATAACCTATGAGAGCTGTGCAGTGACTGCTATTAGAGGAAAACCCCAATAGAGTATTGAATTAAAGAATTTTAGGTTTAGTTTCTTTAAGCACTGAGAAGTGTGAGCACCTGTGCACCAAGTGTTGCTCTAAGCAGAAGAACATAGAGTTCATTGTATCACATTTGTAAATTTTATATATTTTTGTGAGAACTGGAGAGAGCAAAAAGCTCATTTAATCAGATTCGTCTGTAAGATCAACTAGATTGCCTGCGATACCAGGAAGATTAAAAACATGAGGTTGGCATTGGAGAACTTTTCAGATATCAAAGGATAGGCTCAGCATGCAACCACCCAGTATTTGAATTGTAAAAACATCATTGCAATTGCTCAAGTCTTGATTAAACGAACAAAATCTGAAGTGGATTGGGGATAGGTCATGATTTTAACATTAGATTATCAAAATCAAAGAAAAATGTGGAACAGTTGTTGAAAGTCCATGGTGGGAGAAAACCCCCCAGGCACAAGATTGTTAGCTGTTCCTTGATATCCTTGATATTCTGTAATCAGGAGGGCGCATTGATTAAAATACAGATTGCAAAGTCAAGAGGAACAGCTGGGATTGATGTCTTGAGAGGCTACCTAGGACAGAGGCTGGACAGTGTTAAAGGAGTAAAGTAGGGATTTATTAAAAGGCCTTCAAAGGATACACCTTGGGGAGTACAAGAGCCTGGCTGAGGCTACACCCAAGATGGATGATGGGTCATGAGTTTTCACACTTTTATAAATTTTGGTCCATTTACATGTTGGGGTTAATTGTCCAATTACAGTTCCAGGTTCTGCAGTCCCGTCCTCCCAGATTGCTTCACTCTTGTTTGCACTTTTTGGGCATGAAGCTGCACGGTGTCCTTGGTTCTTGGGGTGCAAAAGGATTATTTTGTGTGACTAAACTGTGAGGAGAACTTTCTAACACTTTATATGAAGTTCAGAGTTACATACTAATGCAGCACAGAATCTGGATAATATGAAAGCTAAAACTTAAGGCATCAGGATCATCTGGCCTGCACAGCACACATTAGAAAATCCCACCTACTGATGTCTGAATTCAGTTGTTGCGCCTTTATCTTCCAAAAAGATGTTGGTTATGATGTAAAGATAGGCAAAGGTGGAGAGCTTGCTGCAGGAATGATGTTCCAAGGGGCTGATCGCTTGTACTGGTCAAACATTTTGTGTATGGCCATGCTGGTTTTATCCCCTTTCTTTTAGGAGCCCAGAGCTGGATGTCTTCCACCTAGCTGAGAGTGCCATGATAGGTTCCTCTAAGCCCTGCAGAGTCTAGGACAGGTGGCCTGTCCCTCTCTGCTGGGCAGGTGACAACTGGGGTTGGACCAACCACTGATGGGATGGGAGGGAAGTGTGGTTGAATCATTGAGCCAATTCCCAGCCCAGATGACAAGGAGTTGTGTGACAGGCTGTTCTTCGACAGGAGCGTGGCTGGTACAAACAAGCCCAGATGCCCTGGACATGGGGACAAGGCAGGGGAAAACTGGGGTGTCAGAGGCCACTGACAGATAGCCTTTGTCACGAGCACAGGTCTGAGTTGGCACATCTGGGGACTTCAGTGCCAGCCAGGACATGAGTCAAGGCCATGCCCTCTCCAGTTCCCTCAGCGAGAGGCACTCAGAAACAGAACCTGAATTTTAATGTGTGTTTACAAAATGCTTCTGGTGGCATCAAATGACAGGCAGATCTCCACTTTCCACTGTGCCACATTACATTTTACCTTGTATTTCTGATAAGGGTACACACTCTTGTGTGAGTTGTTTTAAAACAACATTTTTGTGGCTCTTTCCAGAAGACTACAGATGTTTGCCCATTTCCTTCAGCCACTGCTGGTGAAAGCCTTCCTATGCTCTGATAACTCCCTTCTCCTTCCAGTGGCTCCCTTTGAACCGCTGTTGCACTCAGCACTCTCCTTGTCTGCCATCCCAATTCTGTCACCTTTTCTTTGGAACCTGTTGGGGGCATCTTGGCCCTTTCTCCATCTGTTTCAAGACCCTCTTCTTCACCATAAAGTTTTTTGTGTTTTGCCTTGTTGACACGTTCTTGTCGTGATTTCACCCTTGTTTCTCTAGTTGCCTTAATTTCTTCCAATTCTATCTCCTTGTCCATCATCTCTTGTCTCTCCAGCCCTGTCCATCATCAGAGGTTGTATCCAAGGTATTTCTTCCTCTGGCCTTTTTCATCTTGCCTGTACTTGCTGCATGTTCTTTGGGACACACAGTGGGTCGTGTTGTTTCTCAGTGAGTACCACGTGCCTCTGCACAGTGTATAAATGATTAACTGCGATGATGGTAAAATGTAGGGCACAGTGTGTTTTTTGACAGGAGCTACATTGCTGTTGAGGATACATTTTGCTTCCAGTGATGTAAATGTCTTTCACCAAATAAAAGGAGTGTCTAGGACCTTCACAAAAGTCCTATTTTTATTGCATGAGGCTCAGGGTAACAAGCAAGACCTTGAAATGCTTCATCTGTATGGCAAAGCATTTTTGTTATTGTAAATAAACAGAAGTGCCTCTGTACCTCTGACTCTGGAATGTGGAATTTTCCTCCTCCAGATCTTTTAGAAACTTGTTAAGAAATGGGCTCTTAGGAGTGCACAGTCCTTCTCTGATCTTCACAATTTGGGGGTCATAATTCAAATTATTAATCAGATAACCATTCCGCTTTGGGTCTGTCTTGACTTTGGGTCATTTATGGTAATTTTTAAAGTTTGGTATCATCAAAACATCTTGAAAAGCATGGATGAGTCCCAAGTGAAGAATCACAAAAACTGCCCCCTCTCTCTGTATTCTGGTGTCTAGTTAAAGTGTTTTCTATCCAGGCTCTTGGAGGAGCATCCTTATTTCATGAATGACTTCAGGGAGAGGAGCAATCCCCACCAGGAAGCCATCAAGAAAGTAAATTTTATAATATTTTGCCAGTAAAAAAATTGCAGCACAGTTAATATTTCTCCAAGTCCTGTGGGATCTTGCTGACTAATGTGAAATGACAGTTGTCACAATATTCCATATAAATACCCGTCTAGTTGCAGGTGTCTGTTCCATTTTTAATGTGATCCCACATTTCTTGCTGTGAGGGAGAAGGGAATGATCGATGGACCCTGCACCTATGTTTGTCATTTATGTTCTTCTGTTGTTTATATGAATTCCAGGGTTTTAATGCACTTGCTGGCCTACCATGGTAATGGTTATTCATGTGATTTCACTGCCAAGTACAGACGAGGTGGTGCTGAGCTGATGGCTCATGGTGACTTCAGTGGGGGAAGTGGGGGACTTCAACCAGCATGGCAGAGATGATGTGTTGGGAGAGTAAAACTTGAGTTGAGGAAAAAAACAAATATAAATAAATGAGGTGGATTTGTAACGTCTCAAGTGAATGGGTAGGAGGATGGCTTCACACCATGGTTTGATAAATTTCAGGCTGTTTCTTTAGTTACAGTTTGGTGTATCTGAGCCATATGAAGCAAACATCCTCAGGTCACTGATATTTTTCCATGTGGGTAACTTGAGCCATTCCTTTGTTAATTTGCATATATACATATCTGTTTGTAGCCAGATGTATATTTACACTGCTATAACTTACTCACACAGATTCAGTGAATTATTCATGAGGGACATTTTGAATTTTGATTCATCAGCATCTTGTTTCATGCAGGCTGTAGGTGCACCTCTGACCTCAGAGGTAGGAAAGTTTGTCTCAACATGGGACACATTTGCTTCCTCACAGCTCTGGCAGGGGCTTCTTTTGAGCAGGGCCAAGGGGAAGCTCTTGGTGCCATTGTTCTCCCATCAGCCCAGCAGAACACAGGGTGCTGTGCACCCATCAAACCCATGTCCTGCTCCCATGGCAACTCCTGATTTCTGTAGGCTGAGGAGGGAAAGTCCCAGCACCAGTGCTCCCAGTCTGACCCCTGTGGCACTGTCCCACTGACTGCTGGAAGGTGCTGTTTGACGAATGGACACACCATGCCAGGTTTTGGCAGCCTCAGACAGCCTTTTGCTTTTGAATAAAGCATTTCTGTAGCCTGCTCAAAATCTTCCAGTGGTGTTTACATTTTAATAGGCACTGCTGTAGAATGGAACATATTTTTATTGCTTACATTTATCAGCTGGAGCAAGAACTGAGTGCCTGGGTACAGCTTTGCAGGGAATTCACTCTTCTAAGTAATCAGTACATAAGACTATTTAGGAGAAAATACCGTAGAATTTTAACTTGTCAGAAAACCATGCTGTGCCTGCATTTGATTGCCAATATACATCATCGGAAAGAAATTTTATTTAAAAACAGAATTTTCAGCAATGTCAGCATGGAATAAAATGAGTGGGAAGTAGAAAGTCACATTTCTTTGTTTCATGCCGAAAGGGAGACCTTTAATACTGTTGTTTTAAAAACCAAAATCAAGAAAAGTATGTAAGCTTTGAGAGTATTTGTCCAAACATTTACAATTTGGACAAATACCCTCAGAGGCTGGTTCACCTTTATGGATGCCCTCCTGGTAGTTGGTACTGGGGGGGTCTGTCAGGGGAGGCAGTGTTACCCAGTGAAGCAGTTTTGGTGTGACTCCTGCCTTGTGGTGGGAGCACCTGCCTGGTCCCACAGCTGAAGAGGTGGTTTGTACTCAGAGGGCAGTTCCTGTGCCATGCCCCCTACAGCCATGGAATGAGCAGTGGGGCTGCCAGCCCTGTTCCTGGGACAGAATGTGCAGCACAGGGCGATGGCCACGTGCCACATGGTACAGAGTGAACAGCCAGATTCCCCAGGGAAGCCTCTCCATCCTCTCCTGACCTTCCCAGGAGGCAGCTCCTTCAAACCTTGGATGCAGTTTAAAAATATACTTGCCTGGTGTTTGTTGAAAAGTAGCTACTGCTGATGGGAGCACAGGCCGAGGGCAGGGATGCTGTACCTTCCCCTCTCTACAGGCAGCTCCTGGTGCTGGTGAGACACAGCTGAATTTCAGAGCTGCCTTCCCTGTAGGCTGTAGCAAGTGGTTCTGGAGGCAGTGACACATCAGCACTTCGCATCACCTGGCATCTGGAGCGCTGGTGAGAGCCGGCTCTCCAACCAGGACATGGCATGGCATGATTTAGGAGGAAGCTCAGCTTTGGCAATCTGCTCACTGGAGCTGATGCAGGTCTGCTCAGGACAAACAGCTTTGTCTGCAGAGCTCCTGCTTGGGAACATTTTGGCAGTGGTTTGATGGGAAATGCGGTGGTGATGGATGGGCAGTGTCCCATCAGCCATGAGTTGCTTTAAAAAGTTAATCAGGTGCTTAAAAAAGTTATTCAGGTACTTTAAAAAGTTAAACTAAAGATTTGTTTTGGGGTAGAATATTGAGTCATTACTCAGGCCCTGTTTTCAGTTGGAAAAAGGGAATGCTGATGAATCTAATGCTCTCAAATCAATTTCTTTTAAAACAAATTGACTTGATGTTTTGCTTAGCGTGACAATCTGCAAGCAGCAAACACCTATTGGCACATTTACCAAAGAAAAGCATGGATTAAATTGTAGTTAAAATAGAAGTTAATTTTCAATACATAGCAATTCCAAACTGTTTCAGTTGTCCATGTTGATTTTCCTCTCTCATCGCCTGCGGGAATGTTTCTCCTGTTCCAAATGCAGACAAGGCCCCAGGTCCTCTGGCAGAGGAGGAAGGCAGCTCAGAAGCCATGGCTGGCTGTGACAAAGGGAGAAGGGAAGGGAAAGAAGCCCAGCATGCAGCTCCCTTGGTGTCCCTGGGTGGTTCTTGCTGCAGTTCAGCACCTTGGGTGGATGGCTCACCACCTGTCCTTGGAACCCAAGTACTGCCTGCAGAGGTCTAGACTTGGAAAGACATGAAATTAGGGAATGGTAGGGAAATAAAAGTATAACCTAATGGGGGTTTAAAACAGCAGTTTGTTTTGACCTCAGCTAAATGACCTCTCAATAAGCCATTTCCTTTCTGAAGACACAGTGACATTTTCAAGGCTGTAGAGCATTAAAGATGGGGAGTTGGCAGCAGTCAACTGGATGGGCTCAGAACAGCTGAGGGATCCTTCTGCCCTTCCCTCCCCACCAACATGATCCACAGGTGTTACCTGCCAGCACTGGGGCAGCTTGGTGAGTGTCCAGGAGCTCCTTCACACTATGATCCATCATGACTGTCTGCCTGTGTCTCCTGCCTTCTCTGGGCAATAAATAAAGCTCTGAAAGGGATAACTGTGGTCTCTAACACAGCAAAGTGAAGATAAAACACAGGAGTGATAACAGAAGTGGTTATTATAATCTGCACGCTCTGTAAAATGGGAAGGGACGTTTGATTATTGAGGTTAAGAAGTCTCTGTGTCACTGCTAATGATTGTAGTGTCACAGGAATTCCTTCTTGCACTACATTCTCTTTTTTTTTTTGGTCTGCATTTCTGAGTGTTTTTCACATGCTCCATCTGCTTCATGGCCTTTTGGATGGTATCTTCCCACTTTGGTAGGGATAATCCATCAAATTCCAGAGTGTCGTATTATTAAGGCTGTGTGGTGCCCTTTGAGCCTGGCAGTGCTGACCTTGCTGGCTAAATGTGTATCACGTGCCAAGAGCCCTGTGGATCTGTTTCTTTTGATCTCCCTCACTGCTAAAATATTGTCCTGTGGATACCAGATGAAAAGGGTACAACCCTATTTCTTCAATGATCAGCCAGTCTAGCCCAGAGGCATAATAAAATTCCAAACTTTGCTTTTAGGAATCATCTTTTATAAGTAATATTTTTCAGAGTTAAGTGGTAGGTACACAGCTGAGAAATAAAATACCAAGGCTTTGTGCCTTGGAGCTGTGTAGGGTTTATGTTGTGATTGTGGCTCAGTTTCATTAAGAGTTACATGATGTAAAGAGTGTCCTCTGTTGTAAGGAATGTGCTTCAGCACTGACTTAGTCCAATCCTGCTGCTGCTTCTCTTGTAACAAGAAGTGGTGTGCAGTCTACCCACAAAAATCTTCAAACATTTGGCCTGAAGCTCTTGGCCTCGGTGGAGAAGCTTTCAAGTCGTTCACATGAATCTCAAGAACTCTGAAATACCTAGATTTGTTCTTAGAGTTGAAGTAAGGGCAGAGGCACTGGAGAACCCTTGGTCAGCAGGACCCAGTTTGATCATGCAGGCCGTGACCACAAACATCTTGGTCCATGAGCATCCTGGTCTGCACTGAATGGGAATTCCTGCACAGGGCAGGGAATACAGAGCTGCTGGACCAGAGCCTAGGTCTTGTCAGGTTGTTGGGTAAATGGAGAAAGCCTCACTTCAGGTTCCCAGCAGTAAGACTCTGCTGGTTTCATGCACAAAATGGGTTGTCTGTTGCTAAAGCAGACTCTTGCTGTCTGCCTTGTGGGTCCTTTGCAATCAGCAGCTGCTTTCATGGGGAGGTTTTATGTCCACGTGGTGTCAGACAACAAATCCAGGCTGCCATGCAAACCTGGTCATTAAAATTCTGTGCTTTTGCCTGTTAATGGTACCACAGAATAATGATAATTATATGAAGCATCATTTAACATCATTGCCAGTGTGCTCTTTGTTTATTTATACACATTTGTGTTCACAGTCAGCAGAACTCAGGCTCTAAAAAGCTCACAGTAAGAGGAATGTCCCATGGCTGTCACTCAGTTAGGAGGCTGCAAGGATTGTCATTCATCTCATTTACACCTTGGGCCATTTCCTGAGTTGCCCAAGGGACCCTCTGTTTCTTTTTATATCTTGGTTCACCCTTGTGCTACAGCAGGACCAGTTTCCAGAGATAATGCCTCCCATTACTCCCTCCTTCCCTGAAATCCTTTGAAAGTTCATTAAACTTTTTCAGACATAAATTCAAAGTGCTGAAAATTGCTGGAGTTTAGCATGGGGCTAATATGAAAGGTTTTTCCATTCCTGATCAAGTGATCTGACTTTGTTCTAGTAAAACAATTTGGATGGCCAAAGCAGGGCTTCTGTTAGGAGGGCACTGGGTTCAGAAAATGTATGTTGGCTGCCAGCACCATGTCATCGTACCAGAGTCAATCATGTTGGATGTATCACACCACAGAGGCAATGCCAGCAGCTCCCTCTAGATTTTGGTGGGAGAATTCTGCAGGTTTTTTGTCTGCATCTATAGTGCAAATGTTAAATCACCGTTTTGAATTTGTCAAAGTAAAGTGGTTGGGTACTTGAGTCACTGACGTGAATTTCCACCCTGCTTGTAGCTCTGATTCCCAAACTGCTGCCAACATCAGTACCTAATTTGCATTTATTTTTTGCTGATGCCTGCTCCTGTTGTTCTTGGGTAAAAACCTAAATATCCTAAATATTTAAGACTTCATAAATCCTGTAGATATATATGTAGAACTTAACCTGTCTCTACAATGAATTTCAGTTGATATTTACTGATAAACCACATTAAGGAGGATCAAACACAGTCATGCTCCTGTGAGTTCTGTGGGATGCAGGAGCCTTTGGTGGTTTCTCTGCATGGGGTTGAAACTGTGTTAAACAAGGTACGACCTTGGAAGTAAACATGTCTGTTATCTGGAAGTCATGGCAGCAGATAGTAAAAATAGACTATATTTCATTTTACAAGGAGTCAGGGCATGACATGCTGTTCATAATTAGTCATAAACTTATCTCTGCCCGACTACTTTTTATGGTGTTTTTATTTTTTATTGATATAATCATACTTATGCTGATCATTCCTTGGAGGCAGTAGTGGGCTCACTCCAATGGAAGTGTCTCTTATTTTGCCAGTGGGATCTTTCTGGGTTCTCTTGGGCTGTGCAGTTTGTAGCAGTGTCCTGGCTGTTGTTTGAGCTCATTTTCCTGAGTGCTCACACCTGAAGCTGGAAAAAAAAACAATTGCATGTTTTTTGCTCCAGTAAAGATGGGATTGTTGGTGGGGAGCACAGAACTCTCCTGATGCATCCATCAGGTGACAAGGACTGTTCACAGGTATGGAGTGTGGGAGGAGGTTCTGACTCCCTGTCCCTGCTGCCATTGTGGCTGCTGTGGAAGGAGCAGGACAGTCCCTGGTAATGTCCTCAGGAAGCTGCATAGGGAAGGTTTCCTGTCAGACTCTGGCAGCTGTAACCCAGAGCTGTTACAGCTGGTGAGAACTGTGACATACGTGACCTTGGCTGTCTTGTTCTGGGTGAGATGGGGGAAATGGTGATGAAAAGTCTGGGTAAGCGAGAGGCCAGGCAGGTAAGCCATGAAACTTTTCCATTTCATCTTCACTTTGCAGGCTGGCTGTGCTCTCCTGGCACAGGCATCCTCAAAAGTGCCCTGCAACACTGAAATCACTTTGCAAACTTTTTGCTGTACCTGCAGGAGACCTTGGACTATAAAATAGCATTTTATTATCTGCATAACGCCGGACTCTTGCAGTAATGCCAATGTCAGAAAGATTGTTAATAAATAATGAGCAGCAGAATGAGCCAAGGGTTGACCTTTTGTGGAGCACCATCTGTCACTGGAGCAGCACTTGATCTTTCTTTTCAGCACTGATTTCTTTTTCCATCCCCCTTGGGGGATATTGTAGGTTTCACACTTTATTAATAGCTTTGTCTGACTTGTAACAACTCTTGTAAAATTGAGAGGTTCCCGACTTTCATGGGAGACAAATATTTGGGGAACTAAATCATTGGTGTTTGTGGAAGCGCCAGTGACTATAAACAACCCTCCTCAAGCCAACTGTGTATGGCTAAGGAAACACACAGTGCTTGTGTGTGCTTGGAAACATCCCCAGATCCCATGAGGTGGAAAAGTGTCTTAGAGCATCCCTGGGATGCTGGATCATAGCTGGGATTTATAGGTGCTGTGTTTCCCACTTTCTATATTGTCTAGAAATGGAGAGGTTAAGAAAGGGGGCAAAATCCAGGGAAAGAGTTTCCTGAGTATTCTAAGCAAGGGCTTGCTTGTGTGCTCTATAGAAGCCAATCCAGCACACAGCAGGAGGCTGCCTGCAGGTGAGCAAAAAGTCACAGCAAGCACATGCTCTGGTCACTGTGGGGTAAGCATTGTGTCTGTCTGGTCACCTGCTTTGGGAGGAAATTACCGGAAGATAAATGCCCCAGGTTTTCAGGCTGTTCATAAATAAATACCTGTGAAAAGCACACAGGCTAGGGCATGAGTGGCCCGCTGGACAATGCCCTTCCAGTTTGCCTCCACCCCGCTATGTGGCACCAGTGCCATCAGCTGAAGGAAATTATAATCAAATGTGATCTGTGCAACATTTCCTTCCTCACTTATTTGTAATTCCAAAGCCTTGAATCATAGAAACCAGATGCAGGGAAAATCTATCAGGTGATTCCTCCTGCTACTGGAGCCAAAGGTGGATTGTGCCCTGGGGTGTGTTCCCTAACGTTGTGCAGAACCTCCAATGTTCCAAATGATGAAACTTCCATCACTGGGCCAGGAGGTGAGTGTGACACATGATAAATCATCCTGCCACTGAGGCTTCTGTGATATTCTGCCTGAGCTGAGGAAGAGTTCTCTTTTTTCTTCCTACTGTAAATTAACTGCAGTCTACATAAGTCCTAGTCCCAATGTCTGATGGTTTCTTCTCTTCAGCTTTCCATCCACATCCTCCTTCCACCCACAGGCAGTGGGACAGGGCCCAGCTCCAGTGGGGTGGGTGGTGGTTTTTGTTTTTTTTCCATCCTCCGTGTTGGTTATTTTGAAGATAACTCAGATTTGGCTCATTTTAGGCTCTGCATCCTGACTCAGCTGGAGACGAGTTTCTAGCATGACTCCCTACATATCATCTGAAACTTTAAATGGAAGGATTTACTAGCTCAGTGCCTTGCTGGGTCCTATTTCAGAAGCATCTTCTGCTTTGACGTGGCTGCAGTTTGGATGCAAATCATTCCCCTTCCCACTCGTTAGCACAGGCTGATGGTTGTAATTATATTTGTAATGTTAGAGACAGAGTCCAATAGCTCCAGTTGAAGAGTCTTCCCTGAGTGACATTCCTTCAGAATTATTTGCCTTTTGTGCAACACAGTGTGGTTAAATATATGTATGAAATCAGACAGTTTGAAACCAGTGCTGTGCTCAGCTCCCTTGCTGAAGTGGGAGCGTAGAGTCCCCCCACGTGAGACAGGGGTCCCTGACCCCACTGTCTGGTTCCCTTCCCTTACAGCACCAGGGTTTGTATTTCCAGGAGTTATTTTTGGTCCCAACCTCACATCAGTACCCCTCCAGTTTATGTGAAAAGTGACCTTTGCCTGCATCCTTCTGCTTCTGTCCTCCCTGTGCAGTCTCCCTCCCTTGAGAATACTCTGACAGGACCTTTCTGCATTCCCTGTCACTCTGGAGTAATCTAATAGCTGGAAAAGAGAAAATGGTAGAACTTTCCTACTTTGTCTCTACTGGCCACTGGCAGTTTTATTTGGTTATCCAGATTTTTTTCTCATGGAACTGCTGCTCGTCAAGATGAGCCACATCCTCCTCCTGAGCTGCAGAAACAACTTTATTTGATTCAAAATATGTGGAAAAATAAAACTTGAAAGTCAATTGACTTAAATGTAGAAAAAAATGCAGCCTGGTTATTATGGCGTATGCTAAATTTTAATAGCATTTAGAAAGTGTTTTGTGGGGTAGAAAGAAGCAGCATACCCATCAAAGCTCAGCTGTGTTCTGGTTTATAGTGCAGAACACTTTGCTGCTGCCATCCAAAGGCTTTAAAATGTAATAAGGCTCAGTTGAACCCAAGGGTTCCCGGATCTCTGTAAAGGCACACACACAGACAGAGTGGAGTAAAAGATTCCAGTGCAGAGCAGGTGGGATCAAGGCAGAAATGCTTTTACTGGAAAAGCCTCTTTGACTTTTCTGTTTCGTAGAAAATTATCTACTAATGCTTATGACTACCTAACAAGTGGCATTTAAAAAAATTTCAAAGGCTTGGAGTATCTGTAATGTATTATGCTTCATCTGTTTAAAAAACCCTGCAATAATTGCAGTAATCTACTAATCTATTTTTAAATATGCTGAAAAAATCAATGAGAAGCTGCAGTTCTTTGGTTAAAAAAGTAAACACAAAGAGTGAGTTATTGCACCAGTTTGATATCCTGGTTGTTGCTTCTGACTTGAGCAAGCACTATCACAGCTGATGCCTACTTTTCATCTGTAATTTTGTTTTTCATTGTGTTTCTTTTGTAGAGATTCTGGGCTTTCTTGTACAGATTTATGGGCCTTTCATCTTTATACACTAATAATATGTTGTTATGCACTTTCTGCAAACTACTGCAGAGAATGAAGCCCATAAGTCTTTCCCTGGGTTTGTTCAGGTCTTCTGTCCTATTACTGAACGCATGGCTTTCTGGGAACTCTCCAGTCACTGCCCCCATCGTGGTTCCCACTGGGAAGTGGCTGTCAGCCACTTGGGTGCTTTTCTTTTTTAATTTGGGCAAAGATGCAGATGGCAGATACCTGGGGAGTGGAATAAAGAGGTTACACAGCCAGTGGTGCCAGAAGTTTCAAGTAAAAATGGTGAACAATAGAATGTGTTGACTGGCATCAACAGAATTAGATGCTAGAGATGAGATACTTTGGCATGTTTGTTGCAGCATCATTCATTAAAATGTAAATTATAATTGTGTAGATAAATCATGCTTCTCATAGATCTTATTCTCTGCCAGTGGAATAGCTACAGCATGGAAGGTTGTTTAGCATTTTGGATAATGCCTTCAGGAGTTCCTCTGTCTTGTGCAAAAGCCTTTCACCTTCCTCCAGTGCATCTTGTGTTGGTGGCTGTCAGGAACAGGGACTGAGGCTACACGGGGATGGATCCAGTATGGCTCTATTTCATGTCTGCCAGTGGATAATTCTCCCAGATTAAATTCCCCCAGAATGCTTTTCTGTGAATATTTGTTTACCAATGCATTCTAAGGATCCTCCCTCACACACACACACACAGAGGTGTGTTGGACCCTACAAACACAGGAGTGACTGAGGGGGAGACACTAGCTTGTCCTTCAGCTTCTCTGGGGTCTGTCTGGGATAACCTGTGCATGGTGGGGAGCAGAATTAATCCTTAGCTCTGAGCAGCAACGCTGCCTTTGTTAAAGCTGTCTGTGAAACACAACTCCTGCAGTTGCACAAATGCCCCATCCATAGTGTGGTGGCTCATTGCCTTGGCCCCGGCGCGTGCAATCTCCATTATTTGCACTGCTGGTAAAGGCAGTATTTCCAGCAGATCTGCACTACTCCATTTAGCTGGGAATAATGATTTATTCCCCCCTTGCCATCGGACATCCTCTGCTTCCCCGGCTAATAATGAGCCTGGCTGTGAGGAGGAACATGGGAGGGATGGCTCTGCTGTGAGGAGGGGACAGAAGGGATGGCTCTGCTGCAAGGAGGGGCTCAGGAAGGATGGCTCTGCTGTGAGCAGAGGCAGCACATCAGACATGGGAAGACAAGCTCCCACTCCCCGTCGGATGGCGTTAAAGCTGTGTGTTCCTTACAGCCACATTCCTTAGAGTGAGTTATCAGCTGCCATAGATATTGCTAAAGCAGGCTTGATTTCTGAGCAGTTTGGCACCCTGAACAGTGCTGTGGGTGGGAGATCGTGTCTCAGTGCTGGCACTTTGGGGCCACACAACCCCTTCATTGGACTGTTGTGGCTTCCTCTTTCTTTCTTGCTTTCTTGCTTTCATGCTTTCTTTCTTGCTTTGTTTTGGCTGGTGTTGGGGCCTGAGCAGATATGGCATGTCTTGCCTCAGAGCATCAGTGCTTCTCATCTCCTCCCAGGGATCCCCTGCCCTGCACTCCCTCCCCACCAGTGTTCCCTCCAGATGGTTCTTCATGCAGATGAGAGAGCCAATGACTTGCTGGCAGGTGAGCACAGGGATGTTTTTGTGGCTTTGTTTGTTGTTGAGGTGTAGAGATGACATTAAATTTCTCTGACTCAGCACTTGTGGCATTTAGAGTAACCTGCTGAGAAGAAAGGCAGGCTGTTGGTCAGTCACTAAGCAGGGCACAGGTCATTTGCAGGCAGGGCAGCTTTTCCAGCGCTCAGAAATCCCTGAGTGTCCGCTGCTGGTGGCAGAAGGAACCAGATCCAGGAGACCTCATACTGTTGCGTGTCTCTGCCTTTTTTACTCCCCCCAGTGAGCTCACATGTGGGCTGATGGATGAAGTGCCTGCACATGGTCAGTGGGTAAGGGCAGAGGTGCCCTCAGTCATGCATGGCTGGTCTGTACCTTCTGCTGTGACGTAACAGCTCATGTGATGGATGGGTGCAAGGAGAATCCATATCCTGGGAAAAGGACAGGGAAGAGTATCCTTGCCGTGCCAATTTAGATGTTCTCCCTCTTTAAAACTCTTCTAACTGTTTAAACCAGTGTGGCAGAGCCAGGCAGTTGCTACTCAGGCAAAAGAGGAGATCTGTGGGTATCTCTGTCCAGCTGTTCTGCAGGAACCTTCACCACCATGTGTCTCTGCTGTTAGTGCTGACCCAACAGCAGTTGGGTTTCACAGCTGCCTGTACATGTGGGCTGAGCCATTTGTCCATTCCAAAGCCTGGGCTCTTCCAGGGTCATAACTTCCCGGGGTGCAGCCTTGTCTCTGGAAGGTTACAATTCAATTATAGGTCCCAATTGACCACTGCTTTCAAGATCTGTCTGCTAGACAGCTTTTAATCCATTAAATGTGTGTATGTTTTTAACTTTCAAATGGCGTTTGGTACAGAGTCAAATGCCATACAAAATTTTAAGTGCCTTCCAAATACGTGGCCTTTGTCAACCAGAATTTGAACCTCCTGGGGGAAGGAAATCAGGTTTGCTTGACAAGAGCTATTTCCCATGGAACCAGGTTGGTGAGCATTAAATGCATTAAAACATCCTTTAATTCCTTATTAATTGAATCTCATATCAATTTTTCCACTGCTTTGCCCAGGACTGATGTTAGACCAGTCAGCCCAACGTGAAAGAATGAAGGGTTCATTCTGCTTGACCTTTTTGAGTATTGATTAAGAGAGAAATTATACAGAACTTGCGTATTACGTCCTGCAAATGATCAACATGTGCATTGTTGCCTCTGTGTTTGAAATAAAAGTCTGTAAAATTGGGTAGGTGACAAAACCTGGGCATGACTGGAACAAGTGGTTGGGATGGTGGGTCCCTGGGGGTGTGTGGGGAGTTAGTAGTGAAAGGGTGTTTGGGCTGGACCTGGTGGGAGATGTGTCAGCCAAATACAGCAGGTACAGCAAGGCTGATTACACGACTGTGTTTTCAACCTGGGTCATCAGGGGAACAAAAAGAGTGACAATTTTTTTTACTTTATCCAGTAATATAGTAGCATAAGCCAGCAGAGAAGCCTGCAAGTTTCCTTAATACTGCAAAAACTGTGGAGGTTTTTTTTTTTTATTTAAACATTCTTGCTTCAAGCTTAAGAGTGTTCTTATTTGGGAATCTGTTTCCAGTTATTTGCAATGTGCTAATTACCCAGTGGCAGAACCTAAGTGGGTGTAAATTGTCATATCTCTGCTGACTTCAGTGGAACTGTGGCAATTTGCACTTCAGGAGGATCTGTTGCCTAGATTCTTGCCAAATTTGAAATCCCTTTGCTCTAACTTGGCTGGGGAGCCTCGGGCTCGAGGGAATACAGAAGAAAACAAGCATTTTGCAGGGCTTAAAATCCTGCTCGTCTCATTGATTTGTTGGCGTTCGTGTTTGTTATTCAAGCCGCCGCGGAACGTAATGGATACTTGAGCCATCGCAGTGATGAGAAAGGAATCCTGCCTCACATCGCGCCGTTGCCGTGGAAACCACTGCGGCGGTTCCCACGCGGGCTCCCCGCGGGCCGGGGGCACCCGCGATAATTCGGCGCAGAGCCGGCAGAGGCACGCTCAGCGCTCCAGGCATCAGCCTTTTGTCGCAGCCACCGCCGTGACCTGCATCTGGCCGGGACTTCCGAGCGCCAGCCGTGTGTCTGGGGGTGACCAAAACCCCTTCCTCCCCAGTGCCCGTGGTTTGTCAGATGGCTCACCCCTCCTTTCAGAGCAGGATGCTCGGGATAAACCTCGGGTGTGTGTGAATCACTGGTGGGGAATTCCAGGCAGCAGGGCATAAATACAGATCTTGTTGGCCATCGAGCATCCTGATGGTTCCTGATGTAATGGCCACTTAATTGGTTAATCCTAATATAGAAGATTCATGTTGTTATCTCCCTCCACGTCTTTTTCAGCTCAGTGTCATCTTGGAGACAGCAGAAACGGCTCTTGCATGGATGAGAGCCATGGAGAAGGTGGTGACGACGGCAGAGCCTTGAAGGCGTCAGTGTTTGGCATTTGTTTGAGTCAGTGGTTCAGGTGATGCAGCCCTTTCTGCATCTCTTTTACTGCCTGCACGTACGTGGCAGAGAGCTTAATAACCCTCCAGCGAACGGGCTGACCTTCTTAGAGGAGATAAATCCACAGGCATTGAGAGATTTTTCTAGAACCATATTTATAGACCATCTGCTTGTATGTCTTATCCCTTTCCCCTTCAGGGGAATTTGAAGACTGTAAGACCCCATTTCCAGCTGAAAGGGGGCAAAGACTGAGGTGTAGGAAGCAGAGTGGGCTGCAGACATGGCTTCTTGCCAGTACCCCTGCATTGACCCTGCCTGCCCATCCTGTGTTTATGAACTACTAAGGTAAATACAAGCATTGATTTCATAAACAGGTGTAATGGACCAGGTAGCAGATTTTTATGTACTTTGGGCCTAATTCATTAACATTTTGCCTGTATAGGCATATCGTTATCTTTATGTGGCTCCTCTGGTTGGCCATATGGGTTTGTTGGCTGCATAGTATTTTTCAGCAAGGATACAGCAAACTTGCCATCTGGGTGATGTTTGCCCCCCTACTTGAAATAGTTTGGTTTTTTTGGGTTTTTTTTAAGATGGATGTGAGAAGTCTCTGTTATCCAGGATTTTACCATGGGTTGTGCACAGTTTTCCCCCCTCAGTGCTGATGCCCAGAACAGCACAGGGTGTGAGGAGCTGGCTGGGGGCCAGTGAACAACCTCTCCATGCTGGGCAGAGTCACCTCTGTCCTGTTCTGTGCTCAGCTCTGCAGATAGTGGGGGAGGTGGCTGGGGAGCTCACGGAAAAAAAAATGGTTTCTTTGCAAACATAGTTGATATTCCAATAATACAGGTGTATTTTATTGTACTGCTCCTAAATTGGTGCATTCCATAAAGTTGATTTATGGATGCAGAGATGACGGCAACTGAACTGCAGGAGCCATTGGTATCGGGGGATGTACGGGAGTGTTGCTCAGCTATGGAGCTGGGATGATGCTCCTTGTGCTGGTGAATTGTCACCTGGGAGGTTGTTACCCCGGAAAGGAAGGATGTTCTTGGTGATAGGACACTGACCAGTGTGGCCAGGGAACCTGGTGACCATCACAGCTCTGGTCAGTGTGGCTCTCCTTGCCTCACTGGTAGGAAAAGAGGGAATGCACAATACTACATTACTGAGCAGCATCTGGAAAATTGCCCTTAGACCTTGCATTCCTGTTCGTAACCTTTGTGAAAACATTATTTACCATTGCTATTGGGTTTTATAATGTCAATATCCTAAGCTCTGCCTCCCAGTGTTGCATTGTGCATATGGCACTGTCTTTTCTATGCCCTGGAGCACATCTGCTTTCGAAGCAGGCTTTCAAAAATAGTTAAAAAAAAAAAGAAAGAAAAAGAATTCATGGTAGACTTTGCTGTTGCCAGGGGAAGAAGTTTTTATCACGGTCTAGAGCAAAATGCACTACAGATCTGTAACTGAAGTTCACCTTCAGCACTCTTCACTAGAGGCTGGATCTGACAGAAAGCCATTGTGGGGGGTGATTATCTGCAGAGATTCTTCTCCTTTGGGACTCTCCCATGCACAGAGCCAATGCAATGGTGGCTAAGGCAGTGATGTGAGGTGCTGTGGGGCAGCCAGCTGCACCACTGCTCCAGTTCTTGTGCTGCTTCTGTCTCCAGGCCTTCCCTCCTCCTCAGGAAAGACAAGTTCCCTACTACTAATTTTTCAGATTTTATCCCACCTAATGCTTCCCTGTCACCTGGCTTTTCCTCCATGAAATTCACAATTCAACAGCTGCATTTAGATTATAAGAGTGATTGCCCCCAAACATGTATAACCTGAATGTGCAGCTCCTGCTCAGCATTGTACCCTCAGTAAATGCAACAGATCTGCAGTTGGTCCTACAGTGCCACTGGCAGGGATGGGATTCACTGGAGTTGTTCTGGAATTTAGGGAAACGAATACAAATAATGTATAACACTCTTAGCTGGAATACTAAGTCCTCGCATCTTACATTTTGACATGTCTATTATGTATATGCAAATTCAGTCTTTTCTGCAGAATTTCCTTGGAGATAAACGTTTTATTAGTTAAGGAAGAGGACACAATACGTTAATGGGAGATAATGAACATGTAGCTTGTGACTGGGAATACAGCAATGAGAAAGAGAGAGATTAGCTTTTACATCACTTTTATTCTCGGAGGTGTGTTCTAATTTCCCTCTGCCCAGACTGGGGAAGTCCTGTTTGCAGGCCAGTAAGGCCATGCTCAGTTAAATTTCCTGTGTTTACTAACATTTTGCACGCTGGAGGATCTTTCCAGCTAAAACTGATATCTCATAAGTTGATTTAGGGTGTCTTGCACACACTATTGAGTGTTATTTGGAGTTCCTTAACCTCAGACAGCATGTGCTAATGGCTCTTATGGCATGTACAATCCTTTGGGTGCTTCAGAGAAGCAGTGGGGCCATGAGCAAGGTGGCACTGTGTCATTTACAACTCTATATACAATGGAGGAGGGCAGTGTTCAGGGGACATTGGTGCAGAGCAGAACAGAAAATGACAGGTCAGATCAGGAAAATGGGCTGTTTTATGAGCAGAAATAAAAAGCTTGTTTAATCTGGCAAAACCAGGGCTGGGAAGTGATGCAGTTGTTCCATCTACAAATGTCAAAGAAATAAAGTGGGGAGGTGAAAATCATGTAAAATGAGGGTTGGCCTTGGCACAGGAATGACCAGAGCAAGAGTGGCCGCAGGTAAATGAACATTCAAGACTGTCCCTGCTTGTGTTGAGTCTGAGTCTCTGTCCAAGCCTTCTCACAGGAGTCAGATGCCAGCTGCAGGGCTCATGAGGACAGAAGCAGGCAGGAGCCCAGCACAGAGGATGTCCATGCTGTCCACACGTGGGAGTGCTGGGCTTGGTGCTCAGGAGTTGTTGATGCTGCTGAATGCCACAGCAGGGCCGTTCTGGGCAGGAGGGGACCTTTTTCTTCTTACTGTATTTATTTTTTTTTCCTCTTCAGAATATAATTAGATTTTTGTTATGTGTTAGGATGGGCTAGAATGTTACTTGAGGTTAAGCCTTGTGGCAGAGTCATTGTATGACCCTGGAAAAGCCCCACCCTATTCTGAAGTAGCACCTAATATACTCATCAGACTCCAAACACCACTGCTCTACAAATACCTGTCTGCATTATTCTGCAAACAACTCAATTTCACATGCTGCTACTGTCATCATGATGAATCATTTCACGTACAGCTTTGGGATGATGACTTCTAAATTTAGGGCTTGGCTTCATGGAGCCTCCCTCCCTGGCTGTGGGTATATGACAAGGAGCAGTTCTGCTCATGGGTGCCAGCAGCAGAGCTGGATGGCTGGCACTGCCATGTGCTTGTCCCCCTCACACAGCTGAGCTTTGGCTCGTGTTTAAATAAATACTGCAATTGTATAAATGGGGATAACCTGCACTTCAGTGGCAACCCCTGCAAAGTCAGCATCTTCCGCAACTGAAAATGCCTCTTTCTGTATGTTAAAAGAAAAGAGTATGACGAGGATGATCACAATGAAACACACAGCCTGCAGAAAAAAGTGCTTTCCTAAAGCTGTCTGTGCTGTTGTGCAAGCACAGGTCTTTGGGGCTTGGAAAGTTTGAGTGGCCTGAGGACCCTTCAAATACTTTGTTTCCTTGCACCATTTTTTTGTGTGTCTTAAAGTTACCCGAGGGGAGTTTTACATTTCAAAATGGGTTTGTGCCATTGGCACTAGTATTAATAGAATTAATAATTACGTTTTTGTAGAATTAATAATCACATTTTAATAGAATTTTCATTTTCAAAGTGTATTACAGCTGGTCTGTAATTAATTGCCTACCTGTAGTGTCACTGAGCTGTATCAGAGATGCCACAGCAAGATCATTGGAGGAGTGCATCAGTTTTTAGGGGCTGTGTTTCACTTTTGCTTGCTGGAGCAGCCAGTTTGGTGCAGAACTCACTTAACATCTTCCCAGTTGCTCATGCTCTTGCTGCTTTTCTGCTTAACCAGTTTTCCCCTTCGTTCTGTGTATATATCCACTCGTTTAGTGTCTGGGTGATGCTGATGGTGGTTCTCCTGAGCTCCTTAGTTTGTTATTTTTTGAACTGCACTCATAGATGTATTTACTGACAAGATAGGCAGCAAAGTTACCAGGCTCCAGCAAAGTGCACCTTCATTTACTTTAGGTAGTAGAACCTGAAGAAGATTATTTCAGTGGCAGAAAATAAGGCTTGTGGTCCACCAAAGGTCAGGTGGGACCATGCCATGTGCTGAGCCTGGAGTCTGCAGCAGCTCCCCTGACACATGAGCAGGTGAGTGCTGCCCCATGCAGCACAGGCAGCAGCCACAGACCAGACATCCCTTCCCACCCATGATTTGGCTGTTAGCTCCTCTATAATCACAAAACAGTTTAAATATTTCTTAAGAAGTCTGTCCACTTAGAATAAAATAATGGATACAAGCAGTTTCAGTCCTCTTTAATATAACAGATCTCAAATGTGAAACCTCCTTACTTAATGATCAGCATAAAATAAAAGTCTTTTTTTAATGCAAGTTCTCAGTTAATTTTACAGTTTGGTTGAAGTGAAAATATCATTAAACAGGGTAGCATTAAACTTTACACTTACTGGGCCTCCCCAGCTGTGCAAGGGAGAGGTGAGTTGGTGTCTTGACAGTCACGGTGAGATCCAGCTTAGCCCGGGTCCATCCCTCTCTTTTCCTTGACGTCATTAGAGATACACCTTTTCATTACAAACTAAACTTGCAAGCGAACTTTGTCATAAAGCAACGATATTTTCATATTATAAAGCACACGCTGGCATGGTGAAGCAGCATCCCTCATATTAAACAGGTAATGGCTAATTTGTGAGGAGCGCACACTGAATTTAAACACCACCAAGGTTTGAAGGTCACCTTTGCTAACTGTACGTTCAGTGCAGTTACTGTCTGTACTGTCCTGTTGATTTCAGTTCGGAGCTGGCACAAGCTCTGGGTGCTGGTCCACAGGCTGTGCAGGCAGCAGAGGAGGAGGAGGAGGATGAAGGACCTGCCTCAGCACTGGTTCAGCACCCGCCTGCAAGGAGCTTTGAAGGGTACGGGAGTGCGCAGCTTTGTGCTGCTGACAAAGGACAGGGGATGTGGTTTCGGCTTCTCCTCCCACTGCCTTCCCGTCCTTCCATTAAGTGCGGCTTTGATTGATTCTGTAGTGAGCCAGGCAGGAGCGTGCTCCCTTCCCCGAGGCAAGGCTCGTAAACTGACACGTTTGCTCTTTTTAAACCCAAACCAGGCTCTAAGCTAGGCTGTATCAAAATGCAACATTGCCACCGATGAGCATAGAGAAATGTAGAATAGTATTTTTTCAATTTAAAAGAAGGTTAATGCTGGAAAAGAAAATAAAATGAGGAAATAAACTGTTGTTTGCTTGAACTGCAGGTGACACAGTTGTTAGAGAAAGGAACATGAAACATTCTCTGGTAATTTGGGGAAACGCAGGGGTTCTGGGAGTCAAAAAGTCCAGCTTCAGGAAGGTAGGCACACTCAGTCTTGTTCCAGAGCCATCATCCATGAGCTCTCCTAGTGAGCATGGGCTCCTGCCAGGGGATGGTTTCCTCTGCCACATCATCTTTGTGTTAGGTTTAGACTCTTTATCCAATTCAATTAAGCATCCCTTTGAGATTTGTGTGTGGCAGAGAAAAGTTCTGTCAAAAAAGAGCCTCCCAGTCCTAAGGGTAAACTTTTAGCCAGAAGTAGCATTTGCTGTTGATGGGTTTGGAGGGACTGAAGGTTTTTAAATGTGTTTGTCTGTGCTCCTGTTGTGGAACTTGAAATCTGTTGGCTGTAGAGGTTTGTGACAATTTCAGTTCTTGGGCAGTTCCCTCCTTCAGCACTTGGGTAGGACCCAGTCAGTGTTTTGGGATAGTCTGAGTAGTTTCTCTGTTGAATTTGCAGCGTACTGGGACATGGTGGTGACAGAGCTGCTCATGGTGCCTGGGAGAACAGCCCTGTCCTTCTCCCTTGCCTGCTCTCACCTTAACGAGCCGATGTCTTCATTAGCCGCCCTGCTGGTAATCTGCTGCTGATGAAGATTAATAAGGAAAATATTTTCTAAACACTTCTGCCTGTGTTTTCATTAATCTGTGCTTGGAGAATTAATCTTGTGGAGTGACCTGCAAAAGGTGTTAATTGCCATTTCAGAGGAGGATTTATCAAAAGTTTGAGGAGGTGCTGTAGCAGATGCAGAGCAGTGGCAGGAGTTCCAGAGGGATTGTCCCTGTCTTTCAGGCCCTGGAGCTTAATGCAAGTAAAACCAGTTGTTTTCAAAAGCTCTTTGGAGCAAAGTGTAGCTTTAGCTCTGGTGAGGGGCAAGTTCCTACCCTTTCAGGTTCAGCATGGAATTAGAGAAGAAGGAACAGGTGAATAATTTAGTTAATGTCCATCCTTAATAGTATATCAGTATTATTGAAGACTGCTCAGATAAGGAAGTTTTGTACGTTTTGTGTTTTTTTACAGCTACCAATTATGAAATTTGGCATGAAAATGAAGCTGTGTGTTACATGAGTGGCTTTGGTGTGATGATGATTTATTGTGCACTTTTCCTTATGAAAGCCACTTGGTAAATTCCTTGTGATTTGTAAACCTACAGGCAGCGTATTGGATAGAGATGATGGATTGTGTGACCGAGGGAACAGATTTCTGCCTGCCCATGGGACTAATTTCTAATGACAGTTTTGTGATGTCAGTGGGAGGTTGGGAAGCAAGCAGCCCAGAATTTTCTGTTTTCTTCTGCTTTTCCTTGAATCTTGAACTTGGTTTCAGTAACAAGAGAAAATCTTGCTGTTCAATTTTGTGCTGCAGCCAGTGCTCAGTCTCAGTAAAGCATTTTCTCTTGGCAGTGAACAAGCACGAGTGTCTGTCTGCACCTTTCTCCCAAATGCTAAAAAACGTCTGCTTACAAAAATGCAACAAACATTGTTTAAATTGACACGTGTCGCTGTGAATCTTCTTGTGATTCGTCAGCTCTGTGAACCTCTAGATACTGTGAGTTACCCATGAGTGCACTGATCTCCTTTTGAGCTGGATTCAGCCAGTGAACATTTTAGAAAGTGTTTCAAGTTTCCATGTATCGGTCCAGGTTTTGTAAGAGGGGATTCCTTTCAAGGGATTGGCATTTTACCATTTCAGTCTTGAAAAAGCTGAAATAATCAATCATGTTTAAATGACATTTCAGTTCTTGCTCAGCACCATTCTCCAGCAGTTCTCTTTCCTGAGCCAGCTGTGTCCTCTGCAGAAGGACAGAGTATTTCCATGATGCTGTTTTCTATAGGAGCAGGGGACAGGGTTCAGAGCCACTGTTCCACACCCCAGACACGCCCCTGCTGCTTTGAGGGAAAACTATCTTTTCTGTTGACATCAGCAAAGCTGCACTTTGTACTCACAATCAAGGAAAATATTGTTTGGGTTGAGCAAAACGCTGCTCTGCCATTGCCGGTAAAACACTCGGGAAACAGGAGGATGGAGAGAACAGATCTAACAACATCAAGTGTGGAATTCTCTCTTACGAGTCTCATGATCTTTTCCAATCGCTGTCAGCCTTGAAGACATGTTATGAATGCTCTAATTGGTTGTGATGGGGAAGACAGAAGATTCCCTCTGCATGAGAAGAGGTGATGTACTAAAAATGATTCAGCGTTCTGTTTTGTCATATAGCTCATCAGCGCTGTCTTGCTTTTATTGAGAAAATATGCAGAAAGCACTTTAGAAGCAAAACTGTTGAACCTGCCAGCTAATCACTTGACTTTCATTTGTCAATGCCCTGTGACTGCCAGGTCCCCTTCTCTGTGCAGTGCCACCAGAGGCTGTGGGATGGTGGGACCCTGCAGCTGGAGGAGGCTGTGCTGGAGCCAGGCACTGCCCTGCTGCCACCGTCACTCTCCACGCAGTGAGGCCTGGGTGACCTCCAGTGATGCATTTGTGGGAGACTTTTCAACCCTCATGATCTGCTTAAGAACCTGCAATTCCACTCATGTCCTTTGTGAGCATTTTCAGCATTTTAGCTAAAGAGTACAAAAGGTTGAGGGGGATATAGGAGGTCCCATTAAGATTCATTTGTGCGAAGCCTTGCATCTAAGTAATCAGCAAAGCCATCCAGATCTGTTACTAGATGCTGGTGACAAGTCAGTGAAAGTGAAAGGAAATCCCTTCAGGTCAGTTTGTGTGCAGGAGATGTGGCAGGTGGCATCCCGAGGAGTTGCACCTTTGCAGTCTGGGCACTGTGATTGCAGCTGGGGAGGTGCAGGAGCAGGTTCAGGGTCCTGGCACAGTGAACTCTGGAGGGTCTTGGGGCCAGGAGCTGGCTGATGTTCTGTCATGGCAGGACTCCAGGTGTCTCTTGGAGGACAGTCCAGCAGAGGAGTGCAGGGACAGCTCTTGGCAGAGCAGCTCTGTAGCCTTCCTGCCCCAGGTGGAGTGACCCAAAAGGAAGGAGTAGTGGGATGGTCCAGACCCAAGGTCCACAGTGCCACCTTGTCCCATTCCTGAAAGAATACAAATAACTTGTTGGCAATGTGTAGACAGATCCTCTTTGGACAACTATACTTTGAATGCCAGTGATATAAATCACTATTATTTTACAAGAAGAAAATTTGCTCTTAGCTTGCCATCTCTGCTTCTATCCTCCAGAATGTCTCAGGGCATATGGGAGATATTTGCTTTTGTGTTTAGAGTTGTTATTTTCCTTCCTTGGCTGTCCAAGTGGCATAACTGTTCAATAGCCCTGAAGGGCTCTTCAGAGGGTGAAGTCCCAGTGATAATGTCACTTCAGGTAAATCCCAGTGATGATGTCACCTCAGGTAGGCACCAAGGAGGGTCTCCGAGGTTCAGCAACTGTTCATATGGAGAATACCCCCATCATGTGTGTCTTGCCATAGCAGACCTCTTCCAATGTTCATTATCTGTCATGAAGATGAGCTTTCCCTTCTCTGATAAAAAATTAATGCAAGTAAAATGTTGACCTTTTCAGTGCTTATTGAACGTCAGAAATGCTCAGCTGTTTGCTGGTGGTGAACTTCAGTAAATTTTGGTGCACTAACCTTGAGAAATTAATGCTTTCTGTTTGGGTTTTTGGGACAGGAATTAAATATTGATAAGTTGGTTGTAAGCACTATAAACTTAGTATTTCTAAAACAGCATTCTTAAATGCCTGCTTACTGTAGCTCCTGACATTGCTCATGAGCAATAGTGAGGCTGTAAGGATTTTAAATCAGAATGGGAATATTTAGTATTGGCATACATAATAATTTGTTTTAGGTTGTGAAAATGCTTTTTAATAAAGGGATTCTCTGAAAGGAGGTTTGAAAGTCAGGTCCTTCAGAGTTTTCTATTTACTTGATTCAATTTTCAGAATTCAGGAACTACTGAAAACCTTAAATCGCTTCCTGAAATGGGAAGGGAAGCTTCCCATATCAGCTTCCACTGGAAGCTCCCTGTCTGGAGCACCCAGCCACTCCAGAGAGCTCTGTGCTCTTTGCTCAGGCTGTGCAGAGCTGCAGTGGAACCGTGGCACCTTTGCAAAGAGCCTGAAGTCAGGGATGGACGTGTTGGTCATTGAGTCATTCACTGCAGCACCTACTGCTCTTAATTGTAAGCAAGTGGAGTAAAGAGAACAGGACCCAGAACCTGAGCCCTTTGCAGTGTGGCATGTCTGCAGATAGCTCCAGGGCTGATTTTGCCCAAGGGAGGTTGCCAAAAAAAGATCTCACCAAAGGCTTCTTGTCCATTCCAGCACAAAATTAATCCAAGATAAAACTGCATGTATAATTAATAGCTCCCAAAAGTTCTCTTAGATATTTATATATTTCCTATGAGTTTGATTTGTTAGACTTGTCCTTACTAGCCCGTGTCAGACAGACAGTGAACATGTCAGACAAACATCCCTCACGCCATCGTGCTCATGCCCTGCACACCCTGGGATTGTTCCAGATGTGGCTTGTTTCCATCGTGTGTCTGCAAAAATACCATCTCAGCCTGCATTTCCCCAGGGCACTGTCACATTTTGTCGGGTTCCCCCATGCTTTTTTCTTTCCCAAAAAAGAGAATCAGACAGATAATAACCAGATTTCCCACTCGGGCGCAGCCTACCCATGATGGCCGTGGTGGAGGCAGCTGGGCTGGAGATGTGATGCTGCTCTGTCACAGTCTTTGCTACCTTAGTCAGGTTTCCACCAATACCAGCTCAGTAATCCTTCTTTTGTGCAAAGTTTCCACAGATATAAAGGTATTTTGATGTCAGCCTGTCTTTATTAGCCTCTGCCTGATTGTTCAGTCTCAGCCCCTCAGCAGCTGAGGCAGCTAGCACAGACATTAATGGTTCATACAGCTGTGTATCTGATTTTCCATTGATGTTGTAGGAGACATGATTAAAGCCTTCAAGTAAAGTTGCAGCTAAATCCTTGTTACAGCCCACCCCATTATTTTTTTGTTCTCCTATTAGGATTTTAGGCATTTCTTTGACATTTTTATTACCAGATTAGGAGGAAAACGCTTGACTTGTTTGCAGCATTCTCATTATATTGTCTTTCTAACATTCCTAAAAGAGAATAAATATAAAATACTTGTGTGTATTGTGTCATATTTCAGTATGACATTAATATGCTCCACGATTTCCCAGCTCACAGTTCTCACCGTGTGGTGACAGTCAGGAAGCTCTTGCAAGGGGATGATGTGAGGTGGCACAGGCTGAGAAGGTTGTGGGGATTAATGGTGTATAGGGACCCAGGTAATGCCTGTCCTGTAGGTTGGTTATATCCCTCTGGAGAACCACCTGGGCAGTGTTGGTTTACAACACGGGCCTGTGGAGTCAGAGGTGTCTCTTGTTCCACTTTTCTCCTACTAATTGCTCACTCACATTAGGGATGCTGGGAATGTTCTTCCCTTATCTGAAAGCATGGGAGCCTGGCTTTCATGTGGAGCATGATTTCCCAGGTGTGCTCTCAGTGACCCCTTGCACACAGGTGTCATCAGATGGTCCCCAGAGCTCGTGCTGCCCTGTTTGTACCCAGGTCCAAATGGGTCACCTACCTCCAAGTCCCTTTGAGTTTTGGTAGTGGAGGTCAATGTGAGAATCCTTCCCAGTGGGAATTCCTGTATCCTGCATACCTGGTTGAGCACAGCCTGTTTGTAGCTGTGTTGCAGGTCTTTTTTGGGTTTATCATGTCATTCACGGTATCTGAAGAGCAGCTACAAGCAGTGCTCACACTGTGTGGCCTCTGTCCTACAAATCAGTGATTTCTGCTCAACCTTGCTCCTATCCCTCACCTGAAATACGTCCCAGTTCTCCAGAAAACCCTGGAGATTATTCTGGAGTATTCAAGCTGGTGACACAGCCAGGCTGTGAGAGTCTTTGAGGTACAGGAAAGTGATGGGCAGATGTGATGGGGAGTGGGATGCTGCAGGATGCCCAGGTGTGCTATCCTGGTCATACCCTGCAGGGGGTTTTATGATTGAGTTTCTGGGTTCAGTTCAAGCAACATAAGGGAGTGAGGTGAGTAGTGTGAAGCCTTTTGTATCAGATCAAGAGGTGGGTTGAAAAGAGTATTTCATTACTAATTGGCCATGACTGCTGGCCCTAAGGAAATTTTGAGCTCTTGGAAAGCTCGTAATCCCGTGAAGGATCCCGTGCACTTTCCTGGCTCGAGCTGTTCAGGAGGTAAAGTGATGATGTTTTCCTCCATCTCACAACTTTGCCCCTATCCAGGCAGCATCCCTCCAGTATGCTTTTCACCCAGGCCAGGGTGATTAAGCACTTAAATTGATTAATCAAATTTCTTGTGATGAGAACTACTGTCATTCATTAATCTGAATGGGATTATAAATAAGAGCTGGCAGAGAAGGGAGACAAACATGTTGACAGATAGACCTGCTGCTTTGAATACAAATCACACTACTGCATCTGGAGGGTCTAAGCTCCTGGCAGCCTCGGGATAGAGCTTCCCTAAAGGTAAAATTAGACTGAGATTAAAGTATCCCCGTATTAATAAAGAAATATGCATTTATGAAGAGGCAGGCACTGCAGTGGGGGTGTGGGGATGCATACCAATGATCCTGCAGTGGGCCAGCAGTGGGTGTTGCTGCCTGTAGAAGCATCAGTCCCCACGTACACTGATTTCTGTCGTTAAGCCAATGTCATTAGAGGATTCATTTCTAGCAGTGAGAAATGTAAAATATTGCAATCCTTGCAGAGACTTCAGAACCCCGCAAAGGGAAAACAGGGTTTGAAAAAGAACCCATTAAACATTTAAATATTTCATTAAATATTGAACATTTCAAAAATTGCTTTCTAACGAGTCCCGAGGTAAACAGAACAATATTTGTTAACAAAAGCCACAAGAAGTGACGAGATCCTGCAATGCACAGGCTATGTAACCTCTTCTCCCTTGATCAGCCATCACATGAGAGCCCTGGGCTCAAGTCCAGGAACTATTATCTGGGTATGGCTGTCAGTGGCATCGAGGGCATCGGGGGGGTTGAAATGTGTCAGGAAAAGAACAGACAGGATTAAACCTGAAATCCCTGCACCAGGCTGAATGTCTGCACAGCGGGCAATGCCCAGGGCTACACAGAGCTGTGATGCCACAGCTGAAAAGCAAAGGGTCAGGTTCTCTGGGTTTTGCAGCTGCCTAGAAATGTTAGGAATGTTTTTTGGGATCTGCTGTCAGTACCAGGGACTCCTTGCCCAACCTGGCAAACCGCAAGCGATTGCTTAAGTTCTGTTGACATCGATAAAAGGCAAACCTTGCCAGCAGCGTGGCTAAGCCCAGGCTGAGATCTGAGCACGTGGTTTTGTGCTTTGCTGAATCAAAGTTACTATTTATGAACGTCAGAGGAAAATCCAAACCTGTCTCATATCTGTGTTTCTCCAAGATGATGAGTGAGAATACACGGTTAGCAGTGTTTTGGTTTTGATTTGCAGCAGTAATGGGAAATTTTGGATCCATTCCTATATTATGACACTCCTTAAGTCAAAATAAGAGCTCTGGCGGCAGCCTTCTGGCCCTGGGATTCCCCAGGGTTCAGACATGGTTTCCCCTCCCTGTTTACTGCTTTAAAAAGCTGAACCGGGGCCAATCTGCGCGGGGAAATGTTGAGAATCTCCTGTCGCCTCCCTGTCTGCTCAGCGTGGCTGTGCCTCTGAGTTGTCACAAGCCCCGTCAGTCCCCCCCGGCTGCTGCAGGAGGACAGGGAAGATTGATGGCACGTGGCTCCCTGCGTGGTGCTGGCATCGAGTCAGGGGGTTTATAGCAGCACGTTGGCTTTTCTCGCTGAATTCTGATTAATGGAGTGGGCGGGAGCCGCCGCTGTCTCCCAGCTCCCGCAGCTGACAGGGGCGAGCCTCATCTGACGTTTAAATGCATTTGGAATGTGACTGTGGATTCAGCATCCCTGTCCTGAAGGAAGGATCATCTGTTGCAAGATAACCCAATCTCAGAAGGCGCTCACTTCAGGTCTGTTTGAGAACACAAAATTTGAGGGGTTTCCCCAGTGGTTGCTAATTTGGTGTCCAAGAAGCTCAGTTTTCAGCCTCCTCGCTTTTCTAGCAGGGCTCTGCCCTCTCAGAGGATCAGCAGAGATTTTCCTGGGTATTGGTTACAGAATCAGATGGACAATTGCTCCTACATGTAAAACAAATGTATCACTACAAATAGCTGACAAATTCTTCTGGTCATGATTTGTATGAAATCCAGAGGAATTGGTTTCAGGAAGATTGGATGGTGTCTCTGCTGGGATATGGAAATGTTGGTGAAAAGAATGGGGATAGCAGTGGTACCCGTAAGAACAGATTATGGAGATGTCTGTGATAAAATCACAAAATGATTCCATATACTATGATAGGGATGGGAGAGTGGGGTTTGTCATTGCATTCTGACTGTATCACCAAAACAGAGGTTGCTGCATTGAAGGATGCTCATCTGAGCACTTACAGGCTGCTTTTCCAGTTTCCCTGTTTCCCTTCCATACCTGTGAATCCGTAAGTGCTGCTGCATGGCTCCTGCTCCTTCCCAGTGTGTGCTGGTTACAGCAGGCATGGGTGAGAGCAGAGCATGGGTGGGCTCAGATATAGCCACTGCTCCAGGAGACCTGTACCCTGTCATCAGGATGATGAGAGGAATGAAGCCAGTGCTTCTCTTGGCTTTGTGTGGAGGTTTGATCCATGGCAGCAGTGCTGCTACTGCCAGCAGTGTGCTGCTCCCTCATGGGAATTGGTGAGGAAGCTCTGAAATGGTCAGTAATTACAGAGGGAGATCCTAGCAGCACAGGGATGTACCAGGGAGCCCATCAGCTGCTGGGCTGAGCACGTTTTACCAGTACCCCCACAGAGCCAGGAGCAGAGGGCACAGTCCTTTTCCCCCAGTAACCGGCACAGATCCTTCTCCTGGTGTCCAGAGGCTTCTGGAGTGTTGAAAGCTGAAGCCTTGCCACCAGAAAATTACTCAAGTATATTTTAATAATGTACAGCCATAGGTCTTACACAATTTGTTCTCTAAAGATTGATTTAGTTTCTTATTAAGGGAATTGGGAATTCAGTGTGAAAATCTGAACAAAATCTAGGCGATTTTTAGGGTTTTTTAAATATCCACTAGTGTAGCTCACCAGGGAGAAGAATTTCAAAGCCTGTCCAACCCTATCTTGAATTTTTGATTCTCCTGCTTTCTTGTTTCCATTCCCAAGGTATGCTTGTTAAGGAAGAACACCTCAGCATTATTGTATTATTTTTAAATAAGCCACAGTCACTTTAAGGAGCTCAGGATAAAAAAAAATCCACTAATAATTTGATTTTATATTCCTCCCCCCCTCCAGCTTTCAAAAGTTTGGTAGTGCCAGATGTGCACTGCATACAAATGGCAGGGTGGGCAGCAGTAATTGCACACTCTCCCCTGCTGCCCAGAGAAGGCCTTTTCTCCTTAATTACCCCTGGAATTGTAAAGGAATGAGCTGCAGCACAGCTGGCAGGGCCAGTGTGGGGGCTGCACAGAAGGTGCCTGTAGCTGGTTCCTGGGGCAGGTGTGGAGGTCTCATCCCTGGGAGCTGCACAGGAGGGATCTCCCATGGTGGCAGGACAAGGTCTGTGCTCAGGGCATCCTTGGCCACACACACACAGAGTCATCTCCAGGGACAGAGACACACTCCCAATGGGCAATGGGACCACAGGGGCACTGCCATGGGCAGCCAGCAGTGGGTCACAGCATCCCCACAGCTGGGTCACAGCATCCCCATAGCTGTGTCACAGCATCCCCACATCCCCCAGGTCACAGCATCCTCACGTCCCCTGGGTGTCCCTCTGCTCAGGGCTCCTCCGGGGTCAGGCTGATGCCAGCCCCCACCGTGTTCTCCACACAGCAGTCAATGAGCTGCTGAGGTGGCGTTTCTCCTCAGACTGCTCAGAAATGCCTTTTCTCTTCTCCTGGAGATTTTGTAAACTTAAAAGAGAATCATGAAAAAAAATGTTCTCCTCCGTCCAGCCCATTAATTCAGCCTGCTCAGGACAGAATTAACCTTGGCAAGCCTTGCAGAGGAGAGAGTCGTTCTAACCTTAAAAATCTGCTGATTAAAGCTGGTTTCAGGAATTCGATTTCACTTAATGCATTGGCTGAGCGCCCAGCCTGGCATTAACATCTCCACAGACACACAGGCCTCTGCAGCTTTTACCTTCCCACTAAAAAATAATTAAAAAAATAAAAGAAAACACAGCTAATGAAACCCCCTTTGCCTGTGTTGAGTGAGAATTCATTTTAAAGACTGCTTTAGCTAAAGATATTACTCCTGCCCTGGTTACCTGTCTGCTCTGGCCAGGCAGGGTGGTAATTCCACTCTCCTCATTAGCTGCAGGAGGTGTTGAGCTGGCCAGTGCTTGGCAGCCCTGGGCCATCCCGGGGCCAAAGGCAGGGGTCAGCAGATCCAAGTATAGGAACATCCTACACCCACCTCCCCACAGCCCCCCTGTGCTGAGCCATCTGGCTGCAGATTTTGTGTCATCCACAGTGCTTAACCCATTAATCTTGAAAATCCCCCAAAACAATGACATACAGATTTCCTAGGTTTCTATTTATAGCCTCAACTTTTTCTTGTGCCTTTTTATCCAAAAATTAATGTAGTTTTTATTGCTTTCATCACTCATTTTGCCTGCACTCCACATGCTGGGCTCCCAGGGTCTGTTTCACCCCTGCAGTGTTTCTCTGCTGCTGTGGTACCTCTCAGTGCCCGTGGGGACGGTCCCTGCTGTCTCTCCAAGGCCAGGAGCTTGCTCAGTATGTGGGTTCTCCTTCATCCCAGCTACCCAAGTTAGGACATCCAGTCTCAAAACATCCATCCAGAGTCAGATTCCCATGCCCTGCTGCCACAGAGAAAAAAAATCAAAGAAAAATTTACGAAAACTCTTCTGTGTTCTGTGTGCTCTTCAGATTCTGTGAGCTGTTAGAATATTTTTAATGATTTGCTGAAATGTTGAGAACCAGTTTTGTGGAGGTGGGAGGCTTTTGTGTGATTCATTATTGACAGCTCCAGAATTATCTGCAAGACAGCTCCGGAGAGGGAGGGCAGCGCTCCCAGCTGTTGTGCACCGTGAGCTGCACAACAGTGCTGGGGTTTGTTTTAATCAGGGCAAAGTTTTGATCGACTCCACAGCAAATTGGGGTGGGAAGCAAGTCAGGGGGAGCTGGAATAGATTGATATATATCTCACAAGGTGCTGTGGATGTCCCTGGCTGCTGTGGAGGCTGCTCCAGCAGCTCCAAACCAGCTTTCCCATCCTTACTGGGGAGCAGATTGGACTGGGAGATGCTGCACCTCACAAGATGCTTTCTGGAGTAGGGGGCACCAGCTCTGAGTCAGCAGAATTGAACACTGCAGACCTTTCCATGCAGCCCCCAGTGCTGTGTGCCAGGAGTCACTGTCAGGGCAGCTGTTCCCCAGCCCTCAGGAGGGATTTAAATGTTAGGATTTTCTTTGGATTATTTTCTGCAGGGCTTTTTTCCTCCTCTGTTTTTCCACCCTGCATTTCAGCGTGTAGAATGTACCCTTGACACATTTTAAAAACATTATTAATCTTTGTCATTTGTGTTTTAAAAATAACTTGGTGATAGCAGCCAGTCCTTAAATCCTGTTTAATTCAGGCCGACCTTGTAAGCAGTGATCCTGGGGAGGGGGGACTGCCGCAGCCTCACCGAGCGCATGTCCAGCAGCGTGGGCACCCCTTTGCGCTTGGGATCTTTGCAGTTAAAACCGCTTTTGTGTGTTTGGGTTGGCACCGGGCTTGGTTTCCAACGAAAAAAAGTTCTAACATATTGGAAATGTGGGGTTTTTTTCCTGCAAGAAGAATTCCTTGGCTTTGCTGATTCCAGTTATTCAGAAAAGCAGAATTCATTAAAAAAAAAAAAAAAAAAAAAAAGAAAGAAACTATATTTTGGCATTTTGCTATCTAAAATATCTGACAGCAATTTTTTCAGTTTACAAACACAACATTTTGAGTTGAAATACCCAGGAGATAAGCCATGGAGAAAGAGATTAAAGTGTTCTATTTGCCAAAAAATAAAAATATGATGGAGTGAAGATCTGAAGGCAGCCCCCAGACCAGCCCTGTCTGTGTTGTGGTGCTGACCACCATGGGAGCCCCTGTTGGCTCTGGCCCCTCCAGGGTGGCCACCCTTGGGCAGAGGTAGCAGGGCAGGAGCTGTGAGGGAGGGGGTTCTGTGACCTGTAGCAATGCTTACAGTGCTTACACCGGGGTGTCACAAAGCTGTGTCTTGTGTCACCAGCCCCAGACCAAGGGCAGAACAATGCCCTCCATTCGTGGGTCACGTGCTGCTGCCCCATCCCCTGCCTGGCCTCTTGGGATGGTTCCTCCACTAACCTGACTCTGCTTTCTCTCTTTTTGTGTCCCCAGTGCCTGTATGGCTGCTATGTCCATTCCTCCATCATCCCCACGTTTCACAGAAGGTGCTACTGGCTTCTGCAGGTAGGATGACAATGAGTTCTCTCTCTGGGGTCACCTGGTCGAGCTCCTGCAGCCGTGTTCAGCTGCTGTGGGCGGGGGGGTCAGGGTCCCATGTTTTACTGTCTGGGGGGTGTTGTTTGTCTGAAAGGGAAATAGGTCTTCTTAGTTGTATGTCTCTGTTTGAAGGGATTATATATTTTCTTTAGCAATATGGAGCTGATGCCAGCTCATATGTTTTCTAAACATGGAGTTAGCTCAAATGAGACCTTCTGGGGTTTTGCGGTTGTGTTGTTCCATCCTGAAGCAAGGCAGGAGCAAATGCTGCACAGGCATACCATGGTGTGGGGCTGTGCTTTACTTCGAGCAGAACCCTGGGGCTGTGTTTGAATTTGGGGTGAACCTTGAAGCTGGCCCTGCGGTAGATCTGCTTTTCTCCAGTGAGATGTTTAGTCTCCAGGGAGTATTTTGAAGTCACTCAATGATTTTTCTTCTGGCTGTTGTGGGAGCAGCAAAGTCCCAGGAGGAGTCAAGCCAAATTTTCCTCTTACTTACACAGGGTTTGGGCAGCTCCCCTGGGTCTGTGGGGGTGTGTGAAGGATCTCATGTGGTTTGCCTGGGGGGGTGTTTGCTGACCCCACCTTTGAGGAGCTGTTCACATTCTTGACTGGTTACCATGGTGTATAAAGTGGAAGCAATTTGTTTTCTTTCCTTATGAAACGGCACTTGACACATACTGCAAAAATATTGTTTTAAAGATTAAACTCCCATGGTCCTGAAAACAAACAAGTCTGAGAAAAGTGACATCTGTTTCTAGAAGCAAATGGAAAATAATTCCCGTTTCTCCCTGGTTTTGCAATTGCACTTCCATATTAAAAAAGAAGACACTGCTGCTTCACTGGGGCAGGACAGACCCCTCACAACCCACAGAGGATGGTGCCCACACCACAGAAATAGTCAAGGAAACACACATCAGATGTCACCTTCCTCTGTGATACCTGTGTATTCTCAGCTCCATTTGCATCTGTGGCATATAAATGCTGTGTGCAAGGAAAGAGGAGACGCTTGGCTGCAATGGTGGGAGCAGCACAGCACTTTGCAGAGGAGAGTTGTGTCTCCTCTGAAAAAACAGTGTGACTGCATTGATCCTGTTCTCTTACAGGCTGCCCAGGCTGTGCTTGTCCTCCTCGAGAGCTCCTGGCCCCATAGGTCACCTCTTTTTGGTTTTGAGCTTTGTATTACTTTTTCTTGTTGTGGTGTGCTCCCTAGAAGTGCTGCTGGCCCTGGCTGCTGTGGCAATTAGCCAGCATCTCCCTGATGGGTTGCTCTGCAGCACTGTAGGATCTCTGAGCTGTTCGCCAGGGTCTGGCTCCTTCACGTTCACAGGGTGTGCATCAATGTTTAGTCATTTTCTTTGCTCTGATAATCACTTTTTGTCAAGAGGATGGGAAGTACATTTCTTAGAAGCCTATTTATAAAATGTGCTGCAGGACATCTCACTGTGGCTGTGGTAGACTGGTATTCCTCAATAAGGACACGCTGTGCCTTCGCTGTGGGAGGAAGAGGGGTCTGTGATTCATGGCAGCATCTCCCAGGCATAAACGGGCATCCTTCAGTCATGAGCTCAAGGTTATGCAGCTGGCAGAAAGGAGCTGGCCAAGAATAGATGACACTTTCCTATTGTCTGCACAGTGCTTGTGTTCAGCTCCATGGTGAATTCAGGAGCAGAGACACCAGAGAGACAGAAGGTGCGTTGTGCATCTCCTTCAGAAGCTTTCACTTCAACAGCCCTGGTAAATGAGTTTGATATTCAAAAATAGGTATAGCCAGGCCAATGTGTGACATTAACCTCCAGCAATATGTTTGGCTTTATAGTTCACAGAGGCACATGGGTGACTTTCCCTTTTTTGGGGAGACATTCAGCACTTTTCTGGGACATGCAGTGCTCTCTCTGTGAGTCTCTCTGGTCAATAGGGAGTAAATACAACTAGTCTGCAATGCCGTTTATGTTTTATGGGATGATCTTCCTCCAAATCCTGTTGTCAGGTTAGATATTGATTAAAAATCCCCACACAATTGTTCTTGATCTTTCCTGCTTCACATTTTCAGCGTAAAGGCCAGGACTCAAGCCAGCCATAGGGACTCACAGCCTTTCTCATGCATTTACATGGTGCCATATCCATTAATTATATGGTGATGTCTGATTTCTTACTTAAACAACTTAGTGTTGTCATTTATGATTGACATGATGTGCCTGCTTCCTGCAGACTGGTCAGAGGGCTGATAAAGTAGAACCAATCATCTGGAGCTGCATGATGCGGTTTTCTGGGTCTCTGCTGGAAGTTCTCAGGCTGTCAGCAGGGACCGTGGTGCTGGTGGCTGTGGCTCCACTTCCTCTCTCTTCTGAAGGGGTTTCATTGTTTTGATACATTTCAAGCTTTCTTGGTAGTGGATTTTAAGTGCTACCTTACTCCAAAGACCCTTAATATTTGTAATAGGCGTTGTAATTGCCAAGCCAGCGTTGAGATGTTCCTGCTGGACATGGTCCAGACCTGGGCACTGACAGCCTCTTGCATGCATGCTCTCTTGGACACTCACTCCTGGGCCTGAATGAAGAAAGCATGCCCAAGGTGGTAGTTTCCTGCATTTGGTTCTCATATTTTTGTTTTGATTATCTGATCTCTGGAAATAGGAGATCATGCTCTGAGTGACACAGGCGGAGAAGAAGATGGGGATGAGGACACAGGTAGCCTCTTCACTGGTTGCTGGGGAAGATATCTCAGAAGAACTTCAGTTTTTATTGTTTTGCATTATCTGTTTGCTTCTGAGAAGATGCAGAGCCCTGGCGATCCACAGTTCACTGAGCGTGGAGAAGAGCTGCTGAAACCTTTTCTGAGATGTGGGTGATGGCAGGTCCCAGCCTCCTGCAGAGGCTTTGGTACAGCTGTGACTCTGCATGCATTGGTTTGTCACTGGCAGGACTCAGGCTGCCCATGTTAAACCTTCAGCATAGTACCAGATTTTTGTGTCAATGGAAAAAGAAGAAGAAAACCCTCTGTTTGTACTGACTAATGGAAGGAAAATGTGGATTCTCAGACACACGATTTTCAAACATTGGCACAGCTGAGTAGAGAAATGCAGCGTTCCCTTCTGTGTGTTGGAAATTGGCACCCCAGGAACTGAAAATTAATCTGGCTGCCAGGCTTCTGGGCAGGCTGCTGCTTGCCAGGGTTGTGGAGGCAGGCTTTGCCTTCACCCATGGACTGCAATGGGCCCCTGGCTTGCTCCCTCCCACTCCTGTGCTGCACAGCTGGAGATGCTGAGCGCATTGGACGCTCATCGTGTTCCACCTGTAGCAGGTGTGCTGATGTTCAGGTGCTATGGGGATGGGAAGGAATACGTATTTTTAAAGTGTTGCCCTTTTACTTAATTATAAGAAGTACATAAACTGCACTATAGGATCATGCTTAAAAACTTGTAAATTTAGACCTCTTGGCCCATGGAGCAAATTAAGGCTAACAATAGCAAGCCTTGGAGAGAAGTATGTTGGGAGAGAGCTATTTCACATTGCACATGTGTTAACTGCTCACTGAATAATTCAGAATTGGTGCAGAAGAGTGTCAGGGGCACTGTTCTGGCAGGTGAGCCAAAGAAGCAGAGTGGGATGCAGGCTGAGCTAGGTGGGCACAGGGACACACCAGAGCTCCACAGAGCCCTGTTGTAAATCCAGTGTTTGCAGTAATTGCTGAAATGTGATAATCCAGTTCTCTGGGTGCCTGGGGGAAAACTGCATTTCATCTTTATTGTTCTCACAGGATGCTCCCAGCAGCCATGGCAGTCATTAAATACTTTTCTGTAGAGTAGGAAATGGCAGAGGAAGGTCAGGGACATCAGCAGTCATGCCAGATGTCATATCCAGGCAGGATGTCAGTCATGGAAGGAGCAAGTGGGAGATGCTGAGGGGGCACTGGTGGTGGGCAGTATTTGGGTAGTGGTCTTTAATTACTGTTCCTGCAGTTGTGTGCACCAGCTGTGCCTTGCAGAGTATGTGTAAGCACTGGTTGAATGTCAAAGGTTTTCGCAATATTCTCTCTTTTCTCTGTTTTTTCCTGAATTCTCCTTCTGATATACTTGAATATTCAGCAGTTTGTTACTATGAATGTCTGCACTGATGCTTAATGCCCCCTGAGTGTGTTCACTTCCTAAAATACATCTTGTCTGAAAGCTGTGGGCAGAAAGTACTGAGACCTAAAAATCATTTAACACCTTTTACATGACGTCTGTCACTGTCCTGCATACATTCATTTAGTGTTTGTTCTATATTTTTTTGCCTTGGTTTTCCATTATGCCCTAAAAAAGAGGAAGCTCTTCCCATTTCTTTTTGGTAGCACCCCGTCAGAGTAGCATTTCCCTCTCTGATCTCTTGTGCTGTGCTGCGTCAGCAGCATCTCCTGTGTCCCTGGCTGGAGCAGCAACAGACAGCTTGAGGATTTGGGGCTTTTTCAAGATAAATTGGAAGCATTACAATCTCATAAAATTTATCAAGACTTTTGCTTAGTAATGGGTTTTTATTTTTCATTTGGGTGAAATAAAAGTGGCTGGGTAATAAAGCACAGAGGATGCTGTGCTGCACATGGGCACTTAGCTGGGTCCTGTACATTGGGGATAGGGTGTGAGCAAGGCCTCAGCACAATGAACCTGTGCATTTTTGCTAACAGGATTAGAAACGGTTGCTACTATGCTGGCACATTTTCCCACAGTGTGTTTTAGCCTGTGTGGTGAAATTAAGTGGTATAGAAGTTCAGCAGAGCATGGTCTGTGGTACCAAACCACCACCAGTGTGGCTGCATGTCCCAGGCATGCTCAGGATACAGGTGGGTGCTCACAGAGCAGCTGTGCATTACCTGCCTTGATTCCTGTTCCCAGTGCCCTGTGTGCATGTGGAACTGTGCTGGAGAGGAGGCTGTGTGTGGGGAGACCAAACAGCAGCGCCAGGAGAGCAGAATTGTCTTCTGTGTTGATTTAGTTGTGATCTGCAGCAGCAGAGGTGCTTTTGGTACCAGACATTGGCAGGATGCAGCAGTCAGTCCTCTTGTGTTACCACTTGGCTTCACGATGTACAAGCATTTTCAGAGGATGAGGAAGTTGTGGATACCCTTTTCATGCTTCCTTAACATGCCTTTGACTTGATCTCTCTGAAGGATGCGCTCTTCTTTCCCTCCTTTCATCTTCTCACCAGCTCTTTTGAAGGCACCGTGCTCATTGCTGCCATGCAGTCACTGGAACAGCCATGTCTCAGGCCTTCCCATCATGTTTTTCAGGATTCATTAAAGATCTGAAGTACTCATGGAATTGGTGGAGCTGTGCAAAAACTATTGCTCAGTCCAACTGAAATTCCAAGGGTTCTGTGAACACTTTTGTAATATTTGTCCAGTTTCATTATTTTGATTTTTCTGGTTTTTTTTGTCACATGCCTAACTGACTCTTGAAAGTGAATTTCAGAGAAACTATGTAAGAGTAGCAAAGGGTCCTGTGCATCGTGCTCCCAGTCACCCTGTGAAGTGTCACAGAGAGCACAGCCTGTGTGCTGCTGGAGAAAGGACAAGCCCTGGGGCCCTGTTTGTTGGGACAGTCCCTGCATTTGCAGCCATCCTCATACATGAGATGACAAAAATAAATCAGCATGTTGCTTCCATGAAAAACATCTTCTGTGACAGAAATCTACAGTAAATAACATTGAGCTGTGGCTTGGCTGGACTGTGCCTGTATCTACCTGGATCCCTATGAACCAGAGACTCTGCAGGGTGGGTGAAGTGGGGCTGTGAGAGCAGCAGCATGAACTTCTGCTGATGTTCCAGTGAAGGGGAGGCAAAGAGGATTACAAATGAACTGGTGTGTCAAAGGCTGGAAACATTTTAGCAGGAGTGCTTTATCTTTTGTAATGTTTTTATAAATTATTTATTAACACACTTGCTGCATTTTCCTGAGAAATTGGGTGGAAGAGCAGAATGTATAGACGGCAGACTATATTCCAGAAGAAAGACGCCTGTGATTAAAAAACAATTTCCAGCCCTTTCAAACACATAACTTTATTTTAGACAAGCAGGCTTCTATTTTTGTACTGCTCTCCACCATTTTAAAGAAAATCCCGGATTCGTTCCCTAGATATATGAGGAGACTGACGTTAATGCGAGCAAACTAAAAAGCAGTCAGAGTGCTTTAGTTGTTGCTTAAATAATCTGTTGTCATTTATAGAAGAGATGCATTTCCCAAACTGCTGGGGGATGTGCCTGGGTTGCTGATTGAGAGAAGTTCTGGCAGGGGCGACAGAGGAAAGGCCAAAACATGTCCAACTCCCATAGAAAGGGAGAGCAGGTTTTGTGCTTTCAGCTCTTGGTGGAAATGATGCCCCATTTGCCCTGGATGCTTGACCCATGGGAGGGAAAGCATTGGCTCTGTCCCCCACTCAGAGGCTGCAGCCCTATCATGCACCATGGCATGGGGGGTCACAGAGTGGCTTCTTGTGCCTCATCCAACAGCTCAGCATGAACAGGAGCCCCTGCCTTACTGAAATGAGTTTTGCCCTTGTGGCTGCAAAGGGACCCAACAGCAGGGGTAGGTCGGGGGCACCTGAGGACCCTGTGAGAAGCCTGCTGTCAGTGGGGATCATCAGCATCTCAGCAGGGACACCAAGAAGTGACACAACTGGAAGCAGGATTACTTTTGCTTCAGCGCCCACCCCTGTGTTCTCCTGGGAAGACCCCACAGAGCAGGACTGTCATCCCTGTGATTCTGCTCTGGTTCAGGCCAGTGGTGCTGTCACTGAGACATCCTCGCGGCAGGGATCGCAGCCATGCAGCAACACAACTCAGCTGGAAATGAAATCAAACCACAGGCTCCAAGACACTTATTAATATGCTCTGTATACTGAGGATTAGGCTTTTGGTGACACTTAAATTGAATTCTAATGCTATTTTGAAATATATAATACGCTGAATTTACTTCACCTCAGGTTTGAGTTAATGGTTTATTAAATTATGCACCTTTGCAGTAGCAAAGCTGTTTCCTGGTGTAGGACACCGAGCCTTGCAGGAGCAATGCAGCGATTCTGCTGAGCTCATCCACATCCTCCCTGGTCAATTACTAGGTCTGCAGGTGTCGGTGAATGTATTATACTGTTGGCTGGAGTTTCACCCTCACTGGAGAGTTATAATTGGGGCTTGAGTTGGGAATTCTGTAGTGAAGCAAATTACAATTTGAGTTTAGAGATCCAGAGTTTGTTCTGGCATGGGCAGCAGAGGACTTGGAGCAGATGCTGCCAAGGCTGAAGTCTCTCTTTCTAATGTGGGACATTTTTTCCTTTAATACACAGTGTTTTGGCCTGCAGTGAGTTGCCCTTGTATTTTATCTGTTAAGGAACACTTTTGTAAGTGTTTTGGATAAATCACTTCCCAGGTGCCTGCAGGTTTGAATGCTCTTCCTTCTATCCTCTGCCTTTGTAAGTGTCTTGCTTATTACCCTGGTTGCTTTTATTCTCAAAATAATCTTTCATTTCTGAAGGAGTCTCTACTCCTTTCTGTCAACTGGCTGCCTCAGCTGTCACTGATGTCTGCGCTGCCCTGGGTTAATGAAGCTGTGATGCCTCTTGTGTCTCACACTGCCTCAGTGGTGTGAAGTGGAGACTCCATTCCTGTCACCTCCCACAGCTGCCACCTGCGTCCTGCCACCTGATCCCACCTGAGATGCATCACTGCATCCCTCTCTCCACATCCATGGTGATGTCTTGGGATGGCGAAGTGGCTCTTAGACCCATGAATGTATATATAGCGAACTACCTTTAGTGAAAGGCAGTAAAGATTGTTAAAAAGAGCCCCAAGTTCATGGTCTGCGCTGTAAAATGCTGTGCTCACCTCTGAGGCTGTGGAAATGGCGTGTAGGGATCACAGCCTTAGTCTGTCAGATCACACAGTGGTCTTGGCATGAAGGGGCAAAAGCCAGAGGAGAAGGACCAACCTAAACGGCATTTGCTTCTGAACAGGTGGCGTTCCTAAGGGGATCATTTTCTGTGTCAAGGAAAAAGTGCACAATTTTTATCACTATACATTTCTTTCCATTAAACATCAGCTTTGCCTCTGTTCCTCGTGCTGCTGTGGAGCGTGTGTCGTACAACTGCTGGCTCATACTGCTTACTGGCCATGGGCAGCAAAGAAGGCATGACGAAGTGAAATAGAGGCTGAAGTTTTTTATCAGTTTAAGTTGCTGTAAAATCTCTTCTTCCCAGGAAAGTAGATTTCCCAATAATGTAACCAGGACAAAAAAAAATGTGTTGGATTCCATGTGTCTTCACATTGTTGCCCTTGTTGTATGGCTGCTCCCAGTCATCCCATAGTACCTGGTGCTGCCCTGGCCAGAGCGATGGCACACACACCACTGCCCTTCTGCTGACCTCTCATCACAGTCACTTTCTGCTGGAGAAGAGAGAGAGGAGGCTGCTGGGATTTTCACCATTCTTCAGTTATCTTTCTTTGTGGCACTCGTCAACAGCTCCATAATCGCACTCTTTATTTCTGAATGCAGAGCACTGGTGTTTATTCCTCTCTCTAACTTAGACTTGAATCACTTTCTCTAGGGATTTTGCTGTTTTCGAGACACACTCTTGTGTCTGAGTGTTCTGGGGTGCAAGGACCTTGTCAGGTTGGTTCAGCCAAGCATCTCAGAGTCTTTGAATTCCTGTTGACCAGCACAGACACACTGTCTCTGGTTTTATAGTGCCCCCATACAGATATGTAATGACTTTCTGAAGTATACCAGTCAAATTTTGCTCATCTCATGCTTTTGCCTTTCCTGGAGCTGTCCTGCTGGGAATTTGCTTTACATGCCTAGTGTAAAACTTTATAAGAAAAGGAATCCCCATGGTAGATTCATCCCCTCCTTGGCCTGCAGTGGAGAACGGAGCCACAACATCAATTCTGCCATGAGCAGTCTGAGCGAGATGCAGACCCAGCCCAAGCTCCTCCCACAGCTCTTGGCACTGGCACAAAGAGCTCCAGCATCAAATGCTGTTGTTCTTCTGGGTTTATTGAACAATAAATCATCTCAAAAATATGCAGAAAGTTAAACAAATACAACATCTCTCAAGGTCACTGGTTCCACGGAGGAGATGTGACTGTGTGGCACGTCCTGTGACACAGCAGACACACGTGTCATGGAACCAGCTTTGAGTCCTGTAGCTGTGTCCTCTTTTAATACAAAAAATACAGCAAATACATCCTATAACCTGCTACCTGTGCAGTGCAGCACTCTGATAAACAGTAATTATAACTATTATGGGATGTCATCTCCTCTCTGCCATTTATTGACCTTTTCTTCAGTGTAATTTTCTTCTCAGGGGTCCAGGTAGCTCAATATCCAAGGAAGAACTGCCATCTGAGTATCTGGGCGGCACAGCACCAAGACTGCTCAAGTGCTGAAAGGTGCTCAATTTTAGGCTTGTTTAAAGTTTACATTATAGTGACAAATCTGGAGAAAAAGTTTTTTTCTGAGTACACCTTATAGTTATTGGAGGGAGAAGTTAAAAGTGTTGGGTACTGGGATGCTGCTAAGAGAAGTTGACTAAAATAGCTTTTCTGTTTCTAATAGCATTTCAGATTCTAGAGCCTTTCCAAGCTCAAAGTGACTTGAAATCACTTGTACAGTGAGAAATCTCGTCCTTCCAGGGAACTAGCCCTCATTTTTGGGTTTTGTAGAATCAAGTAGGAAATCCATTGCAGATTCAGAAAATAATGTGACCAAGTAAGTTTTGGAGGGGCAGCTATGAATTTGGGATAAGAGGCGGTGTCACGTTTGGGTTTTAACAATTTGCTGAAATTGTGTAAATTCACATTGTCACCTAAGAATATCAATTGCTTTAAAATGTCACCTTCTTCACAGCTTTACTCTATGTGAAGCAGGACCAGGCATTGCCTTCAGGCATGGCAAAGAGGAGATAATGTGTCCCCCATCCCATAATCTTCAGGCAGAGCATCCCTCCCCTGAGCTCCCAACTGCCCCAGTACTGCAGGGACTGGGGCTGCCTGGGCTCCAATTCCCTCCCTCCCTCCCTCCCTCCCTCTTGGGTTCCGTGGGAGGAGGGAGAGATTGTGGAGTGAGCTTGATTAAAAAGTGCTTTTGCTTTTTCTCCTGAAGGATGTTTGCAGTGAAAACTGTACGTGAAATTTATACTCCTCTCATATGATTCTGACTGGTTTTAGTGCACAAATTCTCAGAAGAAAATGTATTCAATAAAAATTTGATGTGGAACTATAGCTCAGCAGAATCTTTTTTAAGAAATCCAGCTCTGGGATATTTATTTTGTATCTAGTTTCAGTTTTAGTGCCTATTCCTCCTGCAGATGCCCTCGTTAGCCTGCTAACAGCTCATGAAGAGTTCAGCCCCTCTCCTGCCCTCATTCTAGGCATTCCTGCAGTGCCTGTGGGGAAGGTTTGGGGGGAAGCACAGCTGTGTGGAGTGATACTTAGGGCTGCTGCTGTTGGCTTTTTCCAAAAGCAAATCCTGCTTTTTGTTCATGAGGAACGCAGATCTCCCAGAGCTTAGTGGAGCAGGGAGGCTGAGCCTGAGGTAAGTAAAATGTTGCCAGGCTGATGGACAGTGATGTGGCTGACAAGAGCGTGGTGTGCTTGGTTTGTAACAAGTCTGCTGGGAAATAGTTTTAGCGGGAAAAGTGCAATACATCTGGATTTATTCTCCTTTGATGCTCAGCTTGCCAAAGGAGGTGGTTTAGGGAAAGTAGGAAAGAAATTCAGAGTGGCCACAATGAAAATTGCAGGGTAGACCTGTAAGCCCCTAAAGCATTGCTCCTTGCGGGGGAATAATGTCCCTTTGGGCTGTATCAGAATGTGACCCCAATATCTGGGATGGGTTAGGGTTGGTGTGTTAGGGGAGAGGAGACATAATTCTTTCCAGGCTTTGGAGCAAGTGATAGTGATGAGTGAAATTCTCAGTGGCCTCCTAATTTCCAACCCTTCTTCCAAAAGGTTCCTCTTTCTTTCCCAGGATTGCAAGTGAGCAGCACTTCCTGGGACAGTGTTTGTCCCGCTGCCTCCTGCCACCTGGCGCTGGGAGTGGTGTCCCAGGGTTGTGGTGCCCAAGCAGGCACAGAGTCACTCTTCAAACAGAAATCCCACGGCAGAATCCTTTGCTCAGTGTTTCAGGGGCACCAGAAATATCTCAAACAGGTTTCTGGTCCACTGCCCCCTGAATCACCGCCTCCTCAATGCATTTTAATGCAAAGCTGGAGCCTCAAGGCAACTGAGAGCTTTTTCCTTAGGTTTAGTGATAAACTCATGTCTCCTGTGTGTGAGCAATCTGCTGCTTCACCACTTCTTTCAATTTTGAAGGAAGTATACTGAAACCTTCTTGCAAAAACATTTATTGTATCAAGCAAAACTGGAGGGTTTGGGTTCTGCTTCTCTCGTAAATTTTTTTTCTTTACTTCTAATGTTCCCATATCAGATTTTCACTGGAAAAATACTACCAAGAAGCATAGAAAATGGCATATGGCTCTATGAAATATACCCCTGTCCTAGGATACACCATGTTTTTATTTTGTGACAGTCCAAGATTCAGTGCGTGGCCTAGATATTCTGGCATCCTATTTTATTTTTGAATTGTTGGATGGACTAGACACTATAGCTCATGGACAACACTACCATTTTTCCCTGTGGTTTACCCTTTTTCTAGATTACTGTCTCTAAGTTTCAAAATGGAACAGGATTTCTCCCTGGTTTATAAATTAGGGCCATATTCCAGCAGCACCCAGTAGTGCTGCCATATTTTAGATGGTGTCAGGGTTTCTATTATAAACCTTATTTTTCAGAGGTTTAGAGCTGAGCCATAAAAATTGGCTATGTGTATGTATAAAAGCTGCAGCTCTGCCATGAAGAGGGGGTGCCTGCATGTAGTTCCTGCAAGCAGAACAAACCACACTTCCTACATGCATTTATACATAGAGAGAGCTCTGTATAATTGTATTAAAACTCAGTGTAACATTGCGCTAAGTTTTTATTTCAAAGTTATTTGTTTGCAAGTCAGGAAATGCTCCCTTTGGCAGGGATGTGGGAGAGCTCCCAGAGGGGTGCTGGGTCCCAGGGGTTCTGATCTCTTGGGGCTGGGTCAGGTTTCCTTGAACCAGAGCCGTGAGACAGGATACAGCCTTACTTGGGGCTGATGGTTTTTGTGTACCTGGAGTGATTAGCTTACTCACCAAAGTATATCTGGCCCACACAATAAAAATTGGCCATAAATATCTCTGTTCTACCGAAAGAGACTCTGAGAACAGAATTGCACACAGACTGTACCTCTGATAATATCTACAAGCCTAACGTGGCTGTGAACGTATGTCATCGGTGGGTTTTCTTATGCTGACGTATGAGTAAGATACCAACACCTTCCTTTTAATAGCCCTGCATAATGCTCACACCTGCTGCAGTATAATTTGCTGCATTTCTGCACATAAGCTGGCTGAAGGGAGTGAGGAATATCATCCCACAGTGCCCTGAGCTCCTGTTAAAGGAGAAAAACTGGGCTGTTTGTGGCCTGGCACTATGTGCAGCTATCACACGACTGTGAGGGTCTTTCTACTGCAGCTCCAGCAGCCACCAGCACAGGGGTACTTTGGGTTTGCAAACACTCAGATAATGAAGGACACAGATTTGAGCCAAGAAAACAAAAAAAAAAACCCACCAAAAAACACCCAAAAAACACCCCCCAAAAAAAACCCAAACAAACAAACAAACAAAAAGCTAACCAAAACCAACCAACAAAACCCCACACAATCTGCAAGTTGTTGAGAACCTCACTGCAGCTAAATGCGTCTTCTGTGACATTTTAGCTCTCATTGCCTTTCCATCTGCAGGAGTTTTATGTCAGTGTCAGACAGGCCTGTCTTTAAGCTCGTGTTTTTCTGTGTGATAAGGCATTCTGACCTTAAGTGCTGTTGGTCCGTGTTAATTCTCACCTCGAAATTCTGCCTGGTCAGATCTCTCAGGTGCTGTGGTGGAGAGCACAGCACAGGCTGGTTCTGCTTTAAAAGTCTCATTGAATTCCTGCCAGGAGCACATTTTTATCATCTTCTCCCCGGGTGCTCCATGGTATTTCCCATCTGAATTCAAACCTCAGCAGCAGCATTGTGTTGGTTGTGTGAGATGTCACGACAGGGCATGTGGCATTATGTCCATGGGGGTGTTGTGCCACAGCTGACCCTACTCCACCTCCCTTCAGTGTGAACAGAGCTCAGCCACGTTCCTGAACACACCTGCACAGCCTTGTTAATTAATAACATGTTTTACATTCTATTTTAATAAAGCCTTTTCATTACAGAGCTTGTTCCCATGATAGGATAAATTGAAATTCTTTGCAAGAGCATTATAATTAAGCTGTAGCGCAATGGGTAGGGATGTGTGTATGGGTACAAATTCAAAGAGGAGAAATTTAGGTTAATGGAGGAAATTCTTTACTGGGGGGGTGGTGAGACACTGGAACTGGTTGCCCAGGGAGGTAGTGCATACCCTAACCCTGAAGGTGTTCAAAGCCAGGTTGGACTGGACATTGGAACAACCTGGGAGAGCTGATCCTGCCCATGGCAGGGAGGGGTTGGGACTGGATGGTCTTTAAAGTGCTTGGACCCTTCCAAGCACTTAACATTCTATGATTCTGTGATTCTGTGTATCTTGCTTGGGAAATGTCTGTCTTAAGTGTCTCAACAGCAGGCAATACCAGCAGGCTCCTCTGCCTTGTGCCTCAGGGGACTTTTGCCTGTTTCAGCCTCAGGTCATATTTCACAGGCTGGAGAGATGGAAAACAACCTCTCCAAGGCAGCAGTTCCCCAGCTTTCAGCTCACTGGACAATTGCAGCTCTCAGACGTGCCTGTGGTGGCTAGGGCAGCAATAGGAAGCAGGTTTCAATACTGAGGTTGGTTCTGCAGGTGATTTATTTACCATAGGCTGGAGTTGGGGGCTATTTCCAGGCGGGGATGGAGCAGTGAGGGGTCTGCCACAGGGAACAACTTTGGGGTGTTTCTTCAGTTTAGTGTAAAATACCAAGAGTGGCAGGAGGTGAAATACTTTGTTATTTTAGGTCTGTTGTGCCTTGCTCCTGCAGTTTAAAAATCAATACACCTGGTGCATCCACAGCTGTTCATAATGGGGAGAGTTGCTTTGATGAGCGCAAGGTAACGGGGGTTCACCATGGGGTTAGAGCATCCCTGTTAAAGAAATGCAGTTCAGCAAGAGGAGGCAATGAAGTTGTTTCACTATTACTTGAGAATTTGGGAACAGATTTTTATTTTCTCTTTGACAAAAAGTAGGATTTATAAAAAGAGAGAAAGCCTGCCTGGGAGGGGTGGTTGAGTTCCTGCCGCCAACCTCAGGGATGCTTATTTATGAGCTGTGCAGCAAGGAGATGGAAATGCTTCATTAGCAAGCAGCAGTGCATGCTAGCTGGAGAAGATCCTAATGGAGTAAATTAGGAGGGAAACATCTGTTGCTTTCTGTTTTGGTTTTAGTGCTCAATCTGGTGCTAATCCTGGCCTTTTGTGACCTTTTTATATGTCCCCTTATCCTAAATATGAGGCATGTTTGGTTCATTAGCGGTGGATGTGTGTTGCACCTTTGAACAGAGTTCATCTCTACCCTTGTGGAGAGGTTTGTTTCCTTCTTGTTTTTCTTCCTTCCCAAGACCTTGCAGACAAAATGTTAGAGATGGAGGGAAAGGAGAGGCAGTAAAAGCCTGAGCCAGGCAGAGAAAAATGTGTGTATACATGTGCATGGGTATATAAGATGCAAAGTTATGCCTTCTTCCACCATTTGTATAATGATTTCATCATTAAAAAATGACAGTTTATAAGAGAAATTTTTAGTCTTGATGGTTTATATAATGGCATGTTCAGGAAGAAGTATTTCTCACACCTACATGTGTAAATGGCCAGGTTTGGTGCAAAGAGAGAGGTGGTGGCATGCAGAAATTTCCTCCCTAAATCCTAGTTTTTCCAACTGATATCGTAGTGGCAGACACAGATCTACTCTGTTGCTCCATGAAATCTGAGGAGCTTCCTTGTTAGCAGGGAGGGGGGCAGGAGCTGGTGGGTGCCCTCCAAGGAGCTCCCCTGTTCCCAGGAAAGGGGACAGGAACCAGTGAGTGGTCTCTGTGTGGCACAGGGAGCATCGATGCTGCAGGTTTGAGCTTCTCAGCACCAAGTTTGCATTTGCAGAGTTTTGTTCAAGGCTTAAAACACTTGCTCAGATTAATGACCAAAAATGTCAAATGTGTCCGCAGCTAATTATTCATTAGATGCATAATTAGTGTGAGATGATCATGACATTTTACTGTTACTAATTTTTATACCCCAATAGAAATTAAATCAGGCTGCACTCACAGAACAACAGCTGGAAGTGGCACTGGAGATGCTGTTGTGGAGCTGGAGGATGCTCCCGCAGCACTGCCTGGCTCTGAGGGAGCATTGGGACTGCTGGGTTTCCTCAGATCAGTTCTTAACTTCCTGTTATATCACTGCTCTCAGTGGAGAGCTGCAGGATGCAGGCAGCCAGGCTGAGCCTCTGAAATACTAAGCCTAGTTGGCTCCATTAAAATAACGATAAACTCAAAAAAAGCAAAGCCAAACATTTTGGGTTCTGTTCATCAGAGACTGGCGGGTTTCTGGCTTTGTTGTCTTTTAATACCCCAAGAACAGATGCAGGTTGACAAGTGGCATCAGCCAAGGGACTCAGCTTTATAAGTTTGTGTTGAAGCAGGCTTGGAAGTAGCCAGCTGAAATCTAATTTGTAGCCAAGTGGAATAAATTGGAACTGATAGTTATTCAATTAATGGCATGGGCAGTAAGGTGAGGTCTCCTCTCAAAATAGCAGAATAAGGTTTCTTGTCAGGGAGGTTTGGGAAAAAGGGGCACAGCACCAGGTTTTCTATCAAATCCACCCATTAATCATCTGAGTAGCGGGAGGGAGATGTGATTATTAAAGAGAGGCTCAGCAAAACAGTTGGAGTGAGCACTTCCTAAAATGGTGATGGACTCCAAGCCTGAGCCAGTGGACATGCCCTGGAGCTGAGGATTCTCTGGGCAGCATGGCATGCACCATGACCTCAGTCCTGGAGGAAGCAGCAACAGGAGCAGGGGTAGGCTGTCCTCTACTCCTTGCTCCTCCAGGCACCTGTGGCGTCCTGGGCATGGAGACTCAACCTCTTCTGTCACTCACCTGCTAAAGCAGAGCTTCTTTCACATCTGAAGGCATTGCCTTTGCATGCTGAGGAGCAAGAACTTGCAATTTGGATGTCTTTTTAGTGCTTTTTGTGCATCTGGGGATGCAGAGTAGGGAGCTGACTCATGCATTCACCAGATTTCCTGCAGACTCCCATGGTGTGATGGCTCAGATCTTGGAATAACTGCACAGACCTTTGGATAACTGCACAGTGATGAAGCTGCCACAGTTGTCTCCAGCACAGGCAGACCAAGAAATATAGAAAGGCTTTTTTGTCTTTAATCAAAAGAAAAATTTCTTCCTATGCAAATGATGTTTGCAGTAATATCAATGTTGCCTCAGGTTTGCATGAGCTGAATGAAAGAGAAGCTGAGTTCATGGTTTTCAGAAGAATGGTTTTAACTTTTATCAGTTCAGTATGTAAGTAGGAAAGGAAAACTCATTTCTCTTGAAATAGTGGAATCTTTTGGTTGCGTTTAAGGACAAACCAAACAAATAATTTAACTGAAAAGTTCATGTCAGTTGGAAGTTGGATCCATGGGATCCATGTGAACTATGGCTGTTGTAGTGGAGCTCTGGGACTTGTACTGGGCTCTGAGCAGCCTAAAGCAGCAGCACACAAGAGCTTGTGTGAGAATGTGGTCAATCAAACTTGTTTGGGTTTTGGCACTGAAACTGTCCTGGCCACTGGGAATGGGTACAAGGGAAAATTTGTGAAGATTAGCTCAGATATGGAGCTAATAGAACCACACAGATGAGGTCTAAACTATGAAACATTTCTCAAGTTGTAATGCAAATACTGTCCAACATCTGTGGCCTTTCATTAAAAGTGAAGTTACAGGAGTGAGATTTCACTCAGCAACACTAATTTGTGCCTGTGAAATTATTAACAATTTGATATAGTGGCTTTCTCATTATAAACTTCTGTGGGAAAAGGGAATTAATTTTTCTGTGCTGTTAGAAGTTGTCAGAGGAGATCCCTCCCTTCCTGCGTAACCAGATCAGAAATTCCTCACGTACGTGGGTTGACCCTTCCCCTCTGGGGAACACATTAATTGAAGCTGCACTCTCATTAAACTGGTGCTGCAGGAGAGGAGTGTAAAAATAATGCAGAATAACAGTGGCAGGCCTGGAGGAATTTGTAGGAATGTTAAACAAGGAAGACGGTAATACATCAGGCGCTTTCAGATGGGGACTGCGAAGCGGAGGCTGCTGGTGGCAAATCTTTTCCACTTGCATGTAGGACATTTTTCCGTAATCAGGACTATATATAAGGACAGTCATAGGATCTTCTCATTGCAGCAACATCTCAGCCAGCTCTAGGTATGCAAGCTCTTCATCATCCTGCTAGGAAGCAGAAGGTGCACCAGGATGAAGAGTGGCTCTCTCTCTGCACCATACCTTCTGGTCCCTTTGGAGCCTATTACCATGGAGCACCTTCCCTGCTCCCCCTTCTCCCCCAGCAGTGCCAGCACACACCTGACAACACCCCAGGGATGAGTGAACGTAGACCAGTTCTCCTTTTCCCATTGCATAGCAACATGTTGTCTTTGACTTAGATAAATGTCTGCTGAGAGAGAGGTGTGAGTTCAGCTCACCAGACCCATCTGACAAACTCACCATGTTTCTGGCTGTTTTGGGTTTTGCTGATGAATGCTTCTCCCTACTTTGTTATATCATACACAGAGCCAGCACCTCAAATGTTATTTTCCTGGTGAAAATAATTGCCATGGCAAGGGGAGAAGCAGGTGTTGCAGGAGGGATGGGGCTTTGGGCTCTCATGGTTGCTCCCTCTGGTACACAGGTGATGTGCTGAAGCCAGCCTGCACATCCTTTCCCCAAGACATTTTCACTCACTTTGGGATGCCCTGCTGCCACTTCTCCAAAAAAAAATGTGCAACTCCATTGTGAAAAAAACATCTTAGATAAAGCAGAAGATGAGAAAAGATGCAAGAGAGCTTCCTTGGTGCTGATAGCTCATATCACCATGTGTGATGGCAGACACTGATAGAGATAATGGGGTGTCTGGAGCATCTCTCCTATGACGTGAGACTTAGGAAACTGGACCTGATTAGTCCAGAGAAGACTGAGAGGGTATTACATTAATAAGTATAAATGTCTCAAAGGTGGATGTCAAAGAGTGGTGCCAGACTGCTTTCAGTGGTGCCCAGTGACAGGACAAGGAGTAATAGCCATAAACTAAACCATAAGAAGTTCCACCTCAACATGAGGAAGAATTTCTCTCCATGGAGGGTGACAGAGCACTGGAGCAGCTTCCCAGGGAGCTTGTGGAGTCTTGCTCTGGAGACATTCCAAACCCACCTGGATGCTTTCCTGTGTCACCTGCTCCAAGTGACCCTGCCTTGGCAGAGGGGTTGGATGGGAAAATCTCCAGAGGGCACTTCCAACCCCAACTATTCTGTGATTGAGTCTGAGATATGCAAGGTGGACAAGACCTGTGTTCTCAACTGTGCTCCATCCTAGCAGTCTGAAGCAGTAATGATGAATGGTTCTCTTTGGCAGTGCAATATTGATGGGGCAATTCACTCTGCCATGGTTGTGCTCACACAAAAGCTCAGGAGAGCTCCAAGTGTTCTCTGTTTAATATTGCATTGATGGCCTGATGGTTTCTTGCTGACAAAACTGCCACAGTTCTTAATATCAGCCTGTCTGCATTCATCAGATGCAAAGGTTTTCCATCCTGTTGGGCTCCAGAACAGCATTAGACAGAAAATGGAGAAAGCGTAGGAAGCCAGTATGATAATTTTTTAATCTAATCCCCCGTACCAGGGAGTCGCTGGTGCTCTGATGACTGGGAGTTGTGATGCAAAGCGGAGAAATGCTGAATGTCATTTTAGTGATGTATGTGGAAATGTATTTTTCAATATTCTGCTTGTGTCCAGCTGCAGTGCTAAAAACCCCTCACGGCCTGCACAGCTCTCCTGCCCAGGTCTTGCATGGACCCTTGGGTGAGCACACTTCAGGAACATGGAGCAGTCCTTGGAAGGAGCCTCAGGTCCCATTGAGCCTCCATTGCATGGATTCAAAGGTGGAGAATATCCATGGTCTGCTCTGCCACCCCTCAGGAGTTACTGTCTGCAAGAGCATCTGTTGCTCCTTGTAAAGACTGTCGTGTCACTGGTCGAGGCAGTGCTGTGTGTCACTGTCAGTGTCCAGGTGTGACATTCCTGTCTCACACACAGGCCTGTCCTGCTGGGAACCTCAGGCTGGGAGAGGATTAAGCATTTGACTTGGAGCCATGGTCTTCTTTGGCATAAACATAATCCCATGCTGTAAACATCAACCCCATGTTCATGTTGGCTGTGGCTTCCAGTAGTCACTGGTGGATCTTGCCACTTCCTTGCTAATGGGAAGCTTCTCAGTTTGTCACAGCAGTTCTGGCAGCGTCCCTTTGAGGTTGCTTTGGAGTAGATTCAATATTTTATCAGTCATCTGAAAGGCATTATAAAATTATTACCTGCAAGTTTCATCACCACTTTGATTTGTAAGGGTAATAAATATTGATGAACAATGGTCACAGAAATTAATCCGAACATGATGATTAGCGATAGGTAGAGCTGTCAGCACATGTTTGAGTTGAAAAGCAAGGTTTGGCATGAAAAGAAGGTGAGAGAAGAAGGCTTGTAGGGTAATAAATGTCCAGATCTGGGAGCATGGGGACACTGATCAGTTCTGTGATGAGCAGTGCTAGCATGCAGCCAGCCATGGTCCTTTTGCTTTAAAGGTAGGAAATGACAGAGGTTTAGAGAAGAGATTCTGGTGAGAGGACGAAGCAGCTCAGAGAGGCAGCCACAGTGATTTGGTCACAGCCTATTAACTTCACTTGCATTGGGGCAGTTGCAGCAGATAAAAGCTCAACAAGAGACAGACCTCACAGGGCCCAAGTCAGCAAAATGAAAACTTGCATGTGTTTGCTGTGTGAATGGTGAATGTAGTTACCAAGAGAGTGAAAGCTGTTCTGGGACTGTCCCTCTGGAATGTGCTGTGTTTGAGGAGATGTGTATCCTGCTCAGCCAGGGTCCCTGCTGAGGACTGGAATACACCATCTGTGTCACTGTGCTGGGCAACAGGATTGGTGTGAGCATTGCTAGTCCCTGGCCTTAAAAGCTAGGAAACAGGAAAAGAGAGAAGTTTGCAGGATGAGCTCTGCAGGGCCTCTGCCCAAAGATTCTGCATGGCAGGAGGGGCCTTTGTGAAAGAAGGAAAACTGAAATTGCACATCTGGGAAGCTGGTGGAGGTGGGGGTGGGTTTGAGGCAACTGTGCTGGTGACCCTGCCAGTCCTGTCATTGGAGACTTCAGGAGATGTACACATGCTGCCTACTTCCTGGAAAAAAAAAAAAAAA